>CM052892.1:15402127-15456740 GCA_028534135.1 Potos flavus | reverse complement strand
TTTTCCTTACGCTCCACACGTAAGTGAGACCATATGATAATTGACTTTCTCCGCTTGACTTATTTCACTCAACATAATCTCTTCCAGTCCAGTCCATGTTAAAATAAAAGTTGGGTATTCATCCTTTCTGATGGAGGCATAATATTCCATTGAATATATGGACCATATCTTCTTGATCCATTCATCTGTTGAAGGGCATCTTGGCTCTGAAAGAGCAAATTCTTAATGTTTGTAGTCTTTCAATAGATTAGCTCCATCCAGTAAAGAAATGTAGTCCAAACTCTATCATCCAGAAATTGGTTTATACCACTTCTCTGGGAAAGAGAGAATGAAATTAGTTTAGTGGAGTCTTCTGAAAAAGGAAATATGATGATTGTTTCCCCTTATTAGCACTGAAGATTTTTGAAGAGGGAGGTGATATGCTTGGATATACTTGGTGATATGCTTGGATATGCTTGGATCTATTTCTAAAATATCTATTTTGTTGCACTTTTCTATTCTAAAATATTCTATTCTAAAATATCTATTTTGATGCACTTTAAAGGAAGGAATGGAGTAATATGGAATAAATATGACTGTAAATGGAGTAAATATGACTGTAGATAGGTTGACCAAGTAGGAGGGATTAAAGTTAATGAGGACAATGGAGGACAATGAGGAGGATAGTCTTAATGAGGAGGGTAGTCTTAATTAAGAGATGAAGAGAAGAAAAAAAAAAGAGATGAAGAGAAGAGTACAAATATGAGAAGTCTTTGGTAGGCAGAATTGGTAGTGAGAGTTTAGATGTGTGGAGGAAGTATAGCCAAAGATATAATGGTTATGTTATTCATAGAGAGGAAAAATGCACAAGGGAAATCAATTTAAGGCATTAAGTAAGGCATTTAGTTTTGAATTTTGTCCTGTACTCCTACACAGAATATCAATGATCACATGGCTCTGTCCTTTGGGACCATGTTCAGACACAGACCTTTGGGGAAGAGGCATCATTCAAGTAGCCAGTTGTGACCCTTGTAGTAAATTTATGTCAGATTTGCTGGAAGACCATATTGTTTATGGTTCATGGGAGGTATTCACAGCAAATAAAAGAAGGAGAATTTTGACCACAGTTTTGCACCCTGAGACAGGAGACATCTGGGCAGAATGCCAGGAGAACAACCTAAGGAATTCTACAGACTTGGGTTCAAATTCCAGCTCTACCACTTTCTAGATGTTTGGTTTGGAACAAGTTTCTTAAAACTGCTGAATTTCAACTTTGTCACCTATAAAATGTGGTGTAATACTATGTACTTCAAAGGACGTTGGGAGGATCCCAGGACTTAATCAATGTGATGTGACCAAAACATAGTAGGCATTTGGTAAATGCTATTTCCTTTTTCCTTTTCCCTTCCCACATACCACTTAAATGATGTGGAATGAGACTGTCTCTGAAAGACACCATTGAATGATATGCTTGTTATTGGTCAACTCACCCTTTCATTTTGGGAGTCCAAAAACAATCTTTTATGGTAAATCAAAGGGATTTTGCCATCAAAGAAAAGAAAGGGACCAAATATTTTTGGTTTACTACCCAATGAAAATAGCTTGAGCCAGAAGGACATTTTTCCTGGAGGAGAGATGACTTGAATTGGCATGTTGAGGGTAGGGGGAAAGGCAGCGGTCACCATTTCCAAATATCAGATGGTCTTCTGGGATTGGGGGGGGGGGGGAATGATGTGCTTTGTGGTCCAGACAAAAGAACTCTGGCTAATAGGTCAAAGTTACCATGAGGCATTTCTCAGTTAAATTTACTGCAGCTAATAGCCCCACGATGACTCTTCCGAAGCAGTAAGTACTCTGTTACTGATGTATGGAAGCTGAGGTTGCGTGAACACTGGACAATTAAGCAACGAGTAGAAAGATTCTCACAGTTGGTGGGAGGTCCTGCTAGATGTAATTCAAGGTAGGAAATGTATAAGAGGGTCTGTTACATATAAGTCTCTGGCTATTATCTGGGAGACAAACAGATTCAAAGGAAATAGCGTCTCTTCTCTTAAGCACACAGGCCTATCTACATTCTCTGATTCTAGGACAGACTTAGTGACTCAGCCTTCCCAAAGGTTTAGTCAGTTCAGTCACAGGCTAGATGTTATAAATTGTCAACCCCGTGCAGATCCCTTTATGTAAAATCATCCAGTAGGAATTTCTTTCTAAAAGTTTGACTTTTAATGGAGGTGCATCCTCAAGGTTAACCATGAAATTAAAAGAAAGAAAAGTAAGTTAATGAATTATGTCAAGGCATATCTAATTGAAAGTGGAAATGTTATACCGGAAAAGATTTAGAGTTTGTAAAATTGGGTTCTAGGCTTAATTTGGACAATAACTAGCTGTATAATTTCTTCGATTCATTTTTAATTCTGTGAGCCTCAGTATTCCCATGTGTGTCATAGAAATGAAATTTAGAAATCTCCATGTTCACATCTTGCGCCAACATGCTGTAGTGATGTTAATCATATAATAAATATGTACTGGGGCGCCTGGGTGGCTCAGTGGGTTAAGCCTCTGCCTTCGGCTCGGGTCGTGATCTCGGGGACCTGGGATCGAGCCCCACATCGGGCTCTCTGCTCAGCAGGGAGCCTGCTTCCCCCTCTCTCTCTGCCTGCCTCTCTGCCTACTTGGGATCTGTTTCTCTCTGTCAAATAAATAAATAAATAAAATTTAAAAAAAATAAAAAAAAATATGTACTAAATGTATACTATAAGGCAGATACCATTTAAGAAAATGGAGTAAAGAGAGTAACAAGACTTCGTTACATAGGCACTTCCCTGGAAGAATTAACATCCTGTAGATAAGGCAGCTGATAAACATGGAACAGGCTATAAAGGCTGATAGATACTGGGTACTATGGGAATAGAAGTGAGTAAACAAATGGTTTTGCATTAAAGGATTGAGGAAGGCTTCTGTGGGGTCATAATAAAGTTTCCCATATCAAAATGATGTGGGAAATCAAGATGACTCCCTTGATTATACAGATTCTTACATGTGCTTTAACTAGAGCTATTTAGATATGTAAGCTGTAGGACAGATAAATGAAAGTGAGTAAATAAGAGAAAAAAATAAGTGAATGCCTACTACAGATCATACACTGTGCTAATCAGCTTATAGACATTAACTCACTTAGTCCTCCTCAGCTTATGGTATATGGGACCACCTACATATTCATTTTATAAAAAGGAACCAGAAGCACAGTATTTGAATTTCAGTTAAAATTACAAGTCAGATCCAATGATAGTGGCTAGCCATAAGGGCATGTCGAGAAGGATTCTGAAGCCATATTTGATAACAATAGATAGAATGACATGCCTAGTTAGGAATTCATGCAACAAATATGATTGAGCTCTTTAAAGGTGCCAGGTGAAGAAAAAATAAAGATGCCAGGTGTTATTATAAATGAGTGGGATACATTGGTAAGCAAAAGTGGACATAATCCCTGCCCTTTTGTTGTTTATATTCTAGAGGAAGATACGAGGAACAATAAATATAAAATATAAAGCTGTATAGCTTGTTAGACATTAAAAGGATCTGTGGTAAAACAAGACAACGCAAACAGGGTAAATGGGTTGTGCAAGCTAGTAGAGATATTGCAAAGTTCAATATGGTGGACAATGTGGGCCTTATTGAGAAGGTGGAATTTAAGCAAAGACTTGAAGAAAGTTCAAGGTTAGCAATAGCATGGACATGGAAATGGTGGCACATAAGACAACAAAATAGCACGTGGACAATAAAATCAATCTCTAAATTCTAGATTTCTGGAGACCTAACATTTAAATAATAGAATTCCAGCCAAGAAAATCAAGAGTGTGGTGATTTCAAGTCTCGCTAGAACCATTTCAAATTCAAGGTAGATTTAAATTTTCAAGCTATGAGAATTTGAAAAAAAAAAAAAAGGCAACTTACCCTCTCTGGGTTCTAGTCTTCTCATCTGTAAAATGGACCTCAGAATATCTAACTCACTGGATTCTTATGATGATTTCGTGAGATGATGATTGTAAAGTACCTAACATGGAGCCTGACACAGAGTTGGAGTGTTTTGTTTTGTTTTGTTTTCCACCCTTTTAGAACTTTCTGGCACTAAAGGGGAAAGAAACTGATTATTTTCCTTTGAATAACCCACTACATTGTGCAAATGTCTCTGAAAGTTGCAAGGCACTGTCCACCTGTTTAATTGCATTGTTGCAGGTGTGTGATCAAGTCCTTGCTTAACTACTGACATAGCCTTGACTCCCTTATACTTGGGACTATACAGGGAACTTTTTCTTTCCTCTTCTTTGTTGGCCCAAGGACTGAGGTGATACGAATCAGATCTTGCAATCCCCTTCACAGTTCTTCCTATGGAAGTCTCTTTTGCACATTTATAGAATATATACACTATCATATAAATGTACAGTTTTTACAATTTTCTTTTTACGGGTAAAAAAGATAGTACAAAATCAATACGTAATTGAACTATATCGCAGGAAGAGTAGGTGAACCTGATTTGTAGGCTGGTGGTAGTTCACATCCCCAAATATAAATTCAACTCTTTGAAAGATTTTTTTTTTTTTTGATATATCTTTGGATTTAAGAGCTCTGCCTAGAGGTAGTTCAGGTAAACCTCAAGGTTTGTAGGGCATGGGAAGTAGTGTTTATGAAATTTTGCTTTCATTCAAATCTCACTTACAATACCTATTGTGTACTTATTGAGATCCTTTGTATGCTGGGCACTGTGCAAGTGATTTTAATATCCTATCTAATTTAAGACTTACAACAACTCTATGAGATAGAAACTTTATCTTTACATAAGGAAACTGAGGCTTTTTATATGCTTACTATGTAAGGAAACAGGCTTATTCTGGTGATATTGTTCTTCAACATCACAGAACTCCTAACCTTCAGAGTCAACAGACTCCGAATCCCCCTTACCCCTGTCTTTTTTTTTTCCATGACACAACACCATTCCATAGTTTTAATCAAACAGGTTTTGCAAGAGAAAGTCAAAGTAGAGATTTGCAATGTATATCACACAAATCAGAAAACTTTGTTTTGGGAGAGAATTTTCTTCATGTTATAGAATAATTTTAAGAGAAGGGAAAAAACTTTCAAATATAAAAGTTGTCTAAAGTAAGAGCTAAAACTCAAGGCATCATTCCCTATTTCAGCATAACATCTTAAAATGACATGTTGTGAATGCCATACGAGCATTTTCTACATCTTTATTTCTTATTGATGCAGAAGTGTAGATAGGTGAGACAAGAGAAATTGGGAAGCCCATGTCTGAGGGGCAGAGAGATGGAACAGAAAAACAATTTTCCTGCGAGGCAAGAAGCGTACATTTTGGTCCTTGATTGGCAGGTAATTTGTTTTGGAAAGATCTTGAGCAAGTTGCTTCTCTAGAATTGAGTGTTTGTAGCTCCCTTAGGTAGCAAGCTTTTGGGGCTGACCATTGGTTGTAGCTCCCCTGATTTGGTTCTTTCCTATTGTAAACACTAGAAATAAAGAGGTAAAATTGTCCTTAAGCATCACCTACCGCTTAATGAACAGGTAAGAGACAGAGGATCACAAAAGACCAAGCTTTGGCTTCCCAAAACCACATGTCAATACAATGCAGAGGGGGAGCCGGACCCAAGCCCCGGCATCCCAGTGCAGTGACCTGCATTGCCTCCTGCATGATTAAATCTGACGGCAGATTTCACAGAGAGATGATGTTTTGTTGTTTGTTCTATTATGTTTGTCCAGAGCATACGAGTTTCTCTTCCATAATGAAAAATGATCACTCTTCTTAAAGAATCATTGAGACGGAAAAGGCAAAGTAATCAAACTGCCTCTGCAGATACTGGCATTTCAGAACACTGAGTGCATAACAGCATAATCCTTAAGGAAATTAGTTAGTGTCCAAGCACACTGGCTGGTTTGACTTTTTCAAATGCACTCTCACCAATATTAATATTGTATTGAAAAGTATTCAAGGTCTTCTTTCTTTGGTCTGCATTACAATGTCTGAAGAGAAATGAACATTTTAATACTGAAGAGTAGTTTCATTTAATTGAAGTGTAGGGGCCAAAATCATGGGGGTGAGACTCCAGCCCCTCTATTTTACCTGGAAATACGTTTACCTCCAGACCTCAGACTTTCTGGGAGACAAGCAGGAGCATTGAATGATAAAAGGGTATGGAGTCATGTCATGTCATAGTAGGTTTGTATAAAGAGAGAAGAAAAGCCAGTGCTGATTGAGATGAAGTAGAATGTACCATGGAGAAGGCTTTGTGTATTTTGCCTCATTTATTCTTAATAACAGTCCTGTGATATAATCATGATTCTCTGTTATTTTAAAATGAGGAAGCTGGGGCTCCCTGTTATGAAGTAGAGAGTTCAAGGTCATTAGTGTGTGGGTCATAAGCGTCACTAGGTTTAAGGACTCTTGAGACTTTTTGAATTCAAAGATTATGCTTTTTTTTGGTTGCTCACAGTACTTCCAATGAAGGGACAGGGAATGATTATGTTGAAAGACTGAAACTCTGTTTAGAGATGGGGATTTTTTTTTTTTTTTTTTTTTGGTCTTTCAAAGCTCAAATCACTTTACAGAGGAGAGAACAGATTTTTTTCCCCATTGTATCCTCAGAATGCTGAGCAGGAAATACAGATGGGTGTAACAGAAGACATACTTAAGAGAAGAAAACCCATCCTAATGATAAGAGATGTGTGATTTTCATTGGTCTCCCTCAGAAATGGCATGCTTTTTTACAATGAGTGTGATCAAGGAGTTAAGCAATGACTTCACAGAGATATACGGAAGATTGAAGCCTTGTATGAGACTGTGGACAGGGAAATCTCTAGAAAGGCATCAAACTCTACATTTCTTTGATTTATCATTTGACCTGTAGTGCTTTGGTTAACATAGAAGGTACATTCAATTCTTGCAATTTTAAGTTCTTAGGTTGTGTCCAAATGCATATTTTTGCAAGTAAAAACAAAAATCCTCAGCAGTGTTATATTATGGCTTTTGGCTGAAATCTCATGCCTAAAATGTGCAACTGAAATATGGCTTTATGGAGGAGCTCCAAGTTTTTCAGAATTATGTACTGTTTGAGAGGGGTCAACCACAGAGCTGCACATCTCTACAGTGTCTTCAAACACTGAATTGCTGAGGTCTGCAAAACTAATTTGGAAACCTTCAGAATGGGAGGTCTTTTTGGCTTCCCATTCTCAAGCTGCTATCCAACAGAATAGGAACCAGAAAACAATATGCACTCACTCAAAGCCACCAGGTTGGAAACTCACTAGCATTAGAAGGCAGGCCCCAGAGATCTGTCAAATAGGTGAAATTTCCCTTTGATGCCCTGAAACCTTCGTAATGCCACAAAATATTGGGGGTAAAAAGTCTCAGGAATCCTTATTTTTGGTCAGGGACACTAAACCAAGACTCAAGAAAGGGAAGGAAATTGTTGAAGAAAACATAATGACTCCATTCCAAGATTAGTACGAAATTCTAAGTTCCTTGACTCATTTGATGCTTCAGGAACAGAATTTTAGGATAAGAGAAGCTCAGAGATCACCACCTCACCAACATTCTCCCAACGGGGTATTAGTGAGTTTTCTTGGAAAGGGGATTTCCTAATAGAGTAAGTTTAAATGCTTACCATATTAATTCTTTAGAGACCCACAATACCCATGTTCAAAGCTTTGAAATCTAGCAGAAAAGACATTCATTTGATTTTAATTGTTTCCCAAACCTATTTGACTGCAGAACTATATTCCTTATGGCTACCCATTGGCATGCTGGGAAACACAGACTTTGTAGAATATAGTTCGAAAGTGCTGGGTTTGACTGTTCTCACTGGGTACTTGGTTTCTCCCTTAACAGGACCATCATATAAGTGTCCAGTTTCAGTAGACTGAGGCACTTACCTTATTGCCTCTTACCCCTTACCTTATCACATTATAAGTTCTTTAAGTTACTATCATCATATATAACGATTATATGATTATTGTTCCTATAGGCATCTCTGCCACATTTTTCAATAATTCCAACAGTTAGGATGCTAATCCTAATTCAGGCATACCTAGTTTTACTGCAGTTTGCTTTATGGCATTTCACAGATGCATGTTTTTTACAAATTGAAGGTTTGTGGCAACCCTGCATCAAGCAAGTCCATTGGCACCATTTTCCCAACATTTGTACACTTTGTGTCTCTGTCACATTTTGGTAATTCTCTCAATATTTCAAGCTTTTACATTACTATTATATTTGTTCTGATGATCTGTTATCAGTGATTATGACTTTCTGAAACCTCAGATAATAGCATTTTAAGCAGTAAAGTATTTTTTTAAATTAAGACATGTACAATTTTTTTTGTGATATTTGCTTCACTGCAATGAACTGCAACTAAACTTGCGATGTCTCCAAGGTATTCAACCCCAGTTGCCTTGATGCAGTCCTGTTCCCCTCAATATGGATCTTCTCAATATGGATCTTCTCTCTTTAAAGATGATAGCCTTGCAAAGACTTGACAATGCTAATCATTTCTCCCCTTCTCTTCTAAGCTAGAAGCTCTCCTTGTAAAACATTAGTTCTTTTACTGCTCCTCATATAGTATTGGTTTCAAGTCTCCTCACAATCCAAGCCACTGAGTCCAGTTACAGTCATGAGATTTTATGCAATTAGACAAACGTAGGTTCAGTTTTTAGCTATCCCACTTGGTAGATGTGTGAGATTCTTGAAAAATTCATGGTTGTTTTTAATCTCATTTTTTTAATTTAACTGGTAAGAGGTATTTATCGCTTATCTAGCTGGTAAAATGAACCCCATAAAACTATGGTGATAAATAAATAAGAATGCATATATGATCTATAATATTCAATATATTTTAGCCCTGGCATCTTCATTCCCAGAATCTCACTAATTGTAGGAATCTATTCCGAAGCAGCATCCTTTCGGTCTGTCTTGTGAACATTTGGTTTAGTTAAGAAAAAATAGAGGACCATATCAAGGGAGATGATTTGCCCTTCTGTTTCTGACAACCTGTAGAGAATTGAGTTCTAGTTCTTCTCATATGTTACCAAGTTACAGTTTGACTTTTCCCTATCCAATCCTGCTCCCCTCACTTCTTTACAGGTGTTACGGAGAGCACTCTCCAATAAACTACCTGCATGCAAATCTTGAATGAGAGTCTGCTTTTCAGAGCACTCAAACTAGGACACTCAGAAATAACATAGGGATTTGTGGGAGAGAGGTGAACTGAGGTCTTGCAGCTACGTCAGAAGGAACAATGAGCTAGCCAGTTTCAGGTAATAATAGCAACGTGCCCTCACTTCATACTCTCTTGGGGTGGAGAAGTCTAGAGAAAACAGGTGTTAAGTAGCCTCTATTTCACCTGGATTTAACTCAGTTTCTATCTGGACATAGAATTCTTGTCCTCTCTTTAGGTATGTTCAAATTTCATAAAGTTGGGGCTAGGGAGAAGAGATAAGAATAGAGTGAGAACTAGTTGGAACATAGTAGACGCATCCTATTTTCCTCTTTGGGATTCCGTTCCCTACCAATACAATGGATCAATTGAATTAGATAATTTCTGCAGCATTGTGTGGCTCTATCCTGAAGTGTTCTCTTCTCTTCCAGAACTTCATCAATTCTTCTCCTATCCTTAAATGGGAGTTTGAGCCCTTTTGTGCAATTAACAAAGAGTTATATTACAACTACCATGTGCTAATCCTAGAAGACATTAATAATGAGCTTATTGGAAAAAGTCTAGAACTTCATGAAGATTACAATCTAGGTGGTTAGACATACAATTAAATAAACAATATGAAAGGGTACTGAGTAACAGAGAAAGTCCAGGATGCTACGGAAACACAGAAGTAGAGGGAGCTCAACAATATAAGGAAGTGACAAAAGGTTTCTCATAGGAAATGCCCTTTAAACTGAGACTTGAAAAATGAACCACACCAACAGATAATAAAAAGGGTTCCAGACAGATAAAACAGGTGCAAAACACTAGAGGCTTGGGTATACCTGATCAGTTTGAGAAACCGAGAAAAGGCAACCCTTGCAAAAGGGTTCTAGCTGTGGTGGAAATTATAAAAAATAAACAATGTGCATCTGAAAGAAGGGTCATCTTATATTTTGTCACCTAACTTAGCCTACGCCCTTATTTGAATATGTGGACCAGCATACTTGCATCACCTAGAGGCTTCTGAGAAAAACAAACTCTCAGGCCCTACCCTAGGCCCACTGAATCAGAATCTTATTGGTTAGAGGTCCAGGAATTTGGTTCAGTAAGCTCTTTGGGTGATTTTTATGCACACTAGATATTGTGAATCACTGTTCTGTATCATTTCAGGAGTCAAAACTACCCTTCTTTTTTTTTCTAAGATTTTATTAACTTACTTATTTGAGTGGGGGAGGGGCAGAAGGAGAAGGAGAAAGAGAGAGAGAATCCCAAGCAGATTCCCCGCAGAGCACGGAGCCTGATGCGGGCCTCAATCCCAGGACCCTGAGATCATGACCTGAGCTGAAATCAAGAGTCAGATGCTTAACTGACTGAGCCCCCCAGGCGCCCCCTCAAAACTACCCTTCTGTTATATCAGATTCAAATCTCGTTTGAGGTTATATTCACAAAGACACAGAAAATCAGGCATCCAATCCTGAGTATTTGGTATTCAGAAGCCTGCCTCACATCCAGAACTCCAGATCCCCCTGCAAAGTCCCTAAAATTTGTGAACAAAACATGAGCTCACCAGACTCTAAAATATAGCTCTCAAGAGAGCATGCTGTTTATAGGATTTGGGAATATCAATTATATGACAAAGACACTTTCCTCTCTGCAACCAGCCAACAATAGCGCTGTTTCTCCATAAATGTCACCAGTGGGGCAGGTCAGATATGATTTGGTTGGTGCTGCCATGTGAAATACCTTTTATGTGTCAGTTTTTAAACAAATGGAATAATTTAGCATCACCCTGATATCTTACATTAGCATGCTAAAACCCAGGCCACAATAAGAAAAACTGCCCTTCGTTGCTAAGAGTCACGTTAGCACCTCTTTAGGGCAGTAAAGGAAAAGATAAATGATAATGGGCGAAAAAAAAAACAACAATTTCCATCGTGCTTTCAGCCGTGACTAAAGCCCAGTATATGAGGCAGAAGCTTTTATTGAGAGATCATAACAGATAATGCATCATAAACCCAACAAGCATCAAAAAGGACAAATAGCCTGTAAGGAAGAAAGCCCTTCCTTGGCAAGAGGCTTTGTTAGTATACCTGGAAAATCCTCAAGGTAAAGGGCAAATCAAGTAATAACTTGGTGCCTGGAATCCATAATGTACAGCCAACCTCATCTCAAATGTTATTGTTTGTTTAAGGACTGACTTAATGCTTCCATTTTGCTCTTCCTTGTTCATATGACAATTAAATACCTAAAGGGGAAAAAAAAGCAGGTTCTATGACTTCTCATAAGACCCCTAAAAAAGGGGAATTGTGAAGTAAAGAGCTTTGGATAAGAATGTTGCTCTTAAGGAAGATCTTTTATAGTTCCCATCTCTGAACTCAGTTCCGGACTTTCTTAGGATAACAAACCCAGTTAGATGCTCCAAACAACTAAAATGTGTCTCACTTGGCTGGCCCTACTTTTCCTGAGAAGGAGTTTGGTTTTAAATAGCAAACGTGTTTCTTCACCGTATATCCATCAAGATTTATTTATTCCGATGCTTACCTATTGGCTTTAGTTTAAAGCAATTGGATATTTGTGTTGATCTTTCCCAAACTAGATTAGAAGTTTCAAGATGGCACTCACCATGACATAGATATCTCAGTTTTCCTTAAAGCATCTAGCATCATGCTTGAAATGTACAAGGCCCTAAAATAGTCTTATTTTCTTTATGCTAAATCATGTTCTTGGATCACTACACATGAAAACCCATCTGGATTCCAAGGAAAGGTTTCAAAGCCTCAGGTTAAGTTGGAGCTTTGACTCATGTTTACTTGATGTATTCAAATGTGTTTGTGATGAATTGAGCTTTATCCATAGTAGGGTTTCATAAAAGTGCATTGGGATGCTTGGTAATGGTTCTAACAGGGGCAAATAACCTATACGTCTTTCCTCAAAACCTACTTTTTTCCCCAGCCATGTATGGCACAGTAAAATGCCATCTAATTGCTTTCAGAGTAAACTTTCTTGGGCTATAAAATGACTATGTCTGTGGATGCTTTACATGTGAATTATTTGGCCTGGTAGAGTAGAGAGAGCAACTGGTATGCTTATCAGGGTCATCTGGAACCTCATCCCAGCTCTCTCTGAACTGCCTGTATGGGCTTAGTCAATTCCTTCCTCTCACTGGTCTTTGTTATATTGATCTGTATTTTAAGGTGGTACAAGTGATCTCTCAGGTCCTTTCAGCTCTAACATGTAAAGAAAGATCTCTGTCAATTTTGAAATCACCTATTTTTGGTTTTACCATTTTTACACCTAATTTTGCTGTCTCCTGTAAGGCATGGGAAGCTTAAGTGTTATAAAGGTAGTGTGATGGATGTTTAAATTTTCCATTAATAAGACTATTCATCAAATACAGGTTGTATTAATATAGCAACTAAAATAGAACAAATGCTAATTTTAATGCTTTATAATAAAGAATGTTGATGGGCTAATGGAGAGGAAGGTACAGGAATATGAAAACTCTAATGTAAGAGAGAATGGCCGTGTTGTGATGAGTGTGGCATAGATAAAAGGAAAGGGCTGGGGAGTTCAGAAGGGGAGTTGCTTGATTGATGGAAGAGGTGGCGTTTTCATCCATACTTGAAGGATACATGTTGTTTTTCATGTTGGAAACCTCCCAGAGTTATGACTGATACGTAGAGTGTGATGACTGTGAGAGGGGCATAAAACTGGAAATGAAGGTTAAGTCTGAATTATGAAAGGGAACCAGGGCGGGGTGTAGGAGTCTGGAGTGTTTTAAAATTAGTAGCTATGAACCCTGGCTGTACGCTGGAAATCACCTGGGAAACATTTAAAAAATATCTGTATTGCGGGTTCTTCCTCAGAAACTTATTTCGTGGTCTTTTCCTGGTCTGCATCAGAGCTCAGGTGTGTGTGTGTGTGTGTGTGTGTGTATATTTACTTTTTTATTTGAGAGTGAGAGAGAGTGCACATAAACTCGAGGAGAGTGGCGGGGGGAGGGACAGAGGGAGAGAGAGATTCCCCAACCAGATCCTTGTGCTGAGCATGGAGCAGACGTGGGGCTCAATCCCAGGACCCTGAGATCACGACCTGAGCTGAAATCAAGAGTCAACTGACTGAGCCACCCAGGCGCCCCTCCATATTTTTATTTTTTAACTCTACAGATAAATGTCACATGTATCTATGGGTGAGAATCAATCCTTTAGGTTGTGGTGGGGCCATGGAAGTTGGGAGGCAGGTGAATGATAGACCTTGTAATAGTTCTATACAAGGTAAGTCTTGTAATGAGTTGGAAAGAGATCTACCCTCTTGGCAATTGATATATGAATCACTTTGGAGAGAGAGATCTTTCTTTTTAGAAGATGTCCTTTATAGTGGAAGTCAGCCCTGGTTCCTGGCCAGATATCATGAGGAAGAAAGGGTCTCCTCTGCATACTTAAGGTGAGAGGAACACCAGAGCAAAGACTGGCACTATGGAGGAAGAGTCAGCGTTGAGAGATGGGAGTGACCTAGATGGGCTGAAGGTGAGGAGGAGATCCTTGGGAGAGGAGAACTGTGTAACGAGCCTCTTTCAAGTGCAATGGGCCTCTTTCAAGTGCAATGTTGTTGCTATACTACATTACTCTCCCTCAGGAAGTCATAAATCTTTAGGAAAATACCTAAGAAACAAAACATGCTGGCTGTGGTAGGACTTCTTATGGAAGGTTATGGAAAACTAGATAGTTGTGTTGAGTACTATGGTGCTAAAGAGCTACCATGAACAATTAGCACAGCATACTCTAGGTTGGAGAACTGTAGAAAGGTGACTAGTCTGTCTTAGAAAAAGTTCTCGAACATGACTGAGCCACAGAATCAATGAGGTCACTAATTATAAATGCAGATGCCTGGGCTCAAAGTCAAACCTTATACTAACCTCAGTTTTTGATGGTGTGACTCAGTACTCTGTAGTTTTAACCAGTTCTGCAGGTGCAACCTATGGCAGAAGCCTTGAGTTTGGGCAGGATTTACGTGGAGGATATAGAAGAAAGTGGGGAGATCTAGAGGCAGGGAGGCAGAGAGACAACTTGAATTGAGAAGTTCTCATAATAGTTTACGAGAGGGAAAAGAGATGCCTCATATCTAGGTAATAACAGCAGGTTTGCATGGAGAGGAGATGACTAAAAGAACAAGTTATACAAAACAAACAAACATTGCCATGTACTGGGCCTGGCCAAAGACATAACAAACATCTGATTTTTTTTTTTTTCTCTCCTTTCTATTTCTGTTGTCCCCCGGGACAGATAGCTCTGGGCCTCATGGAATTATGAATCAGAGCGTTCTGACATATGCAGCTAATAGAACATGCATTAACTTTAAAATTAGGAGCTCTGTTCTGAGTGCCTGTGATTTCATTCTTTATTCCAAGAATATTAGCCGCTCCTAATATAGAAGGGATGTGAAATTTTCATACAAGTTTCACTGATTCTCTTACAATGGATCCACTACCCATTTAGTATTTTCTCTGTCAATTCTATTCTCTCTACTTAGGAGATCGCAAAATTATTCCCTACAAGCTTGATTTCTGAATTACTGAGACTATTAACCATAGTGTCTTTAAGTGAGGAGTTCTCATTTTAGGGCATTGTATGCCTCCTGAAATTAAACAAAAATGTGTGTGCGTGTGTGTATTACAAGTCTCCCTCCCTCTAGGGAGACAATCCATGAGATTTTCCAAGAAGGCCATAACCCCTACATTATGCAGTGCCTCTGGGACATAAAAAAGAGCTTGCTTAAATTCAAGTACTGGCTCTGACTGTCTATGTGTGTGATTTGGGATGAGGCTGTCACTCCAAGTTTTATTTTGCTTCCTCACAATATGGGGATATGAATTCAAAGTATCCGGCATATTTAAATATGCCCAATAGAAAGCCATAGGGCATAGGGGATTCCTTTACCCCATAACAATCTGATGTGCACAAAGACTGGGGCACCATCACTGGATCCACCACACATTCCATTTGGGAGAAAAACATAAACAAAATAAATTTATGCACATTTATGATCTTTGCAACTGGAATATTGTGTCCATATAAATTAAAGTGCCCTCCAGTTCATTCACCATGAGAATTACCATGAGAATAAATGTAAGACCAATGGCATGGTAACCATAAGGACTACTGTTTATTGGGTGCTTACCATGTAAATGCAGTGTTTCACTTAAGCTTCACAGTCCCACTAGGTAGACATACTTACCTCCACTGCATGAACGAGGAAGGAAACCTGAGAGGCGGGGTGAGCCAACCAAGCTCACAGTGCCGTAGCCAGGGTTAGCAGTTTGGGGGAATGAAGAGCAGGTTGCACGAAAGCTCCTCTCACTTATCTGAAAAGACAGCCACAGGAAAGGGAGGTTGCTTTTTTCCTAAGTGACTCCAAAGGGGAGTAGAACTCCAATCGGAGCGCTTCATTGTGAGGTTGTGAGTGTCCAGTCATTAGAAATATTCAAGCAACCTATTTAGAGCACTATAGATGAGATTCCTGATTTGGATGGAGGGGCTGGGATGGCCCATTTGAGGGGTCTCTTCCCAAAGCTGGAGCCTGCGTTAGCAAGATAAAAAGTGATCTCTGTAAAATCCTCAGGGGAGGAAGTGGACTCACACATTGGCCCTTGTGACTGAGATTTCACAGTTTGCCCTAAACGAAACCATAGCCTGATTCTGTCTGTGCTTCCTCCTGAAATAAATGGTTGTTGCAGTGTCTGCTGCTGATCTCAGATACAAATGATGCTAGTAAATGCTCTCAGACCCCTTGGGATGCTCACCTGAAAGGTGGTTTCGCCACTGACATTTTCATGGCTCTGAAGCAACTGGCCCATAAATTTGTTAACTTACAGATAGCATAAGAACACTTTCTTCCGAGGCTGGCTGGGGGAATCAAATGAGGTCATGTATATAAAATTGTCCTGGTAAGTTTTCAATAATTAGTTGAATCCAGTTCTGTTCTGATAGGTACAGACATATACCACCCAGATCCCTTCTGAGGATCTCCAATGTGCAGATCTGTCTCAACGAATAAATGGACATGTAGAACTACAATGTAGAACTACAGTGTATCCAGCATATCAACTCGTCAAGGATGGCCCATGTAGATTGCTCAAAGGGTCAGGAAAGAGGGTAGGAGGAGAGAGGGTGAAAGAGAGAGAGAATTACCAGCAATAGTGTAATCAAATAATACTGATCTCACTTATATGTACAATCTAAAAAAAACAAAAGTAGAAAAAAACAAATAAACAAGTTGGACTCATAATAACAGTAGAATGGTGGCTACCAGAGGCTGGGAGGTAAGAGAAAAGGGGAGATATTGAACAGGGTACAAACTTCAAATCATAAGATGAATCAGTTCTATAGACCTAATGAACAGCATGGTGACAAGAGTTAATAACAATGTATATTTGACATTTGCTAAGAGTAAATCTCCAATGTTCTCACCCCAAAAATAAAATGGTAGCTATGGGAAATGATGGATATATTCATTTGATTGTGGTTATCATTTCACAATGTATACATATATTAAAACACACCGTACATCTGATATATATGCAGTTTTTATTTGTCAAAAGTAAATAAGAATTAAAAAGAAACCAACTACTTATTGAGTAGAAAGCACTGGCCTAAACAGGATGATATGTATAATTGCCAAACATATTTCCTACCTACAAAGAACTTCAGGTATACAGTTGAGGAGACAGGATGTGAGTGCATATGAAGAGAATTAGCTACCCAGGGCAGTGAGGTAGGAATGTTACAAGCCTCACATCATACGTTCAGAGTCAAGAGCTTGTTTCAAATAGAGCAGTCAAGATTGGCCAGAAGGAAGACCTCTCCTCACTCTTAACTAATTTGGTGATGAAAATGAGTAATGTCCTGTTTCCTCAGCCTTTCTCTGATCTCTCCTTTCAGGGTCTCCCCACCTAACGCATTCTCTACAGTTATCAGAGGGAGCCTCCTGAAAACATAGACCACAGTGGGATACTCTGTGTCTTAGCAGTTCAGTGTCTCCTCTGTCCCCTAAAGATAAAGGACCTTGCTTAACACAGCCATGAGGTTTTTGCATATCTACTACTAACTGAATTACTACTAAATTGCCCTAAAAGGAAAAGAATATCCAGGTTTTCTGATATCAGCCCTATAGCCAGACAGTGTGCCCCATTTTAAGAAGTCGTGTGCACATTGCCCTGAAAATTGTCCACATTTTTTCAGTTTACTTTCAAATATGAATTGCCACGTCGACCTAGAATTTGCCTGTAACCATATCCAGCTGTGTACCATGAGTATTTTAAATAGAGAATACATAAGATATGGAAGAATCCTAGAAATAAGGGTCCTTAAAAACACTATTCATTTCAAACAAAGGCTCTTAGCGGAAGAAAGCCTTTGAGTTAGAAAAACCAGGACTCAACATATAAGGCTTCTTTAAAGCTGGAAGCTCTTCTGGTGAAAAACTATAGAAAAGCCAATCCTATCTGTGAAGATTTTGCATATGGGTGTGTAATACAGACATAGAGGTCCGATTTCCTTTGCAGAGAAGGAATGTAGCATGGTGACGTTTCTGAAATCCTAAACCTGAGCAGGGGTCGGGGGGAATCATTAGAGTCTGAACACATATGCCAAGGTATGCTTTATGAATGCTGAAGCTGAAAGAATCACTTTTAAGGACGTACACAGGTTTCCCTCCTGGCCACTCTGCATCCGGCCTTTCTTAAAGGGTCTCTCTTGGAAAATAAAGTCAGTGCTTTTTTTTCCAATGGGCCCACAAAGCAGGAACAGATGTGACATAAGTAACCTCTACTTTGTGCATACCTCAGAGAAAAACGACACGGACTAAAGCAGGGAATCTGGCGCCAGGCCAGAGAGAAGGACAATTGGAGCTGAGGCCCCTAATGACATGGTTCACCTCAGCTCCCTCCTTTGTGCTTGCGTGGAGCGTGCAGGTGGGGGGAAAGGGCCATGTCTACTCACTGGAAGCATAAATGAAGGATTTGCAAAAGTCTGCCATTTTCCTCAGCACTGTCCTCTCTTTTTTCCCGTATCAGAATACCTGTACAGCTGGAGCAGACCGTCTCTTAATGCATGGAAGGTGTGATAAAGTGGGTGCCCACAGCGGGGCTGCAGACTTTCGCACCCTGAGTCACAGTTCTGAGACTGCCGCCTACTAATCACATAATTGCTTAAAAGAAAAATTACGCTCCCTGTGTCTCCTTCTTCATTATATACATAATGATTATATCATCTACTTCACAGCGTTATTTTTAAGCATTTGGTCGGTAGTACCTAAGAAGCACTAAGAACAGTACCCGACACACAGCAAGTCCTCGATAGATAGTATTTGGTGTAATTATTAAGAACCCCTTCCCACTGTGTTTGATATTTGTTTGGGTCCATTTCTTATTTCTTCCTCAACAGAAAGGAAGCCCCTCGAGTGCAGAAAACCTGTGAGATTCACCTTAATCTTGTACTGTCTCAGGATTTCAGTGGTGTGCTGGTAAATGTTCAGGAACTGCCTCTCCAAGAAAGGAAGCTCAGATTTGTCATGTTTGCCAATTTCTGTGGCGTGGATGCTCCCACCATGGTCATTTTCAAGCTATTAACATGACGTCAACTGACTCACAAAATTCCTGAAAACTTAACAGTGGTCTCTTGTGGGGCACTACAAGCCAGCTTTGGTACACCGCTGAATGCATGCACCAAAGAAATGTGAAAGACGCAGCATGTGTATAGACAAGTGCAGAATGAATGATTAGCACCAGGGTTTCTCAATGGTAAGAGAGCCAGTGCATGCTACCATTTATTTTTCCCAGCTGCGTTGAGGTATAACTGACAAATAAAAATTATATATATTTAAGGTGAACAACATCATGTTTTGATAAACTTATACATTCTGAAATGATTATCACAACCAAGCTAATGAACATGTCCATCACCTCTCAGAGTTACTTTTATTTATTTGTTTATTGGTATGGTGAGAACACTTAAAATTTACTTTCTTGGCAAAATTCAAGTATACAATTCAGCATTATTAACAAAAGTCATAATAATGTACATTAGATTCCCAGAATTTATCAACTGTATAAGCGAAAGTCTGTACCTTTTGACCAATATCTCTCCATTCTCCCAACCCTGAAACCCCTGGCAGCTACCATTCTATTCTCTGTTTCTAGGAGTTCTTTTTTCTTTTTTTTTTTTTAGAGTCCACATATAAGTGAGATAATAAAATATTTGTCTAGTATTTGTCTTTCTGTGCCTGGCCTATTCAACTTAGCATAATGTCCACCAGCTTCATCCATATTGCCACAAATATCAGGAGTTCCTTCTTTTTATGGCTGTGTGATATTTCATTGTACATATACTACATTTTTTTTATCCATTCATTCATCAGCAGACACTTCAGACGTTTCCATATCTTGGCCATTGTAAATAATGCTGCAAATGAACATGGGAGTCATTTATTGCATTTTGCAATAATCTTTGCTATCTTCCTGAAAGAGGTCTCTGGCTCAGGAGGAATATTTACTGATAATTTCTACATAATATTGGTCCCTTGGTTATCCCAAGAAAAATAAAATCTTGATCTGAAAACCTTGAGTACTGCCAAATGTTATATGTTTTTTAATGAAAATTCATAATGCACATGAGTATTTTAAAGACACTGATAAGTCTTGTATTAAAGAAACCCAGTTCTTTACTATAATGTAAAGAAATATTTCTTAAACACATTTGGCTACTAAAATTGTTTAGATAACTAGCAGCATCATAAGGAAGTAATGTCTCTGAAGAACACACAATTAAATAAACTGACAGAAATACTTTTTTTAATTATATAGAAAGGAGTCGGGGGGCCTGGGTGTCTCAGTCGGTTAAGTGTCTGCCTTCAGCTCAGGTCATGATCTCAGGTTCCTGGATTTGAGTCCACCATCATTGCACTCCCTGCTCAGGGGAAATCTTCTCCCTTTCCTTCTGCCTTTCCCCCCCTTTACTGCACTCTCTCTCTCTCTCTTTCTCAAATAAATAAATAAAATCTTAAAAAAAAAAGAAAGGAGTAAATATGTTTGGTGATTTTTGGAGAATACGGTTTTTTAAAATATGGGTTTTTTTTTAATTAAAAAATTTAAAATTTTTTAAAAATATTAAAAATTGTTTTTAAAAATTTTTTTTAAAAAACAAGTTTTCACACATCTTAGATATTCATCAAAACAAAAAATGTACTAATAAAAATAATAGCTACCATGTGTCAAGGGCTGGCAATGCCCAATTCTGCAAAGTAGTTAAGATTACCCCATTGTATAGATGACAAACTGGAAATTCAGAAAATCTGAATTCATTTCCTTACTGTCACACTGTTGAGCAGAGTGCAAATCCAGATATTTCTGTCCCCAGGTTAGTATTCTTCTACATTAGACATGTGATGTCAGTATAAAGTGATCATCAGTCTTAACCCTTTACTCTTCAATTATATATATGTATTTTTAAGATTTTATTTTTGGGTAATCTCTACACCTGGTGTGGGACACCAACTCATGACCCCGAGATCAAGAGTTGCATGCTCTACTGCCTGAGCCAGCCAGACATCCCAGTTATATTATTTAATTCACTTTACCTTTTTCCACTATTTCAACAACTATTCCAAATTTCTACATTTTCTCTGCTACCCAACTCACAGAAAATTATTTCACTTCCTTTTAACCAACTATATAAAAACATTAGAAATAAACCTCAACTGCCTACAACCTGACCCATACATTTAATTTTATGGGACACATCCTCACACCTTCCCTGTTTATCGCCAAACAGACAAAAGGGTGGGGGACACCTGGGTGGTGCAGTAAATTAAGCATCTGGCTCTTGGTTTTGGCTCAGGTCATCATCTCACGGTTGTGAGACTAAGCCCCGCCTCGGGCTCTATGCTCAGTGTGGATTCTGCCTGAGTTTCTCTCTCCCTATTCCTTTGCCCCCTGCCTCTCTTTCTCAAATAAAGAAGTAAATCTAGAAAGAAAGAAAGAAAGAAGGAAGGAAGGAAGGAAGGAAGGAAGGAAGGAAGGAAGGAAGGAAGGAAGGGGGGAAATTAATTAAAGAAAAACAATCTCTTTGTCTGTGCTACATACCCCAATCCTTTCTCTACTTGTCACATTCCTCCCTTTACCCATACCCCTGTCTCATTCCCTGCTTCTTCTCTCCCACTGGATTATTCCATTTTTTAACATGTTTACTTCTCACCCTTTAAACTAGCAACCTATAATAATCCTTCCTCCTCCCTCTTTCCTCCCTGTTTCTCTTCCAATCCTCTATTTCCTCTCCTTTTTAGCCAAACATTTTGAAAATCTTGTCTACACTAGCTGTCTCCATATCTTCACTTCTCAGCCACTTTTCAAACCTCTCCAGTTAGGCTTCTTCTATGCTGCCACTGAAGGTCTTTCAACAAGATCATCAGCGACCTCCTTGTGGCTGCATGTTGGAGGCTTTCAGTTCTTTAATTAACCATTCCTTTCTTCCTGAGACATGTTGTTCCCTTTGCTTCATTGATAACTCACTTGACTTGCTTTCCCTCCACTTCTCTAGTGACTTTGTCCCAAATTCCTATGGAGGCTTCTGTTCCTCTGCCTGTCCTCTAACTGCTCATTCTCCTCAGAGATGAATTCCAGGCTCATATTTCTTCTCAATGGGCATGCTCTTCTTGTGTGATCTCATCTACTATCATGCATTCACTTATAGCCTTTATGCTCATTATTCCATATCTATATGCAGTCCAGAAGAACCCATGACTTCAATGCACATCCAATTTTCTATATGAAATTTCACCTTGAATGACCTGCAATATCTCAAAAGCAGAATTGCTGATAATCTCCTACTCTAATATTCTTTACCAACCCTGTTCCTTTTCAAGACTCAATTTCACTCAGGTTCCTAAGCCAAATGAGTGGGTGGATGGATAAATGAATAGTAATCCTTAACTTTCCTAACTCTGTCTTATCTCAAACCTAATCCATCATCAAGCCACTTGATTTCATCTACCTAATGTTTTTATGACCCACTGATTTTTTCCCTAAAACAACATAAGCATCCTGTGATTTCCCTAAAACACCATAAGCATGCTAAGATCCAATCTTTTCCTGCTTAGATATCAACAGCATCCTCCTATCTGAACTCCCAATGTCTACTCTTGTTCCCTGTATAAGCCATTCTTTATTCTAGACAAAAAATATATTTCTAAAGTTAATATCTGATTTTTTCAGTTTTCTTTTTAAAGATCCTCTGTGGTTTCTCTTTGCTCTCCATCCATCCTTAACATCTCAAAGTTAATTCAAAGTACGTAGGCCTTTGGCTGAAGCACTTTTATTCCTCAATCCTCTCTGCACTGTACCTCCAGTAAACACATATGTGTGTGGCACACACACATACACACACTCACACATGCTCCAGTTATCCTGACCAATTCTTACTCATCCTCCATGTGTAATCTAAAAGTCATTTCCTCAGGAAGCCTCCCCTCCTCCAGTTCCTAAGGTTCCCTTTCCATGTATTCTCATATATCCCTGAAATTCCACTGGCATGGTATTCACAAGGATTTTTGTAAAATCACGTACTTCTTCTTGATGCTTGAGTTACATGTTTTTGAAAAAGTGCACGAAACCTAAAAATTCCTGTATAGAGTTGTTCCCGTGAGAAATAATAGCAAAGGGATGGTTTGCAGGATTTCTATTACATTCTGCAATCCTGGAGATATGGAGATAATACATTTATATTATCTTAGTCTATAATCATATTATTTAAATAGCCTGTATTCGTATAATTTGCATTATACAAATTCATATTATGTGAATATAAAACAGAAGAATTTCAGTTAAAATGGTAATCTACCATATGTGTTTTTCTATATTTCCTTTTGAATCACCATGAAAATGATGATAATGAAACTACAATGTATAAATTCATGAGGATAAAGAAAACCAGAGACAAAATGACCTGGAAAGGGGCATTAACAAATTTTTTGAAAGATGGAAAGCAGATGAGTACGTCGTAACTGACCTAGCAGACTGGAAAATCCTGAAACCCAAGTGCCTCTCAAAATCCCAATTTAAAAAAAAAAAAAAGTTTATTTGCATCATAGAACCCCAGAAAAGCTCCAAAATTAGAGTTGCTAGATATCATGAAAGGTAAAAGGCCAAAAGCACAGACTAATCAAGAATCTGAAGAAGGAGTTAACCCCCCGCCAGGGGCTCTTCTGTGCCCCTGTGCTGCCAGTCAACTGTTCCTTCAGGATCGTAGCAAAAGCCAAGTGTTTTGTTATATGGGAATGTAGAATGAGGGATGCTTTAAAGTAGAAAGGCCAGTCAAGCAGAGGGTGAGATGCCATTTTGAAAATAAGGAAATTGAGTAAATACTCTGAAGGGTGACCACAGACTCCCTACCTTTTCTAGCCAACTACCCTGCAGACAAGAGTTGGGGACTTCCTCTCTGGGGATCCTGATTGGCCCAGAGGAAGAAACAGAAATGATTTTTGGGGATCCCGGTGAAACAACTGAGTACTAGTAGGTCAACATACAGAGAGGACAACCCGATAATCCACAAACCCCACTCATGTGGCAGATTTTTATTCTTTATTCCTAAATATAAATAGTCAAATATTGCCAGGCATTTGAGGACAGGCTCTAACATTAAAGACAAAACCGAAAATGTAAAACTACACTCACAGGTTTATAATAATTGTAAACTAAATTGTTACATCCCCCAAATAAGAATGCAATGCTATGAAAAGGAATGATCTGAGAACAAAGAAAAGAGTTATTAGAAATTAAAACCATGATTTGCCCTCAAAAATATTTTCAAATTGAATTGAAAAATAATGTTGAGAAAATATCCCTGAAAGAGATAATAGGAGAATAAGCTGTTATAATATTAGCAGATCAACCAGAAATTCCAGGAAATAGCTAGTAGAGGTTCCAGAAAGAAAGACAAGAGATAATGGAAGGGAGGAAATTGTGTGCGTGTGTGTGTGCGCGCGAGCGCACGCACGTATATGTGAATGTGTGTGTGTGCATATGTGAAATAATTATACAAGTACAAATCAAGGTTCACCATAGTGAAAATTCTGAACACTGATGTTGTTGGAAAGGTGATAAGAATTTTCAGGGAGCAGATGAAAACAGTTCATGTACAAAATATTGGGGATTAGAATGGCATCACAGTTCTCAAGACAATACCAGACACTAGAAGAAAATGGAACGAGGTCTTAAAATTGTAAAGAAACTCTAACATGGAATATCTAGGTTCTTATTCAAATGTAAAAGCAAAACGGAAAAGCAAAAGACAGGTTGAGATAAGCAAGGACTCAAAAAATTAAGTTGACACAAGAAGCTCATTTGTTCCAGTAAAATAAGGAACCACACTGTAAATAAGAGGAGGATGGCATTCAGAAAATAGAAGTTTGTCTACTGGAGAGAAGACAAAAGGAGTTCTCAGGATGAGGATGAAGGGAAATCCAAGGGACGAGCTATTTGCAAAACCTGGGGAGCAGTGAGTAGTTACCTGGGTTGAGAGCCCAAGGCTGACGGGTTCCAGGACAGGGGTCTCTAAAGGCATCTAAAAAATAGATGATACATACATACATACATGCATACATACATATAGATATATTTCTTTTGCTTTTAACCAAAATAACAGAAATTTTATTGTTCTAGTGGATATTTAGAGGCTTAAAAACATCCCTGAACAAATGGATTGTTGAGACAATTTTAAACCCAAGGGAAAGAAAATGTATACAAAGAAAGGAAATAATTATGCTATATTTCATGGCTCAGCTCTGAAAATATTTACACAGTCTAATAATATAAACACTAAACCTTGATTTAATTTACAATGTGATAGAACTCTCTTGAGAAGTTAAGGAAAAGAAAATGCGGGTGCTTATATGTTGGTACAAGGAAAGGGCCGTGGGGCACACTGGAAGACAGCAGCCAAATCTTCATCATACACAGTTAACGGTCACTGGATCATGTCCAGAATTAAGACTAAAAATATATATTGCATAATTTAGAAAAAATGGAAGCAAGTACCCAGATAAATATTTTGAAAGTGTTGAAACTGTGAGCCTCAGGGAAGTAGGACTCGGTGGTGAGAAGCAGTAAAGGATTGGTATTTCACTATTTGGATAAAAGTCTCATACTATTGTTTGACTTTTTAAAATATCTCCATATAAACAATGAAGCAGTGGGATGGAATGAGGAGGAAAACACTCGTGGATGGAACTCCAAGATCATGTTCTTGTCCTTGAATTGGGTGCTGAATTCAAAAGTGCTGATTATATTCTTGTACCTTATGCACACATAAAACTTACATATGCTACACACATGCATAAACATGTATTGAAGAAACAAAAGACAGACGAAGAGAAAGACTTGAAGATAGGAGATGTCATCTGTGTTAAACATTGCAGTTTTGGGAAATGGGAAAATGGATTTCCCTGAGTTTCTAGAGACTGTTGGCTGCAGACTCGGTAGTAAGTTTCTTTTTCTTTGATTGAAAAATAAATGAATAAAATAGCCAAGTGACAAGTGTCTGTATTACACAAGTCTCTGGTAGACCTTCCCGGGTAAATCAATGTTGGGTGTGTTCGAACAGAAGGTGCCATTGTCAGACCCAAGGACCACAGAAGCCCCAGGTTGAGAGAATGCCACTTGTCACTGATGTCTAGTCTATTCTACAGGCTCTTGCATAGGGCAGCCTGGGCTTGCACGTGCCTCTCATCCTGGAATTTGTTGATAAAAACAATGGGAAACTTATATCAACATAGACCTCAACATTGTTGTCTACTCTTCCTAATGGATCTCGAATGGGGCAGAATTATACTTACTTCATTGTTAACCTTCTCTGTTTGTCCGCAAGCTTGCCTCTTGTTCATTCTATGATAACAACTGCCATTTACCTGGCACAATGTGGGAACTAAATCAATCGTAACTGAACTAATGATAAACTATAATTCCTACTGATTTCTTCTTTCCTTTTCTTTTTTTCTTTTCTTTTTTTTTTTGCTATTGATTAACCTGAGGTTTGGGTTACTAAAAACTATATAGGTTATAGGCAGCCCTTATTCTTACTTATTTATCTGCTTCTCTCTAGGATGATAGAATGGTGAGAGAGTTGAGCAACCCTGCACAGCTCTCTAAGTTCTATCATCAATTAAATGGTAATAAGACTTTCCTCCTGTTATGAGGAGGGAACGAGCCAATATATGTGCATTTTATAGACTATAAAGTAATATATAAATGTCAGTTGTATCTATGACCAAAGTTTTTCTGATAGATATTTCCAGGTATTACATCCACTCTATACCCCTCTACCTGTTCTTTTTCCAAATTGAAATAACAAGTGAGAAATCTAAGTAAAATGCTAATCTTCATGTGTTTATATTAATTATTAAAATAGAAATTGCCACAAATATTTATATCTATCTCCTTAAGTCACAAAGCTTCAATTATGTGAATCAATTACATTTTACTCAAGGTACTATTTTCCCTGTCATTTTTCTGATAAGTCTACACAGAGTTCATCGGTTCTATTATATAGTCATTAAGATATAGGGAAACATTGAATCATCTTTTTTTTTTTTTTTTTTTCTGTTTTAAGTTGCCTGTGTTTTTGACACAGGCATGCCATATGAAGTTATAAAGTTCAATTAAGTTTCACTGAAGAACAAAGAGATTATTTTTAAATTGCAGTTATTTCATTATTAGAGCTCTGTGTATCAATACCTCTTACAGAATGAGTTAACGTCTTTGCAATGTAACAAAGGCTAGACCTCTCTTAATTATTTATTAAAAAAATGTGATGCAGCAGAACAAGCCAAGGTTTTGTAGAGACATGCCCTGAATTCAAATCCTAAGTCAGCCACCTAATCTCCCTGAACCTTTGTTTCCTTCTGTGGAAACAAACAAACAAACATAAAGATGCTAGTGAGGTTGAAAGAAACTGTACAGGAAGTACCTGGTTGGCAATCAGTCAATGCTAGCAGTCATTGTGGTTTTAGAATTAGGCTTGGGACTTCCGAAGCTCTAATACTCACATACCCTCTTCTGCTTGTGCTGTATTTACATATGAAGTTGGATTTCAGGAAAGTGGTTGATGCAAGCTGGCTTGCCTAAGAAGAAATGTGAGTTGTCTGTGTGGGTATGGAAGGGGTAACATCTTCGGAAGGAGAGTGTGGCTGGGCTGCATCTGTGTAGCTGTGTCCCACACCATCAGAAAGCCCCAGATGCCAGAGCGGTGCTAAGTACTTCACATGCAGAACAAGAACAAGGCAAAGACAGCAAACCAAGAGTATCTGCTGGCTATCCCTAAGCCACAGCTGCCGTCACAGGAAGGAAGCCTGTCAGATGGAAAGAGCTTGTTCTTTTGAAATTTTGAATGACTTTGGGTGTGCATGTTTGATATTAAAACCTGAGCAAAGTGGCCATGCCCTGCTTTTAGGGTGCCCAGGACTTTCCAGGATGGGAGAGGGTGAATGGAAGAAAAAAGAGACAGAGAAGCAGGGAACCTCTTGATGACAGAGGTTTGTGTACAGCCTTTCAGGGAAGCCCCCCAAATTCTCCAGTAAAATCTACCACCCTTGCATGCTGGTGCGAGTGATCTTGTTGCTGCTGCTGTGTAAACTGGAGAATATGGTGCCTAAATCGAGGCAGGGAAGGGAAGGGGTGGTAGGTAGAGCATTAGATTATAAGAGAAACTAAATATCTTCCAGGGGTTCTCACAGACCTTGGGTAGGACTTTGGGCTTCCACAGGCCAATCTGAGAGTGTGAAGCAATTTGATGAATTTCGTGTGTGTGCGTGCATGTGTGTGCACACATGTGTGGTAGGGACTCAGAGCTACCCAGAGGTTATACATGAATCAGAGTATTATTATTTTTGTATTCCAGACAAGGCTGGAAGATGTTTAAATGACTTTTCCAAGGTTACCTAGCTAAGTATGAGGTCGAGGGGAAGCTAATATTAGCATCTATGTCCATATGTCCCCAGAAATGGAGCTCCTGGTTACCATGCCTTGTTTTCTCACTCAGACCATTCTCCAGAACATCCGGTGGAGTCAGCTGGGCTGGCTAAATCAAAACTCACATCAGAGCTTTTGGACAAAAACAGAAAAGCGGGTCCCAACTGTGCATACTTTGATTAATTAAGTCTAGATGACACCAAGGAAATCTGTACTTTTGCAAGTTTCCTCAGATGTTTGTAGTGGGAATTTAGATTTAGGAACCTCAGATAATCCAGTCTCTTCATATAAATGTGGGAAACTGAGGACCTCAGTTGGGAAGAGTCTTACACACAAACACTGAGTTGTTGATTTTATGCTAGAATCAGGAATAGAACCTGTATCTCTAGACGCGATAGCATGTGGGAAATATACATGAACACAAATGAGTGTCTACACAACATGGAGCTTACAGGGACCGAATGAGAAAACACCGTTTAATGAAGATCCTTTCTTGGCAAAGAAACTCATGAGAAAGGCTAAGAATGCTTCTGTAATTTCTTAGGCGCCAATTCTCTAAGGTAAGAATTAGAATCCTTATTTTGTCAGAAGTAATCTGAGATCAAGAGAGGGAAATGATTCAACTGAGACTGCTGAGCTAGTAAAATGCAAACCAGGATTCAAACCCAGTTCCATTATACAAAACAGAGAGACCACACATCTGATCAACAACACTCTCGTTTTCAAAGTGCGTATGCATTACATGAGCTGCTCTTAAGGTTGTAAAAACAGGGTCATTTTGTGCGTAATAAAGAGAATTCCTCTGGCTCTCACCCGCCCACTGTTGTACAATCCCAGTCCCTCAAGAGCCCAGTCCAGGTACTCTGGGGGTGATCCAAGGACTATGCTTCCCTGATCAGCCTTCTCTGCCTCAGTTTGAAACTAACTGAGCAAACTGAAAACCCAGAGAGACAAAAAAGGCTGCATGTAAGTAAGATGAAAAGCAGACCCATGGATAAGCAAGGAGCTAAAGATCGGAGGGTGGAGGACCCAGCTAGAGAAATGCACAGTGAAACCCACTTGTGGTAAGGTTTACGGTGAAATGTCCTTTTACATGGGGTCAGAGAAGACACTATACCCTTGTTGGTATAGCAGTCATTTGCCCACTGTAGTCTAAATCTGGACCTTGAGATTCCTTGCAGCTATAACAAAATGAAAATAACAGAATTGCTCTTCCTCATTCCCTCTTTCCCTTCCCTTTCCTTCAGAGGCGCAGCATGTCCTGTAGCCAAGGAAGTAGAGTGGGGCTGGGGGTGCGGGACCAAAAGGAAGCAGTGCACCTGGCTGCCCAGAGGTGCTGATGAGTGTGCAGAGGGGGAGTGCAGGAAGGCAGTCGTGTGCCCAGGGACCAAGGGGACAGAAGGAGGGCAGAAGATGAAGTCTGCGTGATTAGGAGATTGCTTATCCTGAGCAAATAAGTCAAATGATTGAGCAAATGAGTAAATATGTTGGGGATAATGTAAGCCAGTTTTCTCAGTGTTGGAAATGTGATTTATAAAAATAAAAAGGGGCAAATCTAGAAAGAACCCTGAGTTTTGGAATTGGAAGTTGTTCCAGTGATTTATTGCTGTATGACAAACCATCCCAAAATTGTTGCATAAAACAATCACCTTTCCTGTTTGCATATCCTGTGGGTCAGGGGTCGAGACAAGCACCAGATGGCACACACGGACTCTGCTCCATGATGTCTGGGGACTCAGCTAGAAAGACTCGATGGTTGGGTGTGACCTGACCACAGGGACTAGAATCATCTGGAATCCCCAGCGTAGGTGGGGCTCCTGTGGAAGTATTCTGGTGAATAAAGATGAAAACTGCATAGCCTTTTCCAACCTGGCCTCAGAAATCAGGTAACGTCATTTCTACCATATTCCCCTGGTGACACGTGAGACACAAGGTTACCCACATTTAAGGGAAAGAGACATAAACTTACCCATTGATGGGAGGAGTGACAACAAATTTGTGGACATTTAAAAACAGATTGTCATGAACGTTCATATGTGTATATATACACATATATAAGCATATATGTATATGTGTATACGTGTGTGTGTATATATATATATATATATACACATATGCATATACACACATACGTGTATGTTTTCCCTAACTCTGTCCCTTGAGAGTTTCTAGAACAATGAATAATTGCCCTAGAACAATAGCCATAAGAACACTGAACACCCAGACAATCTTGGCTTCTAAATATCTTCCTCCACCAAAAGGAACAGAGTCCTTGAAGAGATAGCTGATTCCAAGTCAGAGAAATAAAAAATTTGAGATGAGCATGGGCTATTTTGTTTTGTCATCAAATAAGGAAAACATCAAAAGAAAACGAAATGTGTCAAAAAGACACAGAAGTCAGCGAGGAGGTGCTCCTCCATGACCAAAGATGAACAATTTAAACATCAAAATAAGATAGTGGTAGTCCCATGTAACAAACCATTGAATTAATTGGACTTCATGAGCCCACACTGATACAAACTAAAAAGCAAACAAACATACATAAGTAGGGTAAAGGGATGTTCTTCCTTATAGCAATATGCCAACTAATAAATGTGGAAGGAATGAGGGAAGTAAAAGTCACCACATGGCAAAGATCATAGTTGGGGTTGATTTAGGCAGATGTTACCAATGGATGCTAAGGCAGTGGGTAGAGTTCTGGGAAGAACAAGATGTCAGGGTAATCTCTGAATTTTTGTCCCCCAAATATTCATCAACTACAAAGGAAAAATGGTGACTTCAGTGTGGGGAAGTCTGGCAGCAAGCACTGTGACCAGGCACTCGAGGTTGACACGACCAGTGGTTAGACCAGTCAGCATTGTGTCTCCTGATGTGAGTCACTGAGAATAAGAGAGCGTAATGTCTGTGGTATTCCTGTCAAGATGGCATGGGCCCCATCAGGTCCTCAGGAAACAGCAGGCAGACTCTAGTTGAAGGTTGTCCTACAAAATGAAAGGACTGTACTCCCCAAAACTGTTAGGAACATGAAGGACAGAGAAAGGCCAGGCAATTGTTCCAGACTGAAGGAGAGTGAGGAGATCTAGGAACTAAAAGCAACATATTCCTGACTAGGTTCCTCATCCAGATAAGCAAATTGAACACTGTTGAGCCAGCTGGAGAAGTGTGCATAAGGCATGTAGATTGAGTTGTTCCATATCAAGGCTGGTTTTCTGACTAGGAGGTTTGCTTGGTGCTGATATGAGAGTGTCTACTTGTGGGATATATGCCGTGGAGAATTAAGGCGTCGTGCAGGCATCCTGTCTGCTGTGGCCCCCAAATGGTCAGAAAAAAGACAAAAAGGCATGCGGCAAACAAGAGAGGAGTGAAGAGAGAGAGTAAATGTGGGGAATCCATGTGTTATGGGTTGAATTATGTTCTCCCCCTTCAAATCACATGTTGAAATCATAACTCCCAGTAATTCAAGGTGACACCATATTGGGAGATAGTGGTCTTTACAGAAGTAATCAAGTTACGGTGAGGTCATTCGTGTGGACCCAATCCAATAAAACTGGCCTCCTTATAAGAAGAGGAGATCCTGACACAGACACACATAGAGGGAAGGCAATGTGAAGAGACAGAGGGAGAAGACTGCCATCTATAAGTCAGAGAGAGGTCTGGGGCCAATCCATCACTCTCTCAAGGAACCAACCCTGCCTGCACCTTGACCCCCACTTCAAATTTGATTTCAGTCTTTCCAGAACCGTGGAACAATAAATTTCTGTTGTTTAAATAATCCAGTGTCTGGTACTTTGTTATAGCAGCCCTAGCAAATGCATACACCATTGGAAAGAAAACCAAAGTTCTTTATGTTGTTCTTGCAGGTATTCTGTAAGTTTGAGATCATTGCAAAAGAAATTATTATTATTATTATTACTATTACTATTTTTAGAGAGAGCTCATCTGTGTGTGAGCCAGAGAGGGGCAAAGGGAGAGGAGGAGAAAGAATCTTAAGCAGGCTCCATGCCCAGCATGGAACTTGATGTGGACGTTGATCTCAGAACCCTGAGATTGTGACCTGAGCCTAAATCAAGAGTCAGATGCTTAACTGACTGAGCCACCCAAATGCCCTGCAAAATAAATTATTTTTACACTTGATCTTAGCCAAAAGGCCGAGAAGCGATTCAAAATAAATTATTTTTAAAGTAGCAATCAATTAGCATTTTACATCTAATAACATTTTCACCCATGCTGTCTCCTTTGATCTTCATCACATCCCAGGGAGGTAAGTGAGGTGTGCAGTAATTGATTCATTTCACCGTCCAGAAGCCTCTGTCTGAGTAGGTTGCAAAAGGGTCTTTGGCGTTAACCGCTGATGGAGAAAAATGGAGCTTAAAGAGGTGCGCTCTGAGCCTCTCACATTGGCAGCGAGAGAAGTCAGTGGTTCACACATTATCATTATGTAAACATTAACATAATGTTATCAGAAGGAGAAAAGCAGGAGAGAAGCTCCTTTATAGATTTACAAATTGCCCTTAACCCTGTTTCCTTAAAGGAAAAACCTGGAGGAAGGAGAGAAGAGAAGAGGAGAGGCAGAGAGAAGTGGGATGCGGCCAAGGATGGAGGAGAGAGGGGAGTGATGATCTCTGGCTGCTTTGGGTCCCCACCTGAAAGCCGATCAGTAGGCAGATGGAAGGCAAAAGAAAGCCTCCTCTCCTTCCAGGCAGAGATGGTCCCATCCTCCTCTCTCCTTCAGCTTGTTCATAAATTTTCCAGTGTCACTTAGCAAGTGGTATTGGTGTTTATTGCTATTCGTCTTTTCTCTACTAAAGCCTGAGGTCTTCCAGGTTCTTCTGCTTTTTTGTGGAATCCGGGGTAAAGACAGCACCATGATCCTGGAAAAACGCAATTATATGCAGTCATTTCTGTGCTTAAAACCTGCTGGTGGTTCTCAGTCTCAATCAGAGTAACACCCAGTGTCACTCCCCAGATCCACGTGGCCCTATGTGTTCTGTCCGCCTGTCACCTCCCACCCCGCATCACCTCACTCCAGCCTCCAGAGACTCCCCAGGGCCCCCTCACACTCACCAAGAGGAGCTCTAGCGTCAGGGCTCTGTTCTTGTGGTTCCCTCAAACATGCCCTCTTCAGACATCCAGAAAGCTAGTTTCCTTACTTCCTCTGGTTTTTACTAAAAAGTCACCTTCATAGTCAACCCTTTCTGAAATTTAAATTCTACTCCCAAACATCCCGCTCCCCTTTCCCTACTCGATTATTGCCCTCAGAGCTCATCACCGTGTAACATACTGTGGTTTTTACCTATTTGCATTTCTTGTAAAAATCATTCTTCTCACTGGGATATCTGTTCCATAAGACCAGAGATTTTTGTTTTCTTTGCTGCTGTATCCTTAGCACATAGAGTGGTATTCATCTCAACAAATATTTATTCCTTGACTGTCCTGTGTCTCTATAACATTATCAAGAGTGGTATAATAAAAATCAAATGCTGGTGAGTATCTGAAGAAAATGATCTCTCTTACATGGCCGGTGAAAATCTGAAATGACACAGCCACTCTGGAAAACAGTTTGGCAGTTTCTTATTAAACTAAACATGCAATTACCATGTGACCCAGCAATTGTAGCTTCGGGCATTTATTCCTGAGAATGAAAACTTATGTTCTCTTAAAAAACTGTGCACGAATATTCATGACAGCTTTATTTGTAACCGCCCCAAATTAAAAACAATCCAGATGTCCTTTAATGGGGAATGGTTAAACAAACTATGGTACATCCATACCATGGAATATTACTCAGCAATAGAAAAAATTAGCTGTGATACAACTTGGAGGAATCTGAAAATGGAAAAAAAAAAGAACTCATCCCAAAAGGCTGTACAATGTGTGGTTGCATTTATATAATATTCTCGAATGCCCAAAAGAAAGAGATGGAGAACTAATTACTAGTTTCCAGGGATTAGGATTGGAGATGGTGGTGGAGGGAGGGAAGTGGGTGTGTTTACTGCAGGGCAATATAAGGGACCCTAGTGAGGACCCTTGTGAGGACCCTGCAATTTCTTGATTTTGGTGGTGGATGCACAAACCTACATATGTGATAAAATTACAGAGAACTACACACACACACACACACATACACACACACACAAGTACATATATAATTTTGGCAATCTGAACAATCAGTGGCAGGTTCCTGACTGTGATATTGTAAGACTATCATCGAGAGAGTTGAGATGATAGCACATAAGATCTCTCTGCATTGTTTCTTACAAATGCATGTGAGTCTACAGTTGTTTCCAGATGAAAAGTTGAATTGAAATGGTGTATTATTTAATTCTAAAAATGTGAATTTAAATCTCAGGGTATGCATCATCTTTTCAGGGTAGTTGTAAACATGAAATGGGCACATACACACATACTCGTGTGTGTATAAAGCACTTGAAATGCTGTTAAGCATCTAATAAATGCCTAGCACATTTTAGCTATTATTACTCCAATCGTGCAGGGTAGACCTGTATTCAGGTCATCTCTGATCCCCAGTATATGTCTTGTTTCTGATGCATATTACAAACACCAGTAACCATGAATGGAATAAATGACTTTTCTAACCCTCCGCACCAACCTTCAGAGAACGTGGGTCAGTAAGAAGGGTGCTCTTTGTGGACTCCGGAGTAATCAAGAACCCTAAAGAGGAAGACAGTAGGACTAAGGCTTCACCTCCTGGCTGTCCCACTACTTTATTGTAAAGCTTTGAAAAGCCCATTTTCTTCACTAAGTCTTAGTTCCCTCATTTGTCAGAGGTGGAATTAGAATGGCGTTATCTCCGTGGGCCCTTTCCAACTCTCAAATATGCATGGCTCTATGTTTCAGAAGCACAGAGAATTATCTTTCCTGAAACATGAGCACTGGACTAGAAGTCCATAGGTTATTATACCTTGTCTCCAAAATTCTGGCCTCTAGTTCCCTTTGGGTCAAGTTGACTCTTCCGTTTCTGGCTCCCAGTAAAGCATAGTTATTAGCAGCTGGCTTCTACCATTATGGTTCTTTCAAGTATATTGTAGTCAGAATATCTGTTGATGATAGCCAGCCAAGATTTTGGAAACCTTTAGGGGATAAGGAATTGTAGAAATTTAAGCTATAATTATAGTATTAATCACTACCACTGCATCACTATCCACCAAAGCCAAGGGGGAGTTACACTTGTTAAATTTAAAAACAATAAAAACATGTTGTGATTTACAAAAGTACAAAAAAATAAAAGGCCTCTGAAAAATACCAGCTTGTTTATTTTATCTAATATTTGTAACACAACCTGACGGATTCATGTCATGTTTCTAAGAAGACTCCTGGGTAATTTTCCATGCCAAACGTTCGCCAGCAGCTGACAGATGTCCTTACTCAAAAAGGCCAGGTTCCGCAGTGCAATGAGCACCACATAGATCACGCTTGCCTGTCCTCTTGCTCTATGTCGGTGCATCTGGAATGCCCAGCCCTTCAGAGTCCAAACCGCTTATATTTTTGTACTTGCTTGGGACTACTGGCATAGTGAGTTACTGAGCATGTATTGGAACACCTTGTGCAAGCTTCCCCTTGCAGAGATGATGGGGAAAAACTGTACATTAAGCCGACTGACCAAACTGGCAAGGGAACTCCAGTCCTTGTCTCAGAGCCCTTCCGGTTCTTCTCTCCTACCCTGTTCCTCTCGTGCGCCAGAATGTCAAGTATGCGCGAGGAGGAGGATATAAATTACCCTCCCTGCTTGTGCTCGGGGCTCAGATCTTTGGAGAAGGGGCTCCTCTGAGTCTCACCGGAGAATAATCTCTCCCTTCTTAGTCTCCGAGTGCCCCTTGGATTTTCCACCAGGATCCAGTCCAGGTTCTGCTACAGAGACACTGTGACATGATCACGGTGAAATACACAAGGTTTTCTGTTAGAGGTAAATGTGGTTTTTTTGAGGAACTACAAAAGGCCTGGAAAGCAAGTAGGGCCAGAGTAATTGAAGACGAAAATATTGTCAAAGCACTAGAAAGAATGGGTTGGACTGTATTACCAACAAAACTGTCTTTTAAGACTGAGGCTTAAGAAATAAAGATATGTTTATATATATAAACAATGAATAGATTATGAATAAATTCTCATGAAATAAATTTATAGAGGATGTACTTGTGGAAAAAAGATAATCCCAGTAGTAAGATCTATAGTAGTAAGAAACAGCAAATATTTGGGCATATCCAAACAAACACCGTCTGAAAAACAGTAATAGTGTTTAATTTGAGGTTAAAAAAGAAAAGCCATTCAAGCTGCCACTTACATACTGGAGGACAATAACACATGTGCTGGGGAAGAGTGAGAAGAATAAAGTCCTTGTATTGTTCAGCATGGGAATAAAAATATCTGTTAACTGAGGACTTTGTTAATTATGCCTGTAATTTTTAGCATAACCACTAAAACACTAAAAAGAGGAGATTAAATTAGAGCACATATGTTTAAATGCCCAAAAGGAAGCAAACAAGCAAACAACAAAGTCTACCAAAACAGGAGAGTAAAGTTCTCAGGCCAGAGCAAAGATGGGTAAGGCAAAAAGAGAGCTGGGTTATCAAGGGAGACTTAAAGAGAACAATGTATCCATTCGAGAGAGCCAGAGAGCCCTTCAAAGGAGATCGTGCAGTGGAACCAGCAGGTCTCCCATTGAAAGAATTGCATACAATGAGTCCCCCGAGGCTGTCTTAGCTGAGGACCGTTCGTTCTGGAGGGTATATAATCAATGCTAACCTTCCAGTTAAAATTTAGCTAGCCTTAGAGATTGGCCTATGTCAGTAGTTCTCAAATATGGGACTCCAGTTTATATTTCCAAATACATTGACTCAGTGGGGGCATTTTTTAAAGATTGATTGATTTGAGAGAGAGAGAGAGAGAGAGAGTCTTAATGAAACTCTATGCTGAGTGCAGAGTCTAACGCGGGCTCGATCCCAGGATCCTGAGGTCATGATCTGAGCCGAAACCAAGTGTTAGACACTTAACCGGCTGTGCCACCAGGCACCCCAGTAGGGGCATTTTTTTCATATATTCCAAGAGACAATGAAGTGGCTGGCCTGAAGACCCCATGTCTTAGAGGCATGAGCAAATCACAGTGCCATCAGCTGTTCTAGTTCTCAATGCAAATTAATACCAAGGCACTTGGTGTATATCTAAATCTCTGGGAGCGTTTGAGGAAAAAAGGCATTCATTTTAATAAGATATTCTTCACATTGCAAAAAACAGGTCCTAGGCTTAAACATACACACACACACATACACCCCTTGGTATATTTGTAAGTTAATGTCTCTAAACCTAATACCTCATGGGAGGCAAGCCCGTCTGATCTTTCCTGGTGACATCCCAGCCCACCATTCCTGCCATTTTTCTCATTTTGGCAATGCTCGTCAGAGGTCTTTCCAGGAAGTTGAGGCCCTCTTGTTGAAGCCTCCAAATCCCTATCTCAGGATCTATAGTAGTCAAACCTCAGACATTCACAGAACTATACTCTTCTCCTGGTGGGAGCACACTTCAGAATTTGTGACTTTGATAGAGACAGAGAAGTCTAACCCTTACACATATTCCTACAAATTACAGAATTTGCTTTTTTTTTCTTCTGGAAAAATTGAGTTTGATAAGTTTCTTATATATATTCATTGTGTCAATTGCATATTCATTTACTTTCCTGTTTACTTCCCCTTCATCACCCATATGCATTCTAGTATTCCTGTATCAACTCCCTCATATTTTATTACATCAGTCGTTAACTTGTTTATGACTCTCTGTCACTGGATCATTTATGTACGCATTTAAAATATACCTGCACACATACACACAATCTTCACGCAAGCCTCTTCTCTACTAGAGCCACAGGCAGAGATTGGCAATATACCCACGACCCCTTTTCAAAGTTTTCAGTTACTTCCTTTGGCTTTCTCTTTCCCAGACCCCCACCTGTGAAGGCACTACACATGTGACTCAGATCCTAAGTGCATACCTAGAAACAAAATTTATAGCACTTTCTGGATGCCAATCAGGCCAGGCTTGGAGCAAAGTTCTGTTTCCTTGGGTCAGACATCAATCAGCCTAGAAAGTTCGACCTAGCTTTCAGGCTCTGTAAAGGGAAACCTCAGGATTTTTCTTTCTAGGCAGGCAAAAACTCACCTCTTTCTTCCCTACTGTGTGTTTCTTCCCTGGGGGGCTCCTATATTATGCACATAAAACCCTTGACTTCTGACACTCCTAGTCACCAAATATGGGGAGGCGTTTCCCCACCCGAAGCAATTCTCTGAGACACCAGCTGGTGTCTTACAGTTTAATTCAATTCTGACCTTTCCCACCTGGAGATGGCATCAGATGCCACAGGTTAAGGGCTGAGTCCCACAAATCTCCCCACCCTCCCTTCCCCCCCACACTTTTATACACTTCAGATGCCAGTGGTGAGCCTAGGTTATTTCTCATCTGTGCCTCTGACTACCGGGCGATGGATCAGAGGTTCCAGTGACTGCCCTCTTTGGGTTTGAATAATTTGCTAGAGTGGCTTACAGAACTCAGGGAAACTCTTACTTATGTTTCCAAGTTTATTAAAGACTGTGATGAAAGATACAAATGAACAGCCAGACGGAGAAACATAGGGTGAGGTCTGGGAGAGTCCTGGGCTCTGGAGCTTCTGTCCCGGTGATGTTGGGGTGTGTCACTCTCCCAGTATAGATGTATTCACCAACCTGGAAACTCTCCGAATTCTGCTTTTTTTTTTTTTTTAAGAGGGCTCATTACATAGGCATGATTGATTAAATCATTGGCCACTGGTGATTGATTCAAGCTCCAGCCCCTTTCCCCTCGCAGGAGGTCAGGGGGTGGGACTGAAAGTTCCAACCCTCTAATCAATGTGGTTGGTTCTCTCCTGGCAACCAGCTCCCAAACTTAAGTTACCTAAGGGCTTTCCAAAATTCACTTCATTAACATAAAAAAGGCACATTTAAGGCTCTTATCACAGGAAATTACAAGGGTTTTTAAGGTCTGTGTGTCAGAAAGGGCGTCAAAAACCAAATACACATCCCCCCCACCTTATCCTTGGTTTCGTTTTTCCGTGGCTTCAGTTTCCTGTACCAACCACGGTCTGGAAGGAGATGCTCCTCCTTCTGACGTAACGTAGCGTCAGAAGGTCACAGTAGTGTCAGGCTGTGTCACAACACATGCGCCTTCGCCTCCCTGGTCTCCTCGGCAGGCATTTTCTCATCTCACAGCATCACAAGGAGGGTGAGTACAGTGCAAGAAGATATTTTGAGGGAGACCACATGCATGTAACTTCTATTATAGTAAAGTGTTGCAATTGTTTTATTTTATAATTATTGTTAATTGCTTACTGTGCCTAATTTATAAACCAAACTCTATCCTAGGTTTGTATAGGCAGCAACATAGTATAAATAGGGTTTAGTCCTCTCTGAGGTTTCAGGCATCCATGAGGACGGGGGGAGTTGGAACATATTTCCCGTGGGTAAGCGGAGACTACTGTATATATTTCTTAAGATAAATAGCAATATCACAGGCTGACAGAGCTCCTGCCCCTGCCTCCAATGAGTGAAGAGTCTCAATCTGGACTTTGGTGGTGGCTGTGTGGTCCCTGAGTTCTAACAGTCCCATAGCCTTCCATCGCTCTATGTCACACAAGGAATGTTTACCCAAGCTCTCTTCTCCATGATTATAATTATATTATGTTATAATCCAGTACAAATGACCCCTGGCTCGGTTTAACTCAAAGGCTATACTCCCAAAGTACAAAGTATTTTTCTTAATAACCCACACAACTGGTGATTGTTTAATATTTGTCTTTACTTTTGGTGATTCCTAAGATGGTAGCAACTTCGATGATGCTATTTATGGATATAATCCTAGCCACAAGCATAGTGTTTGGCTTAAGGAATATATTTTAACAAACAAAAGCGGCACGTGTTGTTAATTAAGTAGATGCAAAAGGCCTGGGGGAGATGTGGCAGAAACTGCCTGGGGAGGGTGGGAGTAAAGAGGAATGACAAAGGTTTGCTAGGAAGCCTGCAGGAGTGCATGCATTTCCTGGCAAAGGAAACTGCATTTTATTTTTTTTCTTTTTCTTTTTTTTAATTCTGTTCGGTTAGCCACTGTATAGTACATCACTAGTTTTTGATGTAGTGTTCAGTGATTCAGTAGTTATGTATAACACCCAGTGCTCATCGCAGCACGTACCCTCAATACCCATCACCCTGTTACCCCCTCCCCCACCCTTCTCCCCTCTGAAAGCCTCAGATTGTTTCTTAGGGTCCATAGTCTCTCACAGTTCATCTCCCTCTCTGATTTCTCTCCCCTTCATTTTCCCCTCCCTCCCCCATGGTCCTCTTTGCTATTGCTTATGTTCCACATATGAGTGAAAACATATGATAATTGTCTTTCTCTGCTTGACTTACTTCACTTAGCATAATCCCCTCCAGCTCCATCCATGTCAATGTAAATGGTGGGTATTCATCATTTCTGATGGCTGAGTAATATTCTGTTGCATATATGAACCACATCTTCTTTATCCATTCCTCTGTTGAAGGTGCATCTCAGCTCCTTCCACAGTTTGGCTATTGTGGACGTTGCTGCTATCAACATTGAGATGCATATGGCCCTTCTTTTCACTACATCTGTATCTTTGGGGTAAATACCTAGTAGTGCAATTGTTGGGTCATAGAGTAGTTCTAACTTCTTGAGGAACCTCCATACTATTTTCCAGACTGGCTCTACCAGCGTGCATTCCCACCAACAGTGTAAGAGGGTTCCCCTTTTTCCACATCCTTGCCAACATTTATTGTTCCCTGTTTTGTTACTTTTTCCCATTGTAATTGGTGTAAACTGGCATCTCAATGTGGTTTTGATTTGTAGCTCCCTGATAGCGAGTGATGTTGAGCATTTTCAGTGATATGGCAGTACCAGGACGGGGAAGTTACCTGTGGTTGGATCATAGCGTACAGGGGACGGCAATAGGAAAATAGTCCATAAATGAGACCAGGAAGGCAGGCAGAGACCAAATCATGCCACATGTGATGCATGTTAAGAAGTTTGGGTTTCATTCTCAGCAAAGGCATGGCAAGTCAATGATTTACACGTGGGAGTAAACTAGCCCGAGGGATTTTGTTTTAATTTTATTTTGGGAAGATCACTTATGACCAAAGCAGGACAAGATACAGACTGATAGCTCAGGAAAGAGACTACCTTGTTTGTTGGGGAATTTTGTCAAAGAATGGAAACAGCTCCATCTGATCTTTGAGCCAAACTTATACCTAAGAACCACATTTCAATCATAAGTACAGAACCATACTCTATTTTTCCTTTCCTCATCTCGTGTATTTGAGTCAGCATATCCAATAAGTTTCAGCCCCTAAATGCTTTTCAAGTACATTACCTTCTTTGCATTTCTATTGCTATTCCCCTGGTTCGGACACCTGTTGTCCCTGACCTGACCGATTGCTACCACTCCATCACTATTTTTGTTACTTCCTAGATCTTTCCCACCAAACTGTCCCCCACTGGTTATGAAGGTGAACTTTCTAGTGGCTTTTTTGTTGTTTAGGTTTTCCCAATCGCTGCCCATTGCCTAGAAGATCAAGTCTAAATTCCTATAATGTACCCAATTTCACGGTGACTTCTCCAATACAGTTTCCTCCATCATTTGAGTGTTGCATTTTTGAAAAGCAGATCAAATCACCAAAATAAGAATCCCCTCCTTACAGTCTTCTGTAAGAAATAGCCACTCACTCTGTAATGCCGTCTTCATGTGATGCACACACCTCTTCATGGCACTTACTTCGTTGTGCTGATATTTATTTGTGTATCTGTCTTTATTCACTATCTTCCTTGGAGGCAGAAACTATATCTTATTTATTTGCAGGAGCCTGTAGCCTGGCATATTGTCTTTTTAAATAGTTGGCTCATCTCCCCCACCCACCATTCTTTTAATGAACAATCAAATGAACAATGATTTTTTTAAAAAATGAAAGGAATGAATCAAGATTTTAACAATGGGTCAGGTTCAACCAAGGTAGGGAAAAAAAAAAAAGAAGCATGAGTTCTGGTATTTTGGAGCAGAGGAATTTTTTCAGCTTCTTGGAAAGGTACAGAAGACCTTTTGCTCACTATTACTCATCCGTTATGATTCCCTCTATTAAAAATATAAATATGGTATGATGGCTTTAATATTGATCAACTCTAAGCATCCATCTATTGATACCTAGGGAGAAATTGACTCACGGTGTTTCCAATGATGTGGTTAGGAAGTGCTTTGGATAGTCACTGGGGTCAGGCCTGAAAGCCAAGAAATCCAAATGTTTTCCCTCTGTCTCCCACTAGCTTTCTGACAGAGTCTAATGGGAGCTACTTGGGCTCATCCCAGGTAACTGCAGGTTCTCAAAAACCAGATTAGGTGGGAAATCCTTCACAGACTGAGACTAACGATCTGATAGATTCTATGACCAGTGAATTGGAAACTCCTTCAGGTCCAATGGAGAACGTGAAAGCCAGATAGGAAATGAGGAAACACAGCTGGAAATACTAAGAGAACGTGAGATAGAGGGGTTGAAACAGCTGTGGGGATAGGCAATTGTCTAGGAGAATGACACAATTGAGAGAATCAGGAGGGAAAAGCAACTTGGGGATGGAATTTTTAAATTGTGTGAGTGCATGTTCTCCCTCTTGATACCATATAGCATTTTGGAGATGATACTGACTCCTAAAGGTAACTGGTTGGTGAGGATGGGGAAAGGAAGTAGTCAGAAAACATTTACTCAGCACGTGCTATGTGTAAGGTGTCCCACTCACTGCTGGAGATAAATCTGTAGGACTTTAGTTTGCCCTAAATGAACTTTGTGACACCACATGAGGTAGCTACAGTGAAATCCCCCAGTTATGAGTAGGAAAAACTGAACTTCAGAGGTTAAATATCTTGCATGAAGACATTCATATAGGAAGAGAGAAGTAGACTTTCCAAGAGTCTGTCTACAAGAGTGGACCAAAGGTGAGGGGTTTGCATTAATTAGTTACTTCTCTTGCCTGTGACACAATGACTCCTTAAAACATGTTACATTTTTCCTCTCTGAGGGACATTACTAGCTGTGATGCCGAAGGATGCCCAGAAAGGTATTGTTCTCTTGGATGTAACAGTGTTGTGGGGGCGAAACTAACTATTTAAATGTTGCTATTCTATGTGGCTTTGAGCAAGTCTTTATACTCCCAGATTCCCTCATTCTAGAAAGAGGTAATAATTTATAAACCCCTCTATCTTTTTTTAAATTAACATATAATGTATTATTTGTTTCAAGGGTACAGGTCTGTGATTCATCAGTCTTACACAATTCATAGCACTCACCATAGCACATACCCTCTCCAGTGTCCAACCCAGCCACTCCTTACCCCCTCCTCCCCTCCAGCAACCCTCAGTTTGTTTCCTGAGATTAAGAGTCTCTTATGGTTTGTCTCCCTCTCTGGTTTCATCTTGTTTCATTTTTCCCTCCCTTTCCCTATGATCCTCTGTCTTGTTTCTCAAATTCCTCATATCAGAGAGATCATGTGATGATTGTCTTTCTCTGACTTATTTCGCTTAGCATAATACCTTCTAGTTGTATCCACGTCATTGCAAATGGCAGAATTTCGGGGTTTTTTGATGGCTGCATAATATTCCATTGTATATATATATACCACATCTTCTTTATCCATTCATCTGTTGATGGACATCTGGGCTCTTTCAGTAGTTTGGCTATTGTGGACATTGCTGCTATAAACATTGGGGTGCACATGTCCCTTCGAATCACTACATTTGTATCTTTAGGGTAAATACCCAGTTGTGTGATTGCTGGGTCATAGGGTAGCTCTATTTTCAACTTTTTTAGGAACCTCCATACTGTTTTCCAGAGTGGCTGCACCAGCTTGCATTCCCACCAACAGTGTAGGAGGGTTTCCCTTTCTCCGCATCCTCGCCAACACCTGTCGTTTCCTGACTAGTTAATTTTAGCCATTCTGACTGGTGTGAGGTAGTATCTCACTGTGGTTTTGATTTGAATTTCCCTGATGCCAAGGGATGTTGAGCACTTTTTTCATGTGTCTGTTGGCCATTTGTATGTCTTTGGAGAAATGTCTGTTCTTGTCTTCTGCCCATTTCTTGATTGGATTCTTTGTTCTTTGGGTGTTGAGTTTGATAAGTTCTTTATAGATTTTGGATACTAGTCCTTTATCTGATATGTCCTTTTCAAATATCTTCTCCCGTTCTGTCAGTTGTCTTTTGGTTTTGTTGACTTAAACCCCTCTATCTTTAAGGCTTTTCCAAGAATTGAGAATATTCCCATCTTAACATGGAATGATCTTCAAAAGGAAGGTTTTTTTCTTTTTTTTTCCTTATTCTTCATTCTGTGATTGAGTTGACACTGGTCTATGATCATCTCATTAGCAAATGCTATAGAAATTTGACAAAAGTGTAGTTGGTGTGACACAAATTAATAGGAACAAAAATACAGAATATTATAGGCACTAAAGATGACTTTTGGGTTGAATTGTAAGATGTAATATCCCAAAATGACAATGCTAAGACAATTTTGAAATCTTCCTATCACTGTGCACTGCATGGCTATAATATGTATCAAATCCAAAGCACTAGGTTTTTCTGAATTAGCAGTCAGGCAGGACATTGTAACTATAGAATATAATAGAATAAGAGATCCTTACAACTCATGCTGTTTGATTTATTATTAGTCACTATCTCCAATTGAGACCCTAATTTTAATTAGTTTTACCTGTGGACTGTCTCCTTAAGCTAGGATAGAAATGAGGCAAGCACACACATCACTACTCATAAAACTATGTAAAAAAAAAAAAATTCACTGCAGTCATGGAGTATGAACCTCATCATTAGTTAAGAGCCTGTAAACTATGTTACTCCATCCAGTTCACTGATTGGAAATTGAAGCCCCCAGAGATAAACTGATTTTCCATAAAACACTTCACAAATAACCACAGGATTCAGAATGTGAACTGGGTTTGAGTGCAATAATTTTTCAGTTGCACTTTGCCCATTTTCTTAGCTGTAACATTCCACTTTTTTTTTTGTTTGTTTGTTTTTTAGCATGTTTCATTCCCTGGAAATGTTTTTTTTTTTTTTTTATCTGAGAAACTTACAGGAAACAGTACCACATTTAAGTTACCAAGAAGCAAATGAGAAATAATAATTATAGAATTTTTAGCAGGTAATCCAAGCTGTATAGAAGATCTGAGCATGTGCCAGAGTAGTTGGAGAAAGCAATTACACTTCTGCATCCATAGGAAGGACAAGGGTCAGTGCAGAATTTCACAGCAGTGGCCCTCCACGTGAATATAGTCAGTGTAAATCTGGCACTTGACAGAAGTAGGGATTTTGACCATCAGCCTTGGATAAGCTTCGTTCCAAGAGAAAGCGTGTGCACACCTGCTTCATCCGTCGCTCAGCTCTAGACCTTTTTGGACTTTCTGCTCAGGTGTCCATCGCAGACACTTCAGAGATATTCTTATTTAGTGGCTTTCTGCCAGGGCTGACCACCAGCATGGCTTGGAGAAGTTCCTCCAAATACAAATCCTTAAGTCTCACCCATGAAGATTCGAATTCACTAGATCTGAATGGGCTTGAGCGCATGTCCTTAGAAACTCTTACCAAAGAAACTTTTTGAACAGACCTGACTGAGAAACAATCCAGGAACACCCCCCCACACCCGCCACACACACACACACACACACACACACACACACACACACACTTTCCATTTTGCAAGTAGCAAAATGAAAGGCAGATCGCAAAAGGGAAACTGGGAAAGACTGTTTCCAAAATTCAGTTTACTTAGTCTGTTGCTCAAGGAACTCCAGGATGTGAACTGTAATTACCATATGATCCCTGATGTTCTGGTTGCTCAACAGAATGTAAGGATATAGGAAAAAAACATAGGATCCAATGTGTCCCCAAAAAGCGTAAATGAGGTTGGAGCATGTGTGTACAGATATCCTAGGGCACCTGTGTACTTTATCCTAAGGACTATGCTATCATCTTGTCTGGTTTTGCCTCCCTGGCAAGCTAAGGGGGACACTGAGGCTAATAAAGGGGTCTCGAGGTCAGATGCAAGCGGGGAGCAGGTAATAAACCAAAGGGGAGCTGAAGCCTGAGAGCTGGATGACGTGGCCCCCAGAAGAGAGTGACCATCCAGGGCCTGAAGTTCCATGGGACAGGCAGAGGCAGCCTGGCACATTAGCAGCGGGAGGGCAATCGTCATGGTCAGGGACAAAGAAGCAAGTATACTTAAGAGGCAGAATTAAGAGAAATTTCCTTGGTTGAAGGAACAAAGGAGACAGGATCCTTTCTTAGTCCATGCCAGCCCTGGCAGCTGCTCTCAGGTAATTGAGCCTATGTGAACAGCACTGAGAACCAGAGATAAATAAGAAAAAAAAGAAAAAGAAAAACCTACTTTCCAGGAATCACATTCTAGTTCGGTAAGTATGTGCGATGAACAGCGTTAGGGGTTAGTTCACAAGAGGTTTCTGGTGAAGCTCTTCGAGGTGGGCCATGCCTGAGTATCACTGTGGAGGATACTTCATGGCTTACCACACAGACCTGGCGGGGGGCGTGGGGCCTCCTTGGCAGAGGAAAAGCGTGCGTAGACACCGGAGCGGTGGAACCGGATGACGTGTTAAGAGAGCGACAAGCCGCGTTTGTGCTCGAAGTTGAAGCACAAACACAGCTGTTGGAAGACGGAGAAGTAGTTGGGTGAGGGCTCTTGAGACAGCTTGAATGTCACAAAGCCATACCCTCTGCTTCCTGTGAACCACTGGCTGGCAAGAAGGCGGTGTATGTTGTGTTCTTCTGAGAGGGTAGAGCTACCTCAGGCACTAGTGAGCTCCCCACAGTTGTCAGCATCCAGAAAACTTGAGCACTGAGCTGGAATTTAGGCTACACAGTGCTGAAGATCTCTTTCTAGCTGTGAGATACTCTATTTAGGCATCACGACCTTTCAGAATGGGCATCGCTCTTGTGGGTAAGATGGGAGCGAAAAGAAGAAATAGCAATAAAGAAAAGAAATAGTGATAGGAACAGTGGAAGATACTGGAATGGGTGGTGAGAGTAGTAGTGGAGGCAAACATAGTCCAGAACCTTCTGTGCTACCTGGATATTCAAAACCCTATTAACTGTTCTCTCATCCATTCCTGTTCCTCTCTGATCCAAGATTAGACGGATATCCAATATGTCTCCATAGTGTGGTCTGGATGATTTTAATGAATAGACAACCAGATGATGCCATCTCTCTACCCTCAATCTTTTAGTAGCTTCCTATTATTCTTACAGACCATTTTATACAGGCTATAGCTACTTTTATGGTCTGCCTATATCTATCCCCCAGTGTCTCAGCACAGGCACTATTGACATCTTGGGCTGGATAATTCTTTGGGGGCTGTTTTGAGCCTCCTAGGATATTTAGTAGCATCCCTGATCTCTACTCACTAGACAGTTCTTACTCAACTAAAAATTTCTCCAGATTGCCAACGTCCCCCAGAGCTTTCTTCTCCAGGTGCCATGTTTATTCACATGAACCAGGCTTCCTCTCATCATGAAACTTCAGAATTCTCCTCCTTTCTCTGAAATAATATGTCTCCCCACCTCTGAATCATTAATGTCTAATCATTGCTCATATCTCTTTCTTCTTGGAGCCTACAATGATCCACCGATCACGTTGCTGTGATGACAGCATTTCTTTTAGGGCTTCATTTGTAGCTGTATGTTCATCATTGGGATGTTTGGAGTGTTACCCTTCTTCCAGCCAGAATACTCCAGCCTGAATACTTCATGAGAATAGGGACCTTGATTTTACTCATCATTTTGTCCTCAGTACCTAGCATAAAGGCTGGCACATAATACAAACTCAACACTTATTCAATGCATAAATGAAAACTGAACAAAAAATCACAATTATCAGGAAAGTGAAATTCAATTTATAGCCTAGCAATTATTTGCTAAGTGCTTATTCTGCATTAAGCAGTATGCTGAGTCCTGGGACCACAATGAAGAGTAATATACAGCCTTTGCCCTAAGAAGGGTAGCCTTGGGGAAGAAATCAATTTGAAGGTAGAAAGTAATGATAAAACATTTTCAGTGATCAAGTGAAGGTCTGAACAGCCTGAAGCTGAGCTTATAGAGAAGAATTCCAAAGTCTGCCTATGACAATGAGAAAAGGCTTCACAAAGAAGGTAATTTTTTTTTCTTTTTTTTTTAGAGAGGGAGGTGGAGAGGTAGAGAGAGAATCTTAGGCAGACTCCCTGCTGAGTGCAGCGCCTGACACGGGGTTCAATCTCACAACCCTGAGATCATTACCTGGGCCGAAATCAAGATTCAGACAGTTAACTAACTGGGCCACCCAGGTGCCCCACAAAGAACGTAGCTCTTGAGCTCACACTACAGGGTTAGCTAGAAATACCTAGATGGACAAGGCTACTGGAACAGAGAGATATTACAGCTGGTGCGACGGGAGGGAAATCAGTCCTCACGATGCTGCAGGTGTACAGCAGTCTGCCTGCGGAGGCTCGCAGCATCATTCTGGGAAATGAGTTGGAAGATCTAAGCAGAGATGGGGCATGAGAACTTTGTGTACAAGGCTCAGAAATTTGGACTTTGGGGCACCTGGGGGGCTCAGTCAGTGAAGTGTCTGCCTTCAGCTAAGGTCATGATCCCAGCGTCCTGCGATTGAGCCCGCGTCGGGCTCCCTGCTCAGCGGGACAGTCTGCTTCTCCCTCTCCCTCACCTGCCGCTCCCTCTGCTTGTGCTCTCTCTCTCTCTCTCTCTCTCTCTCTCTCTGTGTCAAATAAATAAATAAATAAAAATAAATAAATAAATAAAATCTTAAAAAAAAAAAAAAAAAAAAAGAAATTTGGACTTTGTCCAGAAGACAATGGGAGGTCACAGAAGGATGGCAGGCAGTTGTGTGAGTCAGACCTATGATTTCAGAATGAGCATCTGAATGTTTGGCCAGTAGATGGGGAAGAACACAACTTCATAACTCAGGATCTCATTAAAAATCTTTAAAAAAGAAATTTAACGAACAGCAACAACAATAACAACAAAAAACCTTTGAGTTACTGTGGACCTGGCACCTAGTAACTTCTCACAAAGAAAACCAGAAGGCAAACTCAGTAAGAGGTCTGAAATGCAGAGACCCTCTTCTTCTTACCAATAGGAGGGCAAAGAGCTTAGTGCAACCAGACAGTCCCCTCTCCTGTGAACACACATTTATTGTTTGTGGCAAAATACATCCCGGGAGGCATAGGGATCAGGAGGCCAGCTCCAGGCTTCAGGGGAAAAGAGGCGAACATAGGCATTTTCTGGACTCTGCGGCATTCTGGAACCTGATGATTGAGTGTTTGTTTTCCCACTGTCTGCAGTTCTGCCTAGTCCTCCAATATGAATAATTGTCAGGGTTTTGCTAGGCCCAAGTATATTCCAGGGAAATTGGATCTGCAATTTTGCAGAATTTCACAATGCCTTGTGCAGTTCTGTCAAATTGTTTGTTTAAATCTAGTTTATTTTACCTTTTGGTCCTGGACGTACTATGAGCTGAAATATTTATATCACTGCCTCTTAGGAGTTGTGCATTTCCTTTGTTCTGCAGGAAAAAAAAAATGTGCTGACCTGTTTTATGTATAAGAGTAATTGTTTTTATTTTAATTACTTGAATGCCTGTGGAAAGAGATTGGGGTGTCTGGCCTGTTCTCTTGTTGGTCGTTTCTTCTCTCCCTTTCACCCACAAAGTTCTTGTACTCAGTCACCAAGGATGCTCTTGGAGACAGTCTGAAACTGGGATCTTCTAGCTAACTCTAGCCTTTAGAAAAGGAGGTGTGGGAAGCCTAAGGATCCATAAACATACCTGCTGCCCAGTACAGAATTCCCCTTCTCCTGGCCAGCCTCCAGGACACTGGAAAGAAAGACCCAAGTACATTCTTGTTATTGTTCAGATCTTATTTCTGAGAACAACCACCCTTCCACATACTCCTGATTACCTATGGCATTCTGTTAACTCGCTGTCCGCCCACCTCATTCATTCATTCAGCACAGTTAGTGAATTCTCGTGGTGGGCCAAGCAGTGAGTAAGGCAGGTAAGCCTGCCCTCACTGGGGCCACAGTTGGATATAGAAAGCAGAGAACTCAGCAGTTGGTACCATCCTGGGGGGAGGGGGGGGTGGAGGGAATACCGTAAGAGGGGGTGCCTTATGGTTCTAAGGTCTTGGAAATTATGCCAGGAGAAGTGATATTCAAGGAAAGAGATGGATCGCTGGAGGTGGCTAGCACCAGGAAGGAAAGATGTTCCAGGCTGGAGTTGGAGTGTCATTTGGTTAAGAGATTCGACTAGGGAGGTAAGGACTGAGCTGGTATTTTCTAAAAATCTGGTTTCTACAACAATGTGGTCTGACATACTTGTGTTCAACACCGGCTCCATTTCCTCATACTGTTTGGTCTTGAGCAAATTACTTAACCTTTCTATGGCAGACTGTGGTCATCTAGTCCTTAGGGTGGATGCAAGGGTTGAAAAAGGTAGAACATGTCAATTGCTTACACACTGGCTGACCCATGGTAACTTCGTGATAAACATTAGGTTATGTTCTTTACTTTATTAGTACCATGATTATCATCATTATTGTTACGTATTTTTATCTCCTCCTCACCCTGCCTTTATTATATTTTCTGCTCTGTGTTGTTGTTGCTGCCCCCCTTAAGTCAGGTGATTTGGGATCAACATCTTTCTAGAAGCCACTCAATCCTGCGTCCCCTCTTTACCCACCTCCTTTCCTTCCTCTCCATCTTTCTTCTTCTTTCTCTTATCCTTTCACTCCTGTGGTTCACACTTCACCACAGTTGGACCCCAGGAACTGGACAAGGGATAACCTAAAATAATGGGAGTCCTGGGGATTATTATTTCATGCAAAACAATGCCTGTGCATAACTTGCTTGGAATTCACGTTAGCATGCTCCATCACTTATGGGGGAGGGATGAATAGAGCATAAATTATGGGTAAAATAATATTTCTCATCTAGCTGTCAACATTGAAGAGACTCTTCAACTACGGTAATGTTTCTCAGTTTCTCCACACTCCATGCTTATACTGCCATGCCTGAAGTTAGGATTCATCTCCCATCTGAACTACTGTGATACCATCTCCAATTGTCTCTCTCTGCTTCCAAATTTGGCTGTTCCAATCCAGCTTCCACTGAATTATCAGAACAGTTTTCCTGTAGGACAGCACTGATCACATTATATCCAAGTTTGAAAATCTACAAAGATGCCCCATTTTCTGAATAATAAGTCTGTCAGGACACCTTTTATTTCAAGGGACAAGAACAAACTCCTATCACATTAAAGGTAGTGAGAATATATTGCTTTACCTACCTGAAAAATCTAGAGGTGATCTGGGCTTTGGCTGCACTTTGATTAGAATTTCAACCATTGTTTTGCTGTGACTCTCTTGGCTTCCTTCAAATGTCTGTCTAACTCTCTAGCTTGCTTCTTTCATGGTGGTAAACTGTTGAATAAGCAGTCAAGAGATATCCTAGTGCATTAGTTTTCACTCACGTAAGGAATCATTTCTGGGTTCTTAGATTGTAATTCTTTGAATATGCCTTTGACATCACATCATCTAGATACAGGGATACATACAAGTCAAGGACTTCATCCAGTGGCTCCATCCTGAGCTGTGGACCCACCACTGAAGGAATCACTGGATCTATAGAGACGAGCTGATTGCCTTAGATTTGATGTTACCTCTGAGTTGAACACTATGGGAAGGTGGATAGTTTGTTGGTTTAGGAAAACCCCTGCAGTATAAGTAAAAGATCTAGCCAAACAACATGAACCCTTGTGGAAGGAGGCAACCATGTCCCCCACCTGAGGATGTCATCCAAGGCTTGTCATGATCACACTCCAACCAGTGACTCCAATTTCCCATCCTTCCTCTATTTAATTACTCCTGCCAGACTGAATTAACTGCCCAAAGTTCCCATTTCTGTGCTGTTGCGCTGGCTTGACTCTCCGTGCAGAGTGCCAGGCTCCTGCCTCTGCTGTCTCTTCCATTCTGCCCTTCTCGGTCACGGAAACCCCTCTCTGTTTGCGAAGACCCCCCTCAAATGCTACCTCCTCGTGACTCCTATGAGGTTTTCCCACCTCTTTCTTCAGCAGAAGGTGAGTAAAAAACACTGAAGCTGCAATCCTCCAATTGGGTTTGCCTTCTAGAGCTGTCCCTTACTCAGGGAATAGCTAACACTGCCCTGCTTGCTTTGTTTCTCTCAGCGTATTCAAGGACCTGCTTTCTCTGCCTTTCATTTTTCATCAATGAAAAAGACCAGCTTTGCCTTGTAATTTTTCTCTCCATGTCAATGGTGCCGTCTCTTATTTAAATACTTAAAACAATACTGAGTTAGATTTTTCTTTAGAGATTTATTCATTTTAGAGAGAGAGTGTGTGCACATGTCAGCAAGGAGCAAAGAGGCAGGGAGAGAGGATCTCAAGCAGACTCCCTGCTGAGTGCACAGCCCAACACGAGGGCTCGATCTCAGGACCCTGAGATCATGACCTGAGCTGAAACCAAGAGTGGGATGCCTAACTGACGGCACCACCCAGGTGCCTAGAATTAGATTTTTGAGCTGGGCTTTTGGAAAACCTGGAGGGCTACTTATTTTGTCAAAGGAATGCTCAAAGAATTACAATCCTATAACCTGAAATTATTACTTAAGTTAATAAAAACAAATGAAGACAGCCTGAAGAAGTCACACTTTGCTAGAGTCCTGGCCCCACAGTATCAGTACGTACTTTTCTCTCATTTGCACCGAAGTCTCATTCTGCAGAACACTTTTATTTTTTGAGAAGTCATTTGTAAATCACGTCATAACTCCTTTTTGTACACTTTATCCATTCTGATACTCTGTGTCTTTTGATTGGGGCATTTAGCCCATTTACATTCAGGGTAACTATTGACAGATATGAATTTAGTGCCACTGTATTGCCTGTAAGGTGACTGTTACTGTATATTGTCTCTGTTCCTTTCTGGTCTATGTTCCTTTTAGGCTCTCTCTTTGCTTAGAGGACCCCTTTCAATATTTCCTGTAGGGCTGGTTTGGTGTTTGCAAATTCTTTTAGTTTTTGTTTGTCCTGGAAGCTTTTTATCTCTCCATCTATTTTCAACGACAGCCTAGCTGGATATAGTATTCTTGGCTGCATATTTTTCTCATTTAGTGCTCTGAATATGTCATGCCAGTCCTTTCTGGCCTGCCAGGTCTCTGTGAATAGGTCTGCTGTCAATCTAATATTTCTGCCTTTGTATGTTACAGACTTCTTGTCTGCTTTCAGGATTTTCTCTTTGTCACTGAGACTTACAAGTTTTACTATTAGATGACAGGGTATATACCTATTTTTATTGATTTTGAGGTGGGTTCTCTGTGCCTCCTGGATCTTGATGCTTGTTCCCTTTGCCAAATTAGGGAAATTCTCTACAATAATTTGTTCCAATATACCTTCCACCCCTCTCTCTCTTTCTTCTTCTTCTGGGATCCCAATTATTCTAATATTGTTTCGTCTTATGGAATCACTTATCTCTTAAATTCTCCCCTCATGGTCCAGTAGTTGTTTGTCTCTCTTTTTCTCAGCTTCTTTATTCTCCATCATTTGGTCTTCTATATCACTAATTCTCTCTTCTGCCTCATTTATCCTAGCAGTAAGAGCCTCCATTTTTTATTGTACTTCATTAATAGCTTTTTTGATTTCACCTTGGTTAGTTTTTAGTTCTTTTATTTCTCCTGAAAGAGATTTTATTTCTCTAGACAGGGATTCTCTGATATCTTCCACGCTTTTTTCGAGCCTAGCTAGCACCTTGATAATTGTCATTTTGAACTCTATTTCTGACATATTACTAATGTCCGTATTGATTAGGTCCCTAGCCGTTGGTACTGCCTCTTGTTCTTTTTTTTGTGGTGAGTTTTTCCGCCTTGTCATTTTATTGAGATAAGAATAGATGAATGAGAGAACAAAATACTAAAAGGGTAGCAACAACTGCAGAAAAATCAGAAGGGAGCCGAAACCAGGGGTTGAAGAAAAAAGGAGGGAGGGGAGGAAAAAAAAAAGGAAAAAATAAATAAATAAAATAAAATAAAATAAAAAAGAGAAAAAAATATATATATATGTTAGACTTGTGATTAGAACAGAACCCCACACCTGATTTTGGGTGTTTTTGTTCTGTTGGAAGAAACTACCTCCCAAAATTTTAAAGAAAGAAAAATGTAAATATACAAAAATAAGGGTAAACACTATGAAGGGATGGAATATGAGTGTAAAGATAAAAATTTAAAAAGATTCTAAAAAAGGAATTG
>CM052892.1:15280233-15401627 GCA_028534135.1 Potos flavus | reverse complement strand
TTCTTCTCTTTTATCTCCTGCCAAGTTTGTAGTTGTTTAGAGTGGTTTGATAACTATCTAGCTGAACTTCTGAGATCTGACACTATCTCAGCCTCCTTCTTCTCTGCCATCTTGCTCCTCCTCCTTTTTTGTACATTTTAATCAAAGAGATAAATTATATGAATTTCTTTCACATTTTAGTGGGCTGTACTATCTCAGATCCTTGTCAAGTCATTGATCAACGCAACTGCATGTCTGATAATCTCTCTTAAAGGTCTATTTTAATGAAGCAAAAATACTTTAGGTTTACTGGTACTAATTACTATAACTTCTTGAAGGTTTGAGCTTTGGCTATGATGAGTTTTTATGAGTATTACACACGTGTGTTTGGATTTCCTTTTAGGATAAAGGCATAAGAAAATGTTGACATGAAGGCATTATGAGACAAAACTGTGGTGCAAAATATCAACTCCAATGGTGAAGTAAAGACATTTTAAGAACTCATACACATGTGGGGCATGCAGGTGGCTCAGTCAGTTAAGCGTCTGACTCTTGGTTTTGGCTCAGGTCATGATCTCAGGGTGGTGGGAATGAGCTCCAGGTCAGGCTTTGAGCTCAGGGCAGAGTCTGCTTGTCCCTCTCCCTCCCCCTCTGCCCCTGTTCATGTGTGAACTCACACATGCACACAGGATCTCTATCTCATATAAATAAATAATATTTTTAACAAAAAGAACTCATACAATTGCCTTTTATGTCGGTTCCAAGAATGATGGATGAAAGACTGTGGACATTTTTAATCAGGCTTTTAAAGATGTGAGAATTTACATGGCTTTTAATATCTTTTTGTGTGTGTGGACTATGCTAGTTTTTGGCATTATCAATTTCACCAGCATACCTAAGCACCAACTAACGATATAAAATCTGATTCATGGACGTGTATATAACATAGGGTTAAGAATGCAAGAACCGAAGGCAGGAAAGCATTCCATCAATGATGGAGACTTGTTGGAAGAAGGTAGAAGTCCATTGGAAGAAATTCCCATACTAAGAATGATCTAGGAATTATCTAGGATGAGTCAGACAACAAATTAGAAAATGATAGTATTGAATTAAAAACCACAAAATCAAATAAATATCCATAAGTCCATATTGATAGGGTGAATGAACAACTGAATGAGTAAATAAATAAAAGGAGGGAGAGTCACCCTTCCTTATGGTAGAATATATTAGTTCTATTGTTACTATAACAAATTACCACATATTTAGTGGATTGAAAGGACACAAATTTGTTTTAAAATAAAAACAATTGCAAAACTAGAGGTCAGAAGCCTGAAATGGGTTTCCGTGTGCTAAAGTCAAGGTGTTGGCAAGAGTGCATCCCTTTCTGGAGGCTCTACGGGAGGATCCGTTTCTTACTTTTCCAGCTTCTGCAGACTTTCTCTGTTCCTAGGCTCATGATCCACTGCACCCCCATCATTAAAGCCAGGGATGGCCAGTAGGATCTTTCTCATATCACATCACTCTGATGTTAACTCTTCTCCACCCTTCTTTCCAATCTAAAGCACCTTTGTGATTACATTGGACCACCTAGATAATTCAGTACAGTCTTCCTTTTTTTATGGTCAGCTGAATTAGCAGCCATAATTCCATCTGCAATCTTATTTCTTCCTTGCCACGAAACCTTATATATTCACAGGCTCTGGGTTTTAGTATGAAACATCTTTGGGGGAGGTCATTATTCTGCCTATCACATAGAATTACACTTAAGAAATGTAAAAGGAATGATGCAAATGGAATATTACCATTTGGGGCACCTGGGTGGCTCAGTCGGTTGCACATCTGCCTTTGGCTTGGGTCATGATCTTGGGGTCCTGGGATTGAGTCCTGCATCAGGCTCTTTGCTCAGCAGGAAGTTTGCTTTTCCCTCTCCCTCGGCTGCCACTCCTCCTGCTTGTGCTCTCTCTCTCTCCCTCTGACAGATGAATAAATAAAATACTAAAAAAACAAAGAATGTTACCATTTGGCATATACCGTTGTAATAACTATTACATGCATCAGTCGATACTGTAGTTAGGGATGCTGAGAAACAGGATATTTGCATAACTTCAGATTATCTACCTTGAAACAGTCCTTACTAATTACAAATGTAGTAACTTTTCATGCATAAACATGATAGATGCCATCATAATCAAATAAGTAGCTATGACCTGGGATAACTGAATATATGTATGATTGGAGTCCCCAAAGGAGACAAAATAGAAGAAAGTATTTGAAGAAATAATGACTAAAAACTATCTATATTTGATGAAAGCTATAAACCCCTGTGTCTGAAAATCGCAGTGAGCCCTTAGCAGAAGAAACATGAAGAAAACTACACCAGGCATATCATAATCACATTTCTTAAACTTATGTTAAAAAAAACCTTAAGAGCTGGGGTTCCTGGGTGGCTCAGTTGGTTGGGTGTCCAACTCTTGATCTCAGCTCAGGTCTTGATCTGAGGGTCTCGAGTTCAAGCCCAGCACTGGGCTCCAAGCTGGGTGTGAAGCCTACTTAAAAAAAATAAATGAATAAAAAGTCTTAGGAGTTGACAGAAAAAACACCTTATGTGCATAATATCAAAGGTAAGAATAATGCTGATAAGTAAGCAGGAAAACCGGAACTCACAACAAAGCAACATTATTAAAATATTGGGTGGAAAAAAAGGGCCAGTCTTCAACCTGGAATTGTATAACCAGCACAAAACCATTTTGAAAAGGCAAAATAAAGAATTTTATGGACCGAAAGCTGGGAGAATTCATTTCTAGCTAACTATCTCTAGAAGGAATGATTTTTAAAAATTCTTGAAACAGAAAATAATACCAGAGGAAAATTTGCTTCTAAAGCAGAAATGGACAACATTAGAAACAGTAAATAGATCACCGGAAATTATGTATACACATACACAGAGGAGACTATATATATAAAATATTTTTATCCTATTTTATTAAAGTTCATTACAAGATAATTAACTACACTTGTTTCCCATTGAGAAGGAGTAACAGGGATCATATTTACCTTGTCCTACTGAAACCCAAAAGCAACCCAAAGATATAACCAATGGCTTTGAAGACTTCATGCGGTCAAGGACAGCGATCATCAGAGCTCACCACCTTGAGAGAGTTTCCAGGCCTGACAGCCGAAAATGGAGAGTAGTCCGAGCCAAAACAACTCCCTCTGTTGAGGGGCTGGAGCCCAGACCCTCAGAAGACCAAGGTGGCTAGAATTCCCAGAGCAGAGTAACCGAGAAGAGTTCTTGAAACAGAAAGAACACTCTGCACGTTAAGAGTGCCCCTCAGTTTTTTGAGTTCAGGATTGTTAGAATATTAATTTTTCCAACGTTGACCTACAGATTCAGTGCAATCCAGTGAAAACCCTAGCAAGGACTTTCATAGAAATTAATGAACTGTTTCCAAAATTCTAGTGGAAAGAAGACCCAGAGTAGCCGGGGGCAGGGGTGTGTGGGGGGGAACTTTGAAAAAAAAAAAAAAAATGGAGGATAAACACTGCTTGATATTAAGACTTGTATTAAACTGGCATGTTTTCAGAAGGCAAATGTTGTTGATGCTTTGCCTCAGAGCTTGCTTCTTTTGTGTTCATGTGAGCCACAGACGTGGAGACATCTGTTTCTCTTCAGGGGCCTCTTTCGGTAGCAGTTTTCTGCCACAAAGTTACGCTCCCTATTTCCAAATACAGCTAACCTTGTTCTCCTACTGCCTGTCCTCAAACTGTCCTTTCTTTTCCTTTCCTTTCCTTCCTTCCTCTCTTTCCTTCCTTCCTTCCTCTCCTTCTCTCCTCCTCCCTTCCTCCCTCCATCCCTTCCCTCTTCTTTCCTTCCTTCCCTCTTCTTTCCTTCCTTCCTCTTCTTCCTTTTTTTTTTTCCCATTTGAAGAAATGCTAAAAAAAAAATTACAGACACCTTCAGTGTTGGGTAAATAGATGATTGGTTGATTGATTGATAGGTTTGTCTTGGAATAATTGCAGATACTTGCAGTTGTTTAAAAAAGTTGTCATTTCTTAAAGCTATTAAGGTTTCAGGTGGCTGAGGGCCGTGGCTTCTAGAACCTGGCAAGTCTTCCATTAAACTTAATTCTCACATCATAACTCAAAATTTCATTCTTTCCTGTAAATAATTGGAAATGTGATTGTCAATTTTTTAAAATTTTTATGTTACAGCGATTCATTTGTATTTCTTTATTTCTTCTCTCCCTGAATTATCACCTAAGCACATCCTTGCTTCTGTAAATGACCATAATTCAAAATTTAGCCCAATAATGGATATCCACAGAAACTCTAAAATAATCTTGCTGGATGCAAGATTAATTTTGTCCAGTTCCACAAATATATTTTAAGCCGTCCTCTAGTTTTGGCCCTAAGTTACAAACATAAATAACCATGGTCTCTCTTCACAAGAAAGGAACAGAATGACAAAATGTGAACGTTAATTTTCATTGTAGTTTCTCCAGATGTATCTTCATAATGCCTTCAATTTCAGAAGGTAATCATGAGAAGCACAATGAGATGATGTATGAATGCATGTTCTTCTCCGGGATGAAAGCTGTGTGGTACAGGATAAAGAACATGGCCTCGGAGATGACAATTCTGGGTTCCAATCTTAGCTCTGTACTTCCTAACCGTGAAACTTTGCCAATCCTCTCATATTCTCTTGGCTTCTACACTTACATCTCTAAGATGAGGACAGTTAAACATATTTCATGGGGTTGTTATGAAGGCAAAATGACATAATCGATACTGAGAGCTCCAACCTCAGGCAGGACAACATGGTCAGTGTTCAACCCAACAAATTCCCTTCGTCTAGAATGGATCAAGAGACTGTCTGAGAGGCTGCTGATCATCAAGAGAAGAGAGAAGACTGTCAGAGGTAGAACATAACAATTTATAAATTTCTTATTTCACAACAAGCTCTGGGACATCCATCGTCCATGGAAATAAACAAACTCTGAGTCTGGGGCCCGTTCCCAGCTGCAGAGTCCAGTGCAAACGCACCTGAATGAGTAACGTGTTCTGCAGATGACTCACCAGACGCTGACTGCAATCTGGGTCCATCTGCTGAGCAGGGCCAGCCTCCCCACCCAAAAGAGGCCCACAAGGACTTCTACAGATCATCTCCTGGAAAGAGCGAACTCTGCATACTCGTAAGGTGTGTTAGCAAAGCCCTTGTTCCGATTATTGAGTGGGCTATGAAAGATGCAGGCGAGTTTCCTTGTGCATCTTTAGAGCTCATCAAGTTCTTAACTCCTCTTTTAGCAAAAGTAAAAACTGATTCCAGAAAGGAGAAGCGTGACTTTCCTAAAGTCTCGCAGGCAGACATCGGACCTCTTTCTCTTTAATCTGACATGATTCTACTTTGCAGCATGACGCTCTGTAAGGCGTTTGCTGAAGTATTTTCTTCTTGGGGTTTATAGGACAGGAATGGAATGAAAGAGATGGTAAGCATGTCCCAGATCCCTCCAAGACCCACCCAGTATCCTCACATGCTGATAATTGTTCTGGATTCTTGAACGCACACAGTCTGATGTTTGATTGCTAAACCAACCACTTGTGGCTTTTCTGTCTCCGTCCGCTGTGATCCTTTGAATTCTTTGCAAGATTTCAGTGAGACAATAATGCAAATACAGACTTCCATCCACTCACTTCTTAACAGATAATGCTCATCAGTTGTCCTTGTTCTGAGTCAGGAAGCTACCTAAAATATTGTCTTAACAACCATCCTCTTGGAAGCTGACGCATGTGGGAAACATTTCCAAAGCTACTCACTGTACCATTGCAAAGAGAGATGGACTTCCCTTAGACAGTGTTCTTTTTCGAAGCAAACTCAGACACACATACAGTGTCATTCTAGTGTAACAACGCATCCAGGGCTTTGGCATGTAGTAGGTAGTCAATTATTTGCTAACAAAAACACACACAAACACAAGGGAATGAAAGACAAACACAAGGGAATGAACATGGCGAGTGTTAGATGAGTTTCATCAAATGACGGTTGCTCTTCTAGAATTTCTCAAATATAAAAGGGGCATTGCTGACCAGACAGAACATCAACAACTTAGAGAGGAAGGGACAACTGGACAAAGTTTTTGTTTGGTGATTATAATGAAAGCAGAATAATACATAGATTTTTCAGTAGAAGGAAAATTAAAACATCAGACATTGGGTAGGGTGGGAATCCTATAAAACTTTTCTCTACCTACTGACCCATAAAATCAATGTGCTTTATGTGGATTTGTAATCATGAATAACCCCTACAGCAGTCACTAAAATGAGTGTGTGTGTATGCATACACACCGCACACTTTGGATCTTGCCCATCTGTTTTCTCCATAATTAATAAAACACTGGGAAAAGAAATTGTCCACTATGTTGGACATATATGCTTCTTAGATTATACTGTGCTTAAAGAAAATTTTAGCTCGTTAGGGGGGTTAATGGAATTGGCTGATTCTCTCACATTGGGGGGAATACAGAAATCATGGAGGGAAATAGGATTTGTGGAAAATGCTGCTACTCTTTCTTTAATACAATGATACTTATTCTCAAGTGTGGTCAAAAGCCAATGACTCATCTTTTTATTTTTTTTTAAAGATTTTATTTATTTATTAGAGAGCGGGAGCCGGGGTGGGGGGAGGGGTGGAGGAGCAGAAGGGGAGGGAGAAGGAGACTCTCTGCTGAGCAGGGAGCCTGACGCGGGGCTCAATCCCAGGACCCTGGCCAATGACTCATCTTTATAACCAAACTCCCTAAGAAACTCCAGCTGACTCAAAGGTAAACTGGAGACCTATGGCAGTAACTGCCTGGTTTTCCCATCAGACAGCCTCTGCACAAATGGTTACCCTGTTTTATTCTGTTGTTTTTTAAAGTAAGTCTGCTTAGAGAATTTTATCCTGGGCTTTTAGAGAAGAGGAAGGAAAATATTTTAGATAGAAGACCAGTGATAGAAATAAATGAGCAAGTTCTTATTTGGATGGATGGTTCAGAATAGGAAATGGGAGTGGGCTGTTGTTCTGGAAAGAGCACTCAGCTTTGGAAAGTTAGCAACCTGAGTTCTAGTCCAGGCTCAGCTTATTCTCTTTTAGTAACTACTTCCTCTCCAAGGATCTCACTTTTTCCATCTGTAAAACTGACGGATTTTGTACAACCACTTTGGAACATTGTTTGGAACATTCTCCTACAGTTGATTATATGTATACCCCGTGATCCAGCAATTCTGCTAAGTATATATCAACAGGAATAATTGAATGCGCGCAGCAAAAGATGCACCCAGGAGAGTTCGTAGCAGCATGACTTGTAAAAATAAAAACTTGGGATACCGCAAGTGTCCATCAACTCTAAAATGTGGTATAGTCATTCAATAGAATATTACATAGCGATGAAAAGGAACATGCAAAACCACTAGAGAATTTCATAATGTTGAGAAAATGTTCCAGGCATGGAAGGTTTTGTGCTGTGTGATGCCACTTATGTACAGTTCAAAAATAGGCAAAATTAATTTACAGTGCAAGAAATGGTTCAGAATTAGGTCTGGATTAGAATCTTGAATTTGCAAATTAATGGCTATGGGGTTTTGGACCAGTTATCTTACCTCTCCAAGTCTTAGAATCCCCATCTGGCACACAAAACACTTAACATAAGGCCTCTCATTAAAAAAAAATACATATATTGACAATACAATATGACAATACATATTGACAATACAAAAAAATACATATATTGACAATAGATGTTGCTATTAGTATGTTATTCTAGGATTAAAAAGGAATTCCTAAATCTGCTGCCATGGGTCTCTATCCTGTCCCCTACCACACACGTTTTGTCTTTTCTTCCTTCTGTCCCTCTTCTCATCCTCCTGCCCACTTGTTTTGTCCCCTTTTTATTCCTTCATTCCAATGTTTCCATCCTGGTTGGTTTTGATCTTTCTGAGGCTCTCTACAGCCCCCCAACAGATATAATTCCTTCCAAAGTTCTTCCAAGACTAAAGAAAGTGGCTGACATTTCATATCTTGCTCTCTCAATCTATCACTCTCCTGTTTTCCATGTGCATAGTCTTGGAAACCCCAAGCCACACTCGCATGTACATGGGACAATTCCATGTGGACTGATTCCTGGGCTCAAGGTACAAATATTTCATGGCGTGTAAGGAAAAGTAATAGCATCCATCCTAAGGCTCATTTGACATGTGAAGCGCTATAAAACCTCCACCCCTCAGTCAGCCTGCTGTCTCGACCACCCTCTCCCACCGTTGTCACCCAAATCTCCTAAATAAGAGTTTGTTGTTTCTTCCACCAGTCGTGGGCATTGTCCAACATTTTCCACTCAGCGATTTTTTTAAAGTGTAAATCATGTCCTATATCTTTGTTGAAACCCCACCAATAAGAGCCCAACGAATTGGAATTGGAATAAATCCTAACTCCTCACTGTGACTTCCTCTCATTCTCCCCCTTTGTTGCAGTGGCCTTATTTCTGTTTCTCATGTACATTAGACTTATACCCAACTCAGAGATTTTGGATATGCCAACCCCTTTATAAGAAGAATTTTTCTCCCAGAAGATTTCTTGGATAGCTCCTTACAATCACTCAAGTCCAAGTATGACCTATCAAGAGAGGTTTTTCCCAAGACCAGCCTAAAGTAACCTTTACCTTGCCCCAAATTACTACCATATCACTAACTTCTATCTACCTCACTCTTTTTTTGTGTTTACATGCTTAGTGGTGTGAATGTTGGGGTGAGGCTGTTAATGTGGTTTATAGGTGATGCCAGGGGCATTGGTAATGCTGGGAGAAGTAATTTAATAGTGGTCTTTCTGTGGTCTGGGTTTTCATTGCTTCTACTCATGGCTAATTCAGTAACTCCACGATCCATCAGAGGAATTGATGTTACTAATAAAAGCAATACAGCCTCAGACATCTTCCTCTTCTCATCTTTGATTCTGACATGATCGTGTTCACTGGCTTCTACTCACTGGGTCAAGCCATTGTTTAGGTTTGATTTGAGAATGGGAACTCTACAAGTTTTGCCCTCCTCCTTTATAGGCTTTAGTATGATCTGAGCAAAGAATTCTCTGAAAGGAATAATATTCTTAGCAGGTTTCTAGAATATTAACATGAGCATGAACGGCTGAGTTCCAGCTGATTAATTTCTCTCTTGCGTGGTATATGTTAGGTGGAATAAAAACACCTTTTTTTTTTTTTTTTTTAATATTCTTGGCTTTATTTGTATTCTAGTCCCAAATAACCCAAGTTTTCCCAACATTGAGAAATGACAATTTTCTACTATGCATTAAAGGAAATGCATAGAAGCACTGAGTCCCGGGGTGCCTGGGTGGCTCAGTCTGTGAAGCCGCTGCCTTCAGCTCAGGTCATGATCCCAGGGTCCTGGGATTGAGCCTGCATCGGGCTCCCTGCTCAGTGGGGAGCCTGCTTTCTCTCTCCCTTGGTCTGCTGCTCTCTCTACTTGTGCTCTCTATCTCTATCAAATAAATTAATTAATTAATTTTAAAACTAAAAAAAAAAAAAAAAAGCACTGAGTCCCTAATAAATGTATGCATCCCCCAAATTTGAGCATTTAAAAACACTTTTTTGGTGCTATGTTTATTGATTATTTACTGTGCAAATATGCTCTTAGACAGAGACTGCATGTGATAATTCCCCCAGACTGTTTTCCCTTCCTTAAAAGCCACCACAGCTTTAGAATAAAAGACAGCTTGGCATTGAGATGTAGTATAAATGTTTGGGAGTTTGACCTGAACTTGGGTTTTGGTACAACACATAAGAGCTGTTAGACACTGACAAATTATTTTACCTCTTTGAGCCACAATTCTCTTGGCAGCACAGTAAGAGACATACCTGCTTTGCATTTTTGTTCAGTTATTGGAGGATTTGAGTAAGTATTAAATCCTTGGTCATTCAATAAATGTCTGTTCTCCCCATCAACCACAAGATGCCCTAGTGATGGCCTTTCCTTGGAATGCAGTGCAGTGAGGGAGCTGCTGGTCTTGCTGTTGCCCCTTGAAGAACACCACTGCCCAATTCTGCAGTGACTCCAGAGAGCATCTAATCTAAGCTGAATGAAGCCTGTGATGGAAATCTGTGCCCACTGAGAAGTAGAATGAGCTTGCAAACAATTATGCAAATATGGCCACATGCTTTTTCTCTAGACCCAACCACAACATGAGTGCAGACGAATCCATGTGGACACTGTTGGCAAATGGAACGTTTTATTCCGTCCTTCCTGAGAAATAAGAGTTTGTGTCTAAGATTGGGACTCATTTCAGCTGTACGAGCAGGACAGAGATGAGGGCCAGCTGAATTATCTCTGTTCTATTTCAAATAATTATCTCAGAAAGAGTCTGGCTGTCAAGGATAGAACAAAAGTGCTGAGGTGACGGAGATGAGGGAATGTTGTAGGTGCATATTAGTCCATGGTAAATAGTAATAGAAATATGCATCCTGTGCTACCTGTCAAACTCAGCCCCCTGGGCTACTGTTAAATTTGTCTCTTAGATTTTAATGAAAGCAGGACTCCTGCTCGGTATGCAGAAGGGGTGAAGGACTCTCTGCAACTGTGAATTTTCTATTTATCGATCAAGTAGGGTTGGAGAAGGAGGGACCCTTTGTATTTATATACAAATATATTATTATGATAAATGTTATATCTCTGTATATCATAGGTATCATGTGACTATCATACATATATATGTATATGTCTGTATAATAGCCAAACTATCGAGTGACCATGGAGGAGCTATTTCTATGAGCCTACATTCTCTCATTTGTACAATGGAAATAAATTATATAAAAGTTGCCAGTTAAGGGTAAAACGCTCTAAAATTTAAGAGACTATTTGCATAACTATTATTCCTATCAAAGGCACACTCATTTATTTAAATAAAAATTTGAATTTGTTAATTCATTTTTCCAACAAATTTTTACTGAGTACCTATTATGTATCAAGAACCACACTAGGTACTTGGTATAAATTATTGAACTAAAGATACAAAGATCACCACTTTCATGAAGCTCACATTCTTGCATAGGGGCACAGACAACAAATAAAGTATGTGTGTGTATATATATATATATATATATATATATATATACTTACATATATATGTGCTATGTGTATATATATATATATATATACTTACATATATATGTGCTATGTGTATATATATATATTAAATGCACTTTGCATGTATATGTACACTATATGTGTATATATATATACACGTGTGTGTGTGTGTGTGTATATATATATCTATATATCTATATAGATATATAGATATATATATACACACACACACATATATAGATATATAGATATATATATACACACACACACATATATATCTATATCTATCTATCTATATATATATACACACACACATATATATCTATAGATATATAGATATATATATATCTGCACAGCCACACAAACCACATAGTGTACTTAGTATAAGACTGATGGGAAAATATTGGACAAAGTCAGATTTCCTAAGAAAAGAGTATTTGAGCTGAGACTTAAGTGAGTTGAATTTCTTGACTCTGGTAAGATATGGGTTCAAAGCCCCAGCAAATAGCTGTGTTGAACTCTCTGAATTCTTTGTGTCTTTTGTTTCTCCAACTGTCTAATAAGAACACTTCTCCATTCCTTTAAGACAAGCTAACTGAATGTTCAAAGTATGCTGGAGAAACTATGTAATAAATACAATCAGTATGGCTTAAGTAGGGGAAGTTTTAAGTCAGTATACAGGACCAGCAGCTGCAAGATCTCTGTGTTCTGGTCTCTCTCTGAATGTATCTCGCTCAGAAACCTGGGGTGAACCTGAACTTCTCTCCATAACCTTTTTTTTTTTTTCTCCCAAACTGGGAAAATACCTAGTCTACCTATCTCAAAGGTATTTATGAGGATCATTTGGGTATAGCATAACTACATTCTGAAACGTGTACAAGTCCTACATAGAAGCAAGATGTTTTAAGATAAATTATGCATTTCCTCAGTAGACTGTAAGCATAAATAATGTTTTATTTGCCCGACAAGATCTCACGTATTGCAACCAGATTGCATCTTGTCAGTGTCTTGTAAGTTTACTGTTACACATATAGAAGCCTCTCTCTTAAAGAACTTTCGAGTGATATGTGTTCATAGGTATTAAAGCTGCCACTGGAATGAAAACACAGTGACTGTGTCCACGACAGGCAGATGAAACAGTCCCTTGATTCATGTTGGTCTCATCTAGTCTTATCTTTATTAGTTTATGTCATATGCACTGTTTGAAGTAGCACACTTTTACAAATATTTTAAGATGAAAAAGCCAAAATGCAGACATCTTTGAATATGTATTTTAGGAGAGTGGACAAAAACAAAAAACTAAGATTTAGAATTAATGCTGTCTACATCTCTAGTTCTCCTGTGAAACTTTACATAGGTGCTCAGCAATATTTTTACACATGTTCCTAAGTGTACTTCTCTACAGCTGCTTAGAAGCCAGCCTTTTCTAAAAGACTCATCCATGCTCACTTTTAGGACTACGGTGGAAATCATGGACATGTACAAAAAGGAACACTCTTTAGGTGTGTGTGGTGCATTGAATAATGGCTAGCTCCAAATCTCCATGCCCTAATCCCAAGAATCTATGGATGTGATATAGTAGCAGGGATTTTATAGATATGATGGTATACAGATGAAGATGAAGAACTGATCTCTATTACCTGGGGAGAGTTCTAAATGTAATCACAATGAACCTTCTAAGAGAGAAGTGGGAGGAGATTTGACCACAGAGACACAAGAGGAGAAGGTGATGTGACGATGAAGAGAGACATTTGAAGATGCTAAACCACTGGTTTTGAAGCTGGAGGAAGGAACACTGCTCTAGTGGTTGGAATGACCAAAGAAATGGATTCTCTCCCAAGAGCTTCCTGAGGGATTACAACCATACTGACATCCTGGCTCTGGTCCAGTGAAACTGTTTCAGATTTCTGACCCCAAGAACTGTAAAAGAATGCATGTGTGTTGTTTTAAGTCCTCAAGTTTGTGGTAGTTTGTAACAGCATCAATAAGAAATCAATACAGCATGAACCACGAAACACTGGCAACATCTTCACAGGAGATGCAATTTACGAAGACAACGGTGGGCTAAACTCTGTTCAGCAAGATTCAGACTCAATGGACCCGGTATCTTTAGAGTGTCTGCTGTACCTTCAGTATATCAGAGGGCAGAAAATGTCTGTTCTGGAAGCAGATGAAACCAGGTTAATATCCCGACTCTACTCAAAATGGTATAATCTTCAACACATTGCTTAACTTCTCTGGGCCTCAATGCTCTTATCTGTAAAAGGGAACTAATAATAATATCTCTACTTACAAGGTTTAGGTCAAGACAAGATGGAATAATGTATGCGCAAGATGTAGCCTTGTTTTTGGCATATATTATGTACCAGGAACATATTAACTTTATTTTATAGAAATATATGTAATATGCATATATACATATACATGCATATACGTACATATATATACACATATATAAACATGTATACATATAAATGTATAATAGGTAGATAAACAAACTATAAATAGGTAGATAAATAGATAAAAATCACTCTAAATGACCTTTGTTTTATATCCAGCCTGGCCAGTAGAAATATAATATGTACTACACATATCATTTTTTTTAAAGAGTTTATTTATTTATTTGACAGAGAGAGATCACAAGTAGGCAGAGAGGCAGTCAGAGAGAGGAGGAAGCATGTTCCCTACTGAGCAGAGAGCCCGATGTGGGGCTCGATCCTGGGACCTGAGATCATGACCTGAGCTGAAGGCAGAGGCTTTAACCCACTGAGCCACCCAGGAACCCCAATGTACTACACATATCATTTTAACTTTTCTAGTAGCCACATTGAAAGAAAGCAAAAAGAAACAGGTGAAATAATTTTAATAATACATATTATTTACCCAATATATCTAAAATAGTGTTACTTCAACATGTTTTTCACATAAAACTGTAAATTAAATATTTTGGACTCTTTTAAAAGTTCTTTGAAATCTAGCGTGTGTTTGTCCTTAAATCAGCCAACCCATCTGGTGTCCCTGGGGGTGTCCAGGTATTAGCCCTGGAAGTCGCTCATAGTAGAAAACCCTTTAGTCCTGGGCAAACTGAGGCAATAGATTAGTTCACCCATACAGCACATCTTAATTTGAACATTAAATTGTCATTAGAAATAGCTGATCTCTATTTATCCAATTCACAAATTGGAAAAGGAGATTCACATATTGAAATTCTTCCAAGTGTATTTGAAAGATTTTCAATAATTGAGTATCCATTTTAACCTTAAACAAATTAAAATTAATTTAAAAAATTTAAGTGTAGTTTCTGAGTCTAGTAGTTCTAGATTCTTTGGATGGATGAATAATGAAATTGACATAAGACAGATTAATAGAAAAATATCTCAAATGTATGGGAACTCATAGAAATATGAGGCTCGAAGTGACTAAAGCAGGCAGCTTTTATACTTTTTAAACAAAGAAACAATTATTTGTGAGGATTTGACAATGGTGTCTGGGCTTGGGCTATCGAATTAATGAAAAAATAACAAAGTTTGTTTATGTAGACTTGTGGGCCCTAAATTGCCTGTTTCTGGCAATAGGGATGCCTTCCACCCTCCAGGTACAGGGAGTGAACCCTTCACGTGGGGAGTTTATTTCCTGCTTTCAGGGGGACAAAGGAGAGTCAGGGAGTCCTTCTTGCACCAGCTGTTTAAGTAATTTTAATACAAAATAATCAATGTGCCAAAGAGTGGTATATTTGGGGACGACCTGCCCCGAAGCCCATCAGTAGCTATGTCAAATGTACAAATAGTGGCTACTACATTGGGCAATGCTATTTGCTTGTTATAAAATTATATACCAGATAGTCTCTGCCTTCTGGAGGCTTCTTCTCCCAGTTTATTCAAGTGCCATCCCAGCACTGAGCTAGGGCATTTGTTACTGCAGTGTGTATATTATTGCGCATTACGTTATTACAGAGCTCCCTGCAGCACTGTGACCACTGCTTTCAAGATGTATTATTCTGCACTGCAACTTTATAAAGGGTTGGCTTAAGAAACGTTTATTTGAAAAGAGATCTTTGGAAGGAATATGGTGACAAAGGCAGAGAGCTGGAAAGCAGCAGTGAAGGGAGATGGTGGGAAGGAAGGAAGTATGAAGTAAATAAGGCATGGGGCCATTCAGCCACGCTATGGTAGAAGTACAAGGATGAAGCCAAGAGCCAGGAGACCCAAAGGCCATGCTAAAGACCAAAAGTTAGTCTTTTTTTTTTTTTTTTTTTTTCTGGCCTGACTTCACACCTCTAGCGACATCATGGGCTGAGCCTTCAGAGCCCCCCCCACTTAGTCTGAATGCTACATTAATTATAACAACAATAATAGCGTAACACATAGCTAAAAGTGAAACAGATTCTGAAGGATAAGAATTAAGAGATCCAGCTAAGCCAAATGCATATGCTTCAAGTTAATGCAATAGTGGTTTAAAAAGGTAACAGACAAGATAGAAATTGAACTGTCTATAGGGACAGGAAGTATCCACTAATGGTCACAGAAAACCATAGGAATTTTAGCGGCTACAAATAAAGCCAGGGCCCTGCAAGACTGCAGGATCCGGGCAATAAGGGGAAAAAAAAAATCTTCCTATGAGTCCAATAAAGTCACAAGAAAGTGTGTCTTCTGACCATACTCATGGAGAAAAACAAACAAAAAACCCATCTACAGTGAGAAATTAAAAATCTAGCATGTGCCACACATGCATGTTGGGTCAGAATTTGTTATTCACATGGTGAATTCACAAGTGATGAAAATAATGCGAAAAACACTCTAAGACCATTGTGAACCCCACTGTTTTGGCAGAAACAAATGAAAGAAACCACACTGGAGACACTTCCAAAATCTGAGGGATCTGTCCTCTCATTGACAGAAGGGATAAGAGTGTGGGGGGAAGGACCACCACTGAAAATAAATACATAATCCAAAAATACAAATTACTTGAGGAAATGATCTACCCACATGGGAGATCAATGGAAACAACAAAGCAGAAAATTAATACCCCCAAGAAACTGAAATTACAGAATATAAGAAAGAGGATATCAAATAAAGACATTTTAAATGATTAAAGCAACACAGGAGTAAACAAATTAAAGTAGAGGAACAGGAAATTACCAAAAAGAAAAAAAGAATTAGAAATTCTAATTTCCTAATTAGAATTAGGAAATTAGAAAAAAGCACATATTATAAAGGAGAAAACGCATATAATCTTAATTTTAAAAAAATCAGGCTAAATAGATTTGTTATAGCTGAAGAGAGAAGTAAAGAATTGGAAGATAAGGTGACATTGCCTAGATTACAAAACACAGATATAAATAGATGTAATTTTTTTAAAGAAGAGGTTAAGAGTCATGGAGCAAAAAATTGAAAGTTTCAATATTTAATGCTGGGAATTTATTATTAACTGCTGACAGCAATGTCTGGTACATAGAAGGTACTCTAAAAATATTTGTTGAAGGAAGAAAGGAAAGAGAGAGAAAGAATTAATAGAAATCCCAGAAGGAAAAAACAGATAATGATAAAGAAGTGAAAATCAAAGAGATAATAGCTGTGATTTTTCAGAGTGGAGAGAGATAGGACACATCAGTGCAAAGATACATAGCAAGTACTAAAGAGGTAACAAAAAGATAACCAAAGTTCTCCTTGTGAATTTGGGAGACTAATAGTAATTAAATTATCAGTTAAGAATGCATAGTGGAGACTAAGATATTTAGATCTGAACCACAGTGACAACATGAATTATTAAATCTCTTGCGATATGGCTAAAGCAGTGATTAGGGGGAAATTTATAGCCTTCATTAAGAAAAGAAGATTAAAAATAAATGAGAGAAGGAACTCCTGCCACTTATGACAACATGGAAGAAACTGGAGAACATTATGCAAAGTGAAATGAGCCAGATACAGACAGACGAATCCTGCATGATCCCACTCATGTATGGAATCTAAAATGGTCAAACTCATGAGAGCACAGAATAGAGTGTGATTGCCAGGGCCTGGGAAGAGGGGGAAATGGGGAGATTTTAGTCAAAAGGTACAAACTTTAAGTTACAAGATGGATAAGTTCTGGGGGGTCTAATGTACGCTGTGATGACTATGATTAACAATACTGTATTGTATACTTGAAATTTGCTAAGGTGGTGGTCCTTAAGTGTTCTTACGTGGTGGAGGAAGAACATGGTACCCAGGTATAGTGATGGGTATGTTCATTAGTTTGTGGTGATTATTTCACAACATATATATCAAAACATCAAGTTGTACACTTTACATACAATTTTTATTTGTTGGTAATGCCTCAGTAAAACTGAAGAAACATGGTATACATTGACTTTAAAAATTAGAAGAAAAACAGATATAAAAAGAAGACAGAGCAGAGCATGAGAAAAATGAAAACACAGAAGCAACTGTGAGCTTAATCTTGAAAGGACTAACCACTAAAAAGGATGAATTTCTACCTTTATGTCCTATCACATAGAAAAATAGGTTGAAATAGATCATAGTCCTAAGTGTCGGAGCTAAAACTATAAAACTTCTGGAGAAAAACCAAGGGGAAATCTTCATGATCTCAGATAGAGTCCTCAGATAAGACCTCAAAAACATAGTCCAGGGGTGCCTAGATGGCTCAGTTGGTAGAGCATGTAAATATGACTCTTGATCTTGGGGTTATGGGTCTGAGCCCCACATTGGGTATCGAGATTATTTAAAATCTTTAAGGGACACTTGGGTGGCTCAGTTGGTTAAGCATCTGCCTTCAGCTCAGGTCATGATCCCAGAGTTCTGGGATCGAGTCCCACATTGGGCTCCCTGCTCAGCAGGGAGCCTGCTTCTCCCTCTGCCTGCAGCTTCCTCTGCTTGTACTCTCTCTCTGACAAATAAATAAATAAAACCTTAAAAAAAAAGAAAAAATCTTTAAAAAAACACCACCAACAAAAAAAGACATAAAAACATGGTCCATAAAAGAAAAAAAGTAACAAATTAGACTTTATCAAAATTAAAATACTTTTACTGCAAAAGAAAAAGATTATGAAAATGCAAGTTATGCACTTGTAGAAGACATTAGCAATCCTATATCTGATAAAGAACTTGTATTTAAAATATATAAACAACTTATATGACGCAATAGGGCAATCCAATTTAAATGGGCAAATTATTTGAATAGACATTTTATCCAATAAGATAAACAAGTGGCCAGTAAGCACATGCAAAGATGCTCAACGTTGTTAGTGACTGGGGAAATGCAAGTGAAAACCTCAAGCAGATGCCCCTACACCTCTACTATGATGTCTTTAATCAAAGACAGACAGTAATAAGTGTTGACAAGAATGCGGAGAATGGGAATCTTCCTATATTTGTGGGAATGTAAAGAGGCACAGTCACTTTGGGAAAAACAATAGGGCAATTTCTTAAAAACTTAAACCTACCATAGGATGCAGCAATTCTACTCTGAGGGACATACCCAAAAGAAAGAAAACCATTTGTCACACAAGTTTGCATGTGAATGTTCACAACAGCATTATTTTTTTGTAATTATATTTTATTTTAATTCTAGTATAGTTAACATAGTGTTATATTAGTTTCAGGTGTACAATATAGTGATTCAGCAATTCCATATATGACTCAGTGCTTATCAAGATAAGTGTCCTCTTAATCCCCATCACCTATTTCCCCCATTCTGCCCCCCACTTCCCCTCGGGTAACCATCTGTTCTCTACAGTTAAGAGTATGCTTTTTGGTTTATCTCTTTATTTTTCCTTTGCTCATTTGTTTTGTTTCTTAAATTCCACATATGAATGAAATCATATAGTATTTGTCTTTCTCTGACTCATCTTGCTTAGCATTATATTCTCTAGCTCCATCCATATTGTTGCAAGTGGCAAGATTTCATTGTTTCATATGGCTGAGTAATATTCCATTGTATATGTATACTACATCTTCTTTATCCATTCATCTGTCAGTGGACACCTGGGCCGCTTTCATAATTTAGCTACTTAAATAATGCTGCAATAAACATAGGGGTGCATATTTCCTTTCAAATTAGTGTTTTTGTATTCTTTGGGTTAATACTCAGTAGTGGAATTACTGGATCATATAGTAGTTTTTTTGTTTTTTTAATTTTTTAAGGATGCTCTATACTGTTTTCCACAGTAGCTGCACCAATTTGCATATCCACCAGTAGTTCAGAAGGGTTCCTTTATTTCCACATCCTTGCCAACACTTTTTTCTCATGCATAATAGCATTATTAATAACAGCCCAAACACAGAAACAATGGAAATGTATCTGAACTGGTGAATGGATAAACAAAATGCAATATAGCCATATAATGGAATACTATTCAGCAATAAAGAGGAATGGGCAATTGGTATATGCTACCAAGTGGATAACCCTTAAAACATACTATGTTAAAAAAAAAAAGATACAAAAGAAGACATAATGATTGTTCCATTTACACAAAATGTCAACAGAAGGTAAGCCTATGGAGAAGGACATAGGGACTTTTTTGGAATGATTGAAATGTTTGAAATCTGTATTGCACATTAATGGTTGTGCACATCCATAAATTTACTAAAATTATTGATTTGTATACTTAAATTAGGTGAATTTTATGGTATATAAATTATATCTCAATAAAGCTATTAAAGTCACAAAAATGCAAACCATAAGGGGAGAGATGAATAAGTTTGGGTTTGCATTATTTGTAAATAATATAAATTATTTGATAGTCCTTAAATTTGATATATTTTAAAATGCAAAACTACTGTATATAGCTCCCAAGGACATAGACTAATAGGATGGCATTCTTGAGGATTCTCAGCTTCCATGCCCCAAATTTGGAGGAGGCAGAATGGCAGAGTGGAAAAAAGATTTGGAATTGCTGGTCTCAGTCATATCATTTAGAAGCTGTAGAAGTCACTGATTGCCCAAGTCTCCTATCCCACCTGTAGAATGGCCTTAACACCATTTTTTTTAGTGAAGATTAAGTGATGCAGTATATGGGATGAATATTTTGAAAAATGTAAAAAAAAAAAAAAACTGTCATGTATAAAATATTAAATTGTAGTTGATAGTATACTTAGGTAACTTCTACGTGCCAGGGATTTATTGTATTTTTTAGGGATGTTACATTGTGTTATCTCATTAAAGGCTCAAAGGACACACACACAAACAGAAAACCTAGGAGATAAGTAATATCTCCATTTTACAATGAGGATAAAGAGTTACTGCTCAAGGTTACTAGGTAACATATGACATGGATTGGGTTTTGTTTAGATTTGCTAGAATCCGAGCATCGAATTAATTTGATGCTTTACCATGGAAGTAAGAAAAGTAGGCACAGTCTCCAAGCTTGAAGACTGACTCTTTTTATGTGGACGCTTATCAGGAATGTGTTGGTCATTTGAGGAATCCTGATTTAGGCTGGAAATGTCATAGCAGAGTGTGCTTCAAGTGCCCGCTCCTCTGGGCATTGCCATGCCGTTATCCCATCAGCACATAACACTCATCTAGAGCTCATCTTGGTCTTTCCAAGCCCCCCTCTCTTATTTTTTTGTTTAAGATTTTATTTTTAAGTAATCTCTGTACCCATTGTGGGGCTTGAATCTCCCCCAACCCTGAGTTCAAGAGTCCCATGCTCTACTGACTGAGCCAGCCAAGTGCCCCCTAAAACCACTCTTTGTTTTGTTTTGTTTCAGGGGTACATGTCTGTGATTCATCAGTCTTACACAACTCTCAGCACTCACCGCAACACATACCCTCGCCAGTGTCCATCACCCAGCCACCGCATCCCTCCCACCTCCCTTCCCTCCAGCAACCCTCAGTTTGTTTCCTGAGATTAAGAGTCTCTTATGGTTTGTCTCCCTCTCTGGTTTCATCTTGTTTCATCTTTCCCTCCCTTCCCCTATGATCTTCTGTCTTGTTTCTCAAACTCTTCACATCAGGGAGATCATATGATAATTGTCTTTCTTTGATTGACTTATTTCGCTTAGCATAATACCCTCTAGTTCCATCCACATCATTGCAAATGGCAAGATTTCGGGTTTTTATGGCTGCATAGTATTCCATTGTATATATATACCACATCTTCTTTACCCATTCATCTGTTGAGGGACATCTAGGCTCTTTCCATAGTTTGACTGTTGTGGACATTGCTGCTATAAACATTCGGGTGCATGTGCCCCTTCAGATCACTACATTTGTATCTTTAGGGTAAATACCCAGTAATGCAATTGCTGGGTCATAGGGTAGCTCTATTTTCAACTTTCTGAGGAACCTCCATACTGTTTTCCAGAGTGGCTACACCAGCTTGCATTCCCACCAACAATGTAGGAGGGTTCCCCTTTCTCCACATCCTCGCCAACATCTGTCCTTTCCTGACTGGTTAATTTTAGCCATTCTGACTGGTGTGAGGTGGTATCTCACTGTGGTTTTGATTTGTATTTCTCTGATGCTGAGTGATATTGAGCACTTTTTCATGTGTCGGTTAGCCATTTGTATGTCTTTGGAGAAATGTCTGTTCTTGTCTTCTGCCCAATTATTGATTGAATTATTCGTTCTTTGGGTTTTGAGTTTGATAAGTTCTTTATAGATCCAAACCCACTCCTTTAAACTCTCTTCCGTATCATTTCCCACTGTACTCTCAGGATCCTAAGTCCAGAGATTTGGATTTATCTCCTTAACTAACTAATCCCAAAGACCTTTTGAATCTTCATCTTAGATATTTCTGGTTCCTTCTCCTTTCCTGTGTTATAAAACTAAATGAACTTTTTGTTCCTTCCTACCCAAGTCTCACAGCTGCTTTCAAACTGTTTTTGCCACCTTCAGTCTTTCCCTTACTTTCATCCCAGACTTTGCTACTAGACAGATATACCCCAAAGGTCATGGCCATGTGTCATCTTCCTGCCTGTTTCAGCCCATTGTATTTTAGATCTATCAAGATGAAACAGGGGACGCCTGGGTGGCTCAGTTGGTTAGGCATCTGCCTTTGGCTTGGGTCATGATCCAATGTAAGGCTTCTGGGATCAAGTCCCACATCGGGCTCCCTGCTTGGCAGGGAGCCTGCTTCTCCCTCTGCTTGTGCTCTCTCTCTGGCAAATAAATAAATAAAATGTTAAAAAAAAAAAAAAAAAAAAGGGATGAAACAGAATGTTAGAGGCCACTTAGTAGATGCCATTTCTGAAATACAAGATTCCTAATATCTAGAATTCCATGGTTTTTGGACTTAGCTCTCTTTTCACTAAGGTGGAATTGGCTAATATCCAGGTAGCAGATTCAGAGAAGGAGAGGACTGGATATCAGGAGAATACCAAGCTCCTGAAAGACAGGAAACAGGTAGGAAACATGCTTTTGTCCAGGTGGTTCTGTAGACAGGGAAATCCCTCTTGCCTTGTACCCCCCTTCATCTAGATAAGTTCTGACCTTTAAGATCTCTGCCTAATCTTCCCTTTCTCCTGAACAAGTGCTCTCATAGCCTAAAGCAGGCTCCTCTGACACACATTCTCATAGATCAGATTTTCCTTCATAACCCTATTAAGTGAGTCCTGCACTGATTTCTGTATCAAAGTCCACACTGTGAGTTCCAATGGGGAGACTATGGCTGTGCCACTCCCCATTTTGTCACTAGTTTCATAGTCCCTGAAACACAGTATGTGTTCAATAAATACTCATTGGATGAATGGATGGGTGGATGGACAGATGGATGAATGGAAAGGACATACTCATTCGGGTGTCAGTGTTGTCACATGCCTTGGGAGCTCTCAATTATTACATGCCTCCCACTGCCATCCTAAGAGCTTTACAAACACTGCTTCTAGTCCTTGGAGCCATCCTAAGAGGGAGCCACTTATAGTCCCATTTTACAGAATAGAAAACAGAGACCCATGGAGGCAAAGTGCCTTGCCCAGATGCTGGCACTGTATATGAGGCATACACATCACGGCACAACCATCAGAGTTTACATCAAGAGCACGTATGAGCTGTCAAAAGCATTTCATCATTTAAAAAAAAAAAGGTTTTCTGATAACCACTAGGATATTGCTGTGATGGATATGAACAGTGGTTTTTTTAAACTTCATGTTACTCCCTTAGTTCACATGTTGAGGGATACTGGTGTGTTGTCTCTTATAACCAGAGGACCTGTAGGTCTTGCTTTTGTTTTCATCTTTGTCCAAGGTAATTGTTAGTAGGACTCCCTTTGACTTCTCAGAAGTGTCCCACTGTAGTGATAGATAATAAGGCCACCCTAGTTAATGAGCCTCTAGCCGGAATTAAACCTCGGAGGCATAAGCAGGTACTCACAAAATCCTGCATACTGTGTTGCCAAGTGAAGCATCTCCTCTCTGCTCTTCTTCTTCCCAGTGCACTCCTCCCTCATCTTTTTTTCCCCCTTGCCTCCTCCCATTCTGCCCTGCTTTCAGATTTGCAGAAGCCTCCCTCCTCGCCCAGACAAGCCAGGTGAATTGTGGGCTTCTCAGACCTGCCCATTCCTGGAGGGAAATGAGAATGATTTCAGAGCAGTGTCTACATCTTAAAAAATTTGGGTTTGTTTCATTTCAGATTCTATAAAATCCCTAATGCATTTGGCCAAACTCTCTCTCCCTTTATTTATTTGTTTTTTTAAGTCCCAGGTACATCTTTTTTTTTTTTTTTAAGATTTTATTTATTTATTTGACAGAGAGAGAGATCACAAGTAGGCAGAGAGGCAGGCAGAGGGAGAGGGGGAAGCAGGCTCCCTGCTGAGCAGAGAGCCCGATGCGGGGCTCGATCCCAGGACCCTGAGATCATGACCTGAGCCAAAGGCAGAGGCTTTAACCCACTGAGCCACCCAGGCACCCCGAGTCCCAGGTACATCTTAAGGAAGATTTAAGCCTTGGATTTGATTCACAAAATGTGATTTTCTACCAGATATAGGATCTCTTCCTTTAAATATATATAATAAAAAATTGTTTTTTCAAACAGCAGGAGGTTAGAGTTGATAGATTTGGGTTTAAAAAAACACAAAATTCTGAGAATTCTAAACACAGATACGTATGTTTGGGCTTTGTAGGTGGAGGTGCAGCTATATTTGGTATCTGGGTTTAAATTTGTTTTATTTTTCTGCCATGCCCCCCACCCTTCCAGCTCTTTATCTTCAATTTAAAAAAAATAGGGTACTACTACTACCAAACAGTGAAATTGATTACATGTGACATTATTCTAGACCCATGGTTTGTGAAGATCTATGCTTTAGAAAGTCTTTTTACAGTCTTTGTGTTTCATGAAAGTTTCTGAAACAGAATTTTTTTTCAGAATTTGTACTCTACAGCACTTTTTTTTTCCTGCCTAAACCTTGAAATTGCTCTTTTTTTCTACATAGTCTTTTACCGATTGGGGAGGGAAGAGAGGTATTCATGTGCCTCATACTCAGCTTGTATCTCAAAGGACAGTGGTAACTGATTTTTTTTCCATAAAACGTTTTTATTTTAGAATAGTTTCAGATTTACATAAAAATTTCAGAGAGGATACAGAGAGCTCCTCTGTATCCCTTACCCATTTTCTCCTTTTATGAATATCTTTCATCATTATGATATATTTGTCACACATAAGGAGCTAATATTGATACATTACTGCTAATGAAATCCCACTCTTTGTTCGGACTTCACCAGTTTTCCTTAACATCCTTTTCCCCTTTCAGAATTCCCAACCAGGCTACCACATCGCATTGAGTTGGCAAGTTTCTTTCGATGACTCTGCCCTGTGACAATTTCTCAGACTTTCCTTGTTTCTGATGAGCTTGACAGTCTTGGGGAACACAAGTCTGGCATTCCGTAAAATTCCCTCAGTGTGGGTTTGTACGTTTTTCTCATGGTGAACCTGGGGCTTGGGGTTTGGGGGAGGAAGACCTCAGAAATGAGGTCCCATTCTCCCCTCATCACATCAAGGGGACCTGCTGTCAGCATGAGGGATCACAGAGGATGTGAACTCCGATGACCTGGCCTACGCAGGGTTTGTCTGTTTAGAAAAGAATTCTATTTCAGCTGGCTCTTCTGTAGTCTTCAGAGAGGCAACAGGGAAGAGGTTTGAAGTGTCTGATCTCGAGTCAGGAACGATGAATTCGTAATCCCTGCCACTCACTTCGTGTGTCGTTTCACTTCTTCTGGTCTCACCTGTAATCTACAGGGCATAGGGAAAATGCTAGAAGGACAAAGGAAACCTTCCGAGGGAGGTCTTCTTATGTCTTAAATTGCATGTCCTCATATTTTATTTTTATCCCACTTTTTCAGTCAGAGTCCTAGTAGAAAGAAGGGTGAGTAATGTGGGAAAGCTATGATAAAGGAACTATTGACAAAGGTGAGCGTGGGGTATTGGGAAACCTCACCTGTAGGTGAAGGGCAGCAGGGCGCCTCTGAAGGGGAGAGATGAAGGAGTGCTTATGAGGCTCTTGGAACACAAATACCCAGACCAAGTGGGGAGGCTTCCTGAGAGTAGCTGTGGCCACCATCCACGTGCAGGCCAGCCCACGACAAACCTGTAGGCAGGGAGCTGGTGGAATGAGTTGTTCTTCTTCCCTTTAAACTTCTGGGAGTGTTTGCCACTGGATGAATATAACCTGGGCTAGAAGGCAAGCCAGCCCAGAGGGATAAGACACTCTGGGCATAGGGAAGGATGAAGAAGGGTGTATGTTTGCTTTGGAAGCACAGAGCAAAGATATCCAGCACGCCTGTATTCTGAATGCTGTGAGTTGCGGTGGAATCAATGCAGCTCTGCATGCACCACACCCAACATTATTTAACACAGCTATTACTTGAGTATCTGCAGAGGCAGAGGACTCTGAATTCCCAGACAGCCCCTGCCGATGCGTCATAGTTGCAATTATTGCAGTCTGCTACTTGGTCTTCAGTCCATTCACCGCAGATGACATGTGATCCCTCTTCCATGTCAAAATTGGAATTCTGTGCAGATAGTTGCAGTGGACTCTGTGGAGCTCCTGTTCCCCATGAAACAGCCCAACTTCCTTCCTTCCTGAGTGGAAAATTAGCGCAGGTTACTCTAAGGAGTCACCCAGGACTAGGGTGTGTGATTCTATGGGAACACAACCCATTTTCCTAAGGCACATTGATGTTGCATTGAGACTTAACATAAAGAGATGGAGGGGAGGAGGCAGGGACTCAGAGGGACTGGGTCAAGAAGCAGACATTTAATTGTCTTTATCAGGGTCACACAGAACAAAACACCAATCATAACGGCAAGGGGAACATCTGAGGTCCTCTGACAAGTGAGTTAGGAATCTCACGTTATAACAGATAGGAAATCGTCCATTTCCTAAAAATGACTCCATGTTAAGTAGAGTTCTAGAGGGAAATGAGTAATTAAAAAAAAGAGGCACCTTGTAATGTTGTTTGACATTTGACAAAACTTCAGTGTTTATGTCATTTACAGCATTTTGGGACTGCCGTTATTCTGCCCATCTCTAAGATGAGGAAAAAGAGGCTCAAACTCATTATGTGCCAGATCCAAAGTCACACCATCCTAGCTCCAGGCCAGACCTATAGTTGACACTCAGCAAATGAGTCTGAAGGAGTGAAGCTTAATTAGCGTGAAGTGCTGAGCTCATCTTCTGGAAAGTGCTGCCCAGTGCTCTCTACCTCCTGGCACAGCTGTTAGGCACAGAGAGAAGTCAGCCAGGGTTCCTTTTTCATGTTCTCACCAAAGAGACTCATGTGGACACCTGAGTGAAAATAATTTTTATGTTCTCTCACGACTATCACTCATTTTCTATTACTCAATAAATGTGATGAATACAACAGGCCTTGTAAAGCCAGATCGCATTTGCAAATGGGCTGGTGTGATGTGACGGATGGCTTTGGAGCCCAAGCAAGAAATAGAGTTGCTGAAAGCTGGAGGTGTCGGCACCAACTGAGCTTCCGAGACATTGCTCTTTCCTTGGATGGTGATAATCTGGGCTTTTTAACCAATTAGAAAATCTACAAAGTGCCGCATGGGTTTTCAGTGTGTAGCATATGAGAATCAACTAACCGTTGGACTTTAGCAAGCTTTTCCTTCACTCTTCCCACCTTGTTCTAGCTTCTCTCTCCACTCTGAGGACTAGCACGTTGGACATAAGGTCACGAGCCCTCATCTAAGGGATTAGAAAGACTCACCTGGAGGAGATTATCTGTACTTTTGCTGGGAACTAGGGAACTTGGGAAAAGCCACAGCATGCCTCCCTTTGCAAGCTATGCATTGTTTATTTTGTTGAGCACTTTACAAAGCATTTTGAGTACTCCAAGGAAAGAGGAACTGTACCATGCCATGGTGAGTAGAATGGGAAAAGAGCCTGGGATCAGAGTTAGACAGTCCTAGGTTTGATTCTGAATGTATTATTTATTTAAGTGTGGGCAGTTTTATTTTTAACCTTTCCGTGTCATTTTTGAGAAAAGTAATGCTTCCAAACTCACCCTGTAGTGCTGCGAGTCTCAATCTTACCTTCACATTAGAATCTCCTGGGGGAAGTATTTTTTAAAGAAAAACATGGATGTGTAAGTCAATTAAATGCCTCTTTGTGGAACTTAGTTATGTAAAAAGGCAATGTAAATGTGCAGCTAGGATCAAAAAGTGCTTAACCAACCAGCATGGAAGGGTTAGTTGTTCAGGGACCCAGAAAATGGCAAGGTTTACTCTTAACCTCTCACAGATGGGGAAGTTGAAGCTCAGGAGATTTCTAAGTTTGCCCAGAATCACCCAACTAAGAGCAGAATTCAGGTCTTCTGAAATCCAGGTCAGCATATCTTCTACAGTATTATAACCTTAACCTGAGTTGCTCAAAAGCTACCCAGAGCAGAAACCAGAGTTGGAGAGACTCATGCTTTAACGATAAATAATAATACTAAATAATAAATGTTCCTAGAGGCAGCTTGGTAGTGAAGTTAGCCTCCAGAGTGGCCTGTGCTCTGATTCCCAGCAGGTCAGGTTTGGCTTGAACCAAGAGTCCCCAACTCCACGTCCACCAAGTTCAGGCAGGCAGCAGGCCTGACACAAAGCAATAAAGAGAAGATGGGAGCCAGGATGAAACACAGGGTCAATCTTTTACATTCAAATTTTTAGCAGATTTCAAACCAAACAAAACAAACTGGTGAGCCTCAGCTTCAGTCCCCACTGATATATCACAAAACATAACCTGAGGTTTTAGGAAGAGCTTGACAGTGTGATCTGATCCAGAGTTCTGCCCTTAGTCTCATATTGCTGGATTATCTTTTCTGGATCCAGGGGAAGCAGAAGCTGGTGATGCTGCGTTCCGGACCAAGCTCTCCAGGTGACCAAGTGAGAACCAGAACAGAATCCTTGCCTCAGGCTCTTCTGGGTGCTGCCTTGAGGCCCGGAGTTACACACAGAGGTTCAGACCCTGGTGACACCACTTCCACGCTGGGAGACTGCGGGTGAGTTATTTTCTTTTTACTAAGGCTTGTTTTTTTCCTACTATGACGATGAGAATAATACAACTAGTTACTTCATGGCGGTGTTCCAGGGATTAAATGCAACAGTGCATGATGTAGCTGGGTGCTGAACACAGTGATGCTTGTGATAGCTGATGCTTTCGTCACATTGTTGTTCTCTTGCTCTGCGCCGCTTCCCATCCAACGACCGTTCAGAGTTCTTGATGTGTTCACATTCCGGGTATTTTCAGACTGGCCTTCTCCCTTCCTCTAAACCTCCTCTCTTTGGCGTCAGACTGCGAATGATCCCTGAGGTCGCTTTGTGGCAGGTTCCCTATGTGGTGAATTCTAATCTGAGCTTGGTGTTGGGAACTAGGATATCACAGCCTTAAGGCTGACTGGTGCGTAACTGAGGCCAGGGACTTGGTATCTGGCCTCTCGGGGACAGGGCAACTCCTTGTAATAATGCATCCATGAGAAAAAGAGAAAAAAAGTGGTTCTAAGGGGGACAGGAAATAATGAGAATCAGAAGCTTGAAAATATTCAGAGCTCCCGGACCCTGGAAGCAACGACATACTTTTCCCATAGCCTGAGCGAGAGGAGTTTGGCTTAGAAAACTGGCTTGTCTCCTTGTCTCAGGCTCCAGCGTCTCGCCCCGGCCTCATTCTGTCTGTCATCTTCCAGTAGACTTGAGGAAGGGCATGTACGCACGGAGTGCTGGGGGGAGATCCACCCTCAGCCTCTGCAGGCAGCCCTACGATGCTGTGAATGGGACAGTCTTTGGTGTTTCTGAGCAGGATGAGGCTTCCAGGGGCTTCGGATTCTAACTTGAAAGAAATCTCTTGTATCCCATTCGTCAGCTCCAGCCCCCTGGGAAGGGAGGGGTAAGCTCACTCCCCTGTGGCATCTCGGGCCCTGGCTGCTGTGTTAGAGATCACGGCTCAGCCTCCTGCCCGTCCCTCGTGCACTCCTTATCGGTAACCACAAGGTGGCGCTGCAGATTAAAGCGAAATACCGCAAGCCTCCTTCCCGCGCCCAGGTGAGGCTCTGGCATTCCATACCTGGGCATTGAGAGGACGTCTAGCCCAGTCTGCTCATTTTACAGATGGTGACACCGAGGCTCAAAGACAAGGTATAACCTGCCTAGGGAAGTACAGTGTTGAACATAAGTCTCCCAAGCACTACTCAGGCAGGAAGATGTGTTCCCTGTTGTTAGGTGCCCAGATCATGGAATCTGGTCTTCAGTGAGGCAAAATGTGCAATACATCAGTGTGTTTTCCTAAAGAATAATCTCCTCTATTAAAGTGGGTGGGAGAAAAAAAAATTAAAAAAAATAAAGTGGGTGGGAGAAATTAGAAATGTAAATGCCACGAGGGCAGGGTTGTGCCTACTCTGCTTGCCACATACAAGATCCTGGGGTCAGTTTATAGAGTTTTATTGATTTATGGCTCCTAATTCGTGTTAGGTTCCTTCCCCTTTATAGTTTTTCTATCCTCAGGCTAGTTTCTAGAAGTTAATGGGGCAAGGTTACTTCCCCCCTGATCTCGCATTAACTCAGTAAATGGTTATTGGGTGTGAGGTGAGACCCTGCCAGGTGTGGGGGCTGGGCTCTGCACTTCCTGTGAGCCTGGCCTTGTGTTTGGTGCTGTGGAGATGAGGATGACAGAGGGACACGGAGGGCACTGCCCTTCTCTCAGAAGGTGACTGCTAACTCACTCGTTGACTTGGGGAAGCCATGGAGATTGAGCAGGGACATTTAGAATGCTTATCCCTTTAGCCTTTTCCTCCTCCTTGGCTCCCCCCCCAGAGCTCAGGGCCCAGCTTTGCTTCCGACTCTTGGGGAAGCCAAGTGGCCTCTGATGTCCAGTGGCAGAGTCCAGTTCCTGGATGGGCCTGGTGCAATCACTCTGCTGTCCAGGTTGATCACTCTGAGTCAGTTGAGATAAGTCACTTTGCTTTGGGCCCCAGGTCACTTGTGTCTAAAATTCCCTCAAAGCTGAACATGCTATAGTTCTAGAACATCTAACACCTTCCTCTCGTAAAGCTTGGTAGCAACTGAGCCTTCTCCCCCACTGCTTCTGTTTGGGTTCCTTTGTACCAAAACATTGGCTGTCCACGGAAGGGTCCCTGATGGCTGAGTCTGGAATGTGTATTCTTTGGAAAGCTCTGAGGTTGGGCTTGAGGGGAAAAGCGATGCCATCACACTGTTTTAGAAAAATTCTCTCCCATCAGAGGAAAAAAATCCGTGATTCTCAGTAAGAACGGCAAAAACACAATCATCAGCCCACATGAAATTTTATGACTGGTTTGTATGTTTATGCTCATAGAAGCTGAATGACGTCACTCAGGACCCTGAATTCCTTGGAGTGACGACCAAGAGTAGATCAGACTTTCTGACTTACAATTTAAAAATCCCTGCAGGTAGAAATCCCTACAGTATGAAAAACCACCAGTGTTGGAGAGGGATACTAAATTCGATCATCCGTTTCCAGGGTTGGGTTCAAAATCCTTCTCTCCTGAAACTGTGCTTGAGGTTTGGTCTCTCAAGCCACAAGGGGTTTTTACTGACCAGGGCTCATGCGGCCTCGTTGTCCCCACCCCACCTGCCAATCCCCTGGCTTAGAGCCCTCTTCATTCTTTCTCTGAGTCTTCACAGACAAGTTTCCAGGCCCTTCTCCTTCCACTCCAGTATCCAGTGTCCTTGACAGAAGGGGGGTGGCCAGAGTTGCCTGGTCCCCCGTGCAAGCTCCCCCATGCAATTTCTTAGTGCCTGATACTGTGCTAGGCAGGGCAATAAGGGGATGAAGAAGACACGGCTGGTGTCTCTGAAGAACTCATTCTGCAAAGCCAAGGTATCAAAACCAACATATCCAGTATCGGTAAACACAGGAAACGGAAAGAAAAGGCAAGAGGTTTAAAGCAGTTTTCCGTGGATGGAACAGAAAGCAGTGCATATAACAGACAGAGTTCTTAGCACGTCGTTTGTATTGTCAAGTTTCTGGATGTTTTTATTCTGTTCCTAATATTTAATTAAAATGGGTGTCTGCACTTACTGCCAATGAATGTCATCGATGTGAATATTAAAGGCAAATGCATTCCCAGCGGCCAGGCGAGTCACATCCTTCCTTTTGTTTGCTTCCTTTAAGTCTGAGATGGTTGAATACCCAGAGCAGAAATTTTGTTTCATTAATCCTTTTCTTTGGTGTGGAATGACACAGCTGGGTCTCAGGGAGAGAATGGTGTTAGTGCCCAACCCAGGCTAGATGGAGGTGGTGGATTCCTCTTGCAAAAGAACTCACCCCTGCAGCAATGGCTAGTGTCTCTGCCGAGGTGATCAGGCAGAGGTTCCGGTGCTCTGGAGATGTGGGGCCTTACCGCCGGGGCGCGGTAATAAGCTCCGCCTCTGTGTCTGGTGGCTGAGCCCTGCTCTTGGTTCTTCACACCTTCAGTGGAGGGGGGGATAACTGCCCAGCTAATTCAGGGGCCCCTCTGCTTTTCTGTCATTACAGTAGACCCCACGGCCTCCCTTACACCTGTAGCACATGCCTCCAGGTACAGGTCATCGTCAGTGTCTCGCTTCCGTGTCCTGGCAGCCCCACGAGGCAAGGGTGGGGACACCAGTGTATAGCCAAGGACACTGAGGCTCTGACACTGTGAGAGCCATGTCCTAGATCTTGCAGGACAGACAAGGCAAAGAAACAGAGGCTGAACTCAAACTCAGGGCCTTTGATCTTGGAGCCCTTGATGATTCTTCATGCCTCATAGCTGCCTCCAAGACACACACCTTCGTGTATACTGGGACTATTTGCAAAGCCCTAGTCACATAAATCTGGCTCATTTACTCTGCACAGCGACCATATGGGACGGTAGGAGATTCCCTGCTTTCCAACCAGGGTGCACAGCTTTGATTTTCTGCCCTTCGTATTTAGGAAAATAGGCCAACCTTAAGAAGTTGAAGGATGAAGCTGTGTGTGTGCGTGTGCGTGTATGTAATCAACACAATGTCTCTCCCCCTGTCCCCCCAGCCCGAAGTTCTAGAAAACACAATGCAGTAAAATCAGAGTAAGCCCAATTTCCTCTGCTTCTCTATTCCAGGGCAGTGAAAGTTTTCCATTCACAAAAATATTCCCAAAGCCCTGTAAGATCTAAAACATTGAAACAAAATTTACATTATTTTTAATATAATTTATATCCCCTGAGTAAAAACTAGAATTATGTGGTTTGTAAAGATGCTAACTATGGAAATCAAAGTTCAACTCTCCCCTTTAACTGTTATTTGTGTTTATTGACAATTTACAACTGGCTAAGAGCTTTTGCATGTATCTGTTTGATCCTTCCAGTAATCATACAAGGTAGATATTATCTCCACTTCACGGATGTGGAAAAAAGGCCTAGAGATGATCATAAAGTCCCCAGCCGCTGACTGACACAGGGCTCAGTGACACAGAACTTGGGTCTGCTTGACTCAGACTATCACATCCAAGTTCTTGGGATTTTCCATATGGGACAACTGCATTTTTTCTCCTCTGCCTCTGGAAAACTCTCCTGCCAGCTACAGTGAAGGTCTTAAGGGCATAATTTAAAAAAACAGTCAGGTTGCTGGAGATGGGACACAAAATAGGCGAGGAAGGAGGCCTTAGTCATTCTGTCAGCTCAGCGTAGAGTCACCTTAATATGTGAAAACACAGATGCCCCTATCTCTGTGACTTTGACACACCAAATCATAAACGCGCCTCTCCGGTTGTGCTGAGGTGGCAGGACCGTGTGTGCCCACCTGCTGCTTTGCCGAGTGGTCAGAGCTACCAGCTTAAGTGACCTTCACTCTACTCGGTGGTTGGGGGGTCTGGATTTGCCAGGGAACTACTGGGTTCCTCTACTTGGCTGGCCCCAGACCTGAGCTGGAATAAACAATGTGAAGGAAATGATGAAAATCCCCAAAACAGTTCACCCTATAGTTTGATAGATTTAAAAGCATCACAGAATTAGAAAACCACCTTCCAGTTTGATCGTTTCCAGAAAGGGAAGTGATCTGCCTAAGATCCCACAGCAGGTCAGTTACAAAGCTGGATCTGATCTCTAAGGAAGGTCCTTTCCTGTGCATTCTTCAATGAAGATTTACTAAATCCCCTTCCCCTATCTGGCACTAAGGACACAAGACATGTCAGTTATGGACCTGCCCTCCAGGTCAAGTAGGAAGCAGGTAGTAAACAGAATTACAGTACAGGCCCCAAAAGGCTGTAATAATGTACAACAATAACAGCCAACATCTACTGAGTGGAATTTCTAATACTTGTAATGACCCAAGAGGTGGATGTGTCCTTGTTTTCAAGATGTGAGAGGAATCAGGAATGTGGAGGTTGCGTATTTACCCAAGGTTATGTCCAGTAAAGAACGGAACTAGGATGATGAGTACAACAGAAACTCTGGGGCATCAGACAAGGAGAAATGCCTACATTATCCTAGGAGACCAGAAGGAGTGGGGACTGAACTGGGTTTTCAAGGAAAACTAAGAGTAGCCGGGGAAAGAAGGAAAGGGATATTAGAGACTGTGATCAGGTATAATAGTGTTGGGTGGTAAACTGTAACGAGATAAACATATCGTAAACTCTAGAGCAAGGAGTAAAGAACGTAGGGTTATATGCTGGGGCCAATACTGGAGGTAAAAGGCAATACTAAAAAATAGTCATTTCCTCCAAGAAAGGCAGAAAGGTGGGGGGGGGGGAAACAAAGGGCAAATTAGACAAATTCTAACATGGTAGACTCAACCATAACCATGTCAGTAGTTATGTCAAATGGAAATGCAGAAGTTGAAAACACTCCATTAAAAAAAAAATCAGAGATCATCCTACTGTAAACGAAGTAAGATACAACTGTTTACTGACTATAAGCAACGCACTTGAAGTTTAAAAACACATACAGGCTAAAAAGTACAGAAGTACAAGAAACAAAAGCACAACAAGTAAAAGGTACAAGAGGGTAAATATGTACGCTGCAAACGATAAGAAAACTAGAGTGGCTATGTTAATATCCGTCCAAATAGACATCAGAAAAATGACTTATTTCTGGAGATAGAGAGGGGCATTATGTAATAATAAAGGCAGTGCAGTCGATTCACCTAGAAGACTATCCCAAATGTGCACACACGTAACAGCGGAGTTAAAAATGTATGAGCAACCCCTGATAGGAATGAAGAGAGAAATGTGCATATCCATGCTGCAGCCTTCAATTCTGTTAGTAATTGATAGAACATGGAGAGAGAAAATGAGTTCGAATGCAGGAGACCCAAACAACACTGTTAACAAACCTATTCTAACTGGCATTTCTAGAACCCTCCACCCAGCAGCAACAGGAACACATTCTTTTCAGGTGTGCGTAGACCATTCACCAAAATCAACAATTTACTGGACTATCAAGTATCAATAAATTTTAACTGGATAAAAAAACAAGGGTAGCTTTTAGATCTGTTTTCATCCTTAACATAAATTGATTACGTACGCATTGTCAGTAGATTTATTAAATTAATAGTATTACAGTTCAAGCCTATTATTCTGTTAACTCACAGTATGACCACTGGCAAATTTCTTTGTATCCCTTGACCTCGGTTTTTCCAAACATAAATGTCTTGTGTTAACTAGACAATGTTTCCTTAAATTATTTTCTGCTGTGATTCATGAAGCCAGTGCCTATCACAGTGCCTATTATATACAAGGGCATTGCAACAATTATTTGGCCAAAAAATGTTAAGTGAATTAATAAGCAATTGTCCTGATTTAAGAGATGCTCAACAGTTCTTTGCTGTGTTTCCTTCATTACATTTCTGGCTTTAAATGTGTCTTCTTTACAAAATGTAACAGATGAGGGGATTAGAATTTTGTGTCCTTACTTAAATACTTACCCCTACTTAATTTATTGTGAACTATTATGGATATATGGATCAAGTACAATTTTCAATTATCTGCTTATTAGTGTAATGATCTGATGTCTTTAGACAATAATATAAGCATTTGTTTACTAGAGCAGTATGTAAGAAATATGCCGATTTATACGCCATAGAGAATGTTATTAATGTTAGTGAAATATGAACTGGCAATGATGGAATTCATGTAGAAATTTCACAGGATTGATTGACTTTGTCCCAATCCATGTATGATATCTTACAAAGTCCATTTTGCTGTTGAAAACATGAATTCCATACAAAGCATCACTAACAAGGTACTGATTGTTTTAAGAATAAGTATATATATATGTCATGATTTTGCAACTATTTTTCACCTAATCTCAGAGTGAAGAATGTTTAATTCCATATTCTTCAAAGCATAATCTCCAAAACCATAGGCTATAAATGCTAGAAGGAAGGAGAGAAGGGGAGAATGCCAGTTTCAAAGAACTCTTGGAAACCGTGACCAACATAAATTCACAGGACTTTATAAATCTCTCAATATCTTCTTAATGTGGATTATAAATATCAAAATGGTGGGGAGAGGGACCATTGTATTAAGGGCTTCCAAAACATTTCCCCATGCTTACTGTAACAAATGACTGCAGTTTAGTGGCTTACAACAACAGAAAATTATTCTGTCCCAATTCTGATAGGTAGAAGTCCATAACACTGTGTATCCCAGGGCCCATCCTCCCTATGGATTATTGGGAAGAATCCGTTCTTTGCTTCCCCCAGGTTCCAGTGGCTGTTGGCATTCCTTGGTGTGTGACTGTGTCACTCCTACCTTGTCCCTCGTGACCACACTGCCTCTTCTCGTGTTCGTGTCTGTTGAATCTCCTTCCAACTCACTCTTGAAGGATGTTTGTTCCTGGATTCAGGGCCCACCTAGATAATCCAGGACAAGATCCCCCTCCACAGATCCTTCGTTTAGTCACAACTTTTATGATATCAGTAATGTTCACAGATTCCGGGGGTTAGGAGGCGGGCATATCCTATGCTAGCCTACTGTACCGTAGAAACATTTTGTGGAACTTCTCTTTTGTTCATTCATGTATCACCCAACAAATATCTTTTAAGCTATGTGACTCCTATTTATAAGTCGTGGTTCTAAGCACTAGAAATTCAGCAACAAATAAAACTTGGGCAGAATAAACTTAAAAAAAACAAAACTCTGCCTCTAATCAATAAAGCGTGCTTTGGAAATACTTAAGAATCATTAACACTCTTGAAAATACATCACCATGAATACATTTATCTTTCCTTTCATTCAGCGATTCAGCTAATTTAGAAAGTATCGTTTGAATTCCTCATGTTTATCAGGCAGTAAGATAAAGAAGTGGGTGAATAAGATAAGACTTCTGGCTCTATGAAACTTGGATCTGCTTGGGAATATAGAAGCATAAAAAGCAAACCCAGAGTAATAAGAGAGTCTACTAGGAATATAAAGCAAGCAAAAAATTACTTGAAAAATTGAGTTGTCAGGTGACAAAATGAAATAGTTGAAATAAAGTTCTCATGAGTGAATGACAGCTTGGATACAGCAAAGAGTAAAGTAGTAGACTAGAAGATCAGGTCAAAGAAAATTCCCAGAAGGTGTTAGAAAGAGATAAAAAAAAGACGGAGGGAAAAAGCAGAATGTCAGTATCCTTGTAATAGAAGTATCAGAATGGAGTAAAAAAAGAAATGGAGAGGAAGTCACATTTGAAGAAATAACATTTGTGAATGTCCCCAAATTAAAAATAAATAAATAAAAGTGGCATTTCAGATAGAGAATTCCCAAAGTGCTAAATAATGTGGATTAAAAAAAAATCAAAACAAGCAAGACATAAAGAAATAAACAACCAAGCATAGGCCATAAAATCAAAGGCCAGAAAACACTTGGTCTAATTCTGAAGGAAAAAAAAAATGATTTACAAAGGAGTAGGATGGTAGATCAAAAATCCCCATTCTGTGTGCAGCACTGGATTCAAGAGGAGAGTGGAGAAACCCAAAGTGTTTTTTAGAAGCACTTGTATATCAAGTTTCAATGCAAACATGAAATAAGCTAAGGCATACAAAGTCTCTGAAGTTTCAATACAAAAATACTAGGCTTGAAGACACTTTCATAGGCAGTCTTAGAGCAAGTAGATAACCACTTCTCTGGAGGAAACCTAGGAATAAAGTTAAGTACCTTAAAAGTTCTTGTCTTAATCAGTGATAACTCTCCCATAAACAGTAGAGGAAAGGAAAGGCAAATGCATGGGAAGTCAGACTAAAACTCCCACTGGGAGTTCTCCCAATGAGGGAAGGGAGGGGACAAGATCAAGGAAGAATAGAATGGGCTCAATGTTTGTCTTGATCAGAGGAAAACCTTACACAGTGAACGTCTTAAGAATTGACGAGAAAATTAAAAACAAAACAATTGTGATTCTTTGTAAATTGGTTCTGAATTTTCGAGAATGTTCAAAAGAACATATAACTTTCAACACAGCAGAATAAAACTCACCCACTGAACAGTAGAAAAGGTGAGATAATAAGAGAAAGAAAACATGGCAAAGGGCACGAAGGAGTCCTGCAGAGTGGTGTCATACCAGTCTAGTGATACATTTAGTGTCTACGATTTCAGTTCATTGCTCAAAAGCCAGAGGTTCTTCAGATTGTATTTCTGATGCCAAGATCTACCAATTTGTTTTCTTTAATAAAAAAAAATTTTTTAAGGGATATAATGTACATGAAGGCATAGAAACATGACTATGATGACGTTTACTGCAGGAGGCTGAAGTAGCACCTTCATGGTAGATAAATATAATTTGAGATAAAAGTGGGAATAAGGCTTAAAGAAGGGCATAGTTAGAAGAACGATAGATCAAAAATGTACAATGTTTATAAACATACGTGCACTTAGCTCAAAATTCATAAAGCAACACCTGCAGAATTACAGGGAAAGATAAATGTGCCAGTAATTTGTTGGTTGAGATTTTAACACTTTCTTCTAATCAAGGAGACTTCTAAAAATAGGCAAAAATATTTTAAATACTGCAGAATTAGTTGGTGCAAACCAATAGATACATACAGAATCATATACCCGCCAGAGAATATGCATTTTTTTTCGAGGACATTTGAAATGTTCTCAAAAAATTAAGATGTGAGAGGTCACAAAGTGCTACTGAATAATAAAAAGGGAACAAAAAGTACAATTCTTTTTTTTTTTTAAAGATTTTATTTATTGATTTGACAGAGAAAGAGATCACAAGTAGGCATAGAGGCAGGCAGAGAGAGAGGGGGAAGCAGGGTTCCTGCTGAGCAGAGAGCCCGATGTGGGGCTCGATCCCAGGACCCTGAGATCACGACCTGGGTCGAAGGCAGAGGCTTTAACCCACTGAGCCACCCAGGCACCCCCAAAAGTGCAATTCTTAAAAGGACCTCAATGAAAAACATATTTGTTTTTTAATTTTTAAAAAAAATTTTTAATATGTTAGTCACCATGTAGTACTTCATTAGTTTTTTTTTTTTTTTTTTAAGATTTTATTTATTTATTTGACAGAGAGAAGGAGATCACAAGTAGGCAGAGAGGCAGGCAGAGAGAGAGGGGGAAGCAGGCTCCCTGCTGAGCAGAGAGCCTGATGTGGGGCTTGATCCCAGGACCCTGAGATCATGACCTGAGCTGAAGGCAGAGGCTTTAACCCACTGAGCCACCCAGGCTCCCCACTTCATTAGTTTTTGATGTAGTGTTCCATGAGTTATAAAAACACATTTAAATGAACACTGAAAGAGAGAGAGTGAGCTCTGTGAAGGTCTGGAGAAAGAATATTGCAGACTGAGAGAGCATATACTTTTGTATACCTAGCTGGTTGGCCGATTTTTAGAAGTCAGAAAGCACTGCATATTGCTGGGTATGTAGGGGGAGGCGATATGAGAAACGGCCCTTCTGTACTACAGAGGAGCACCCACACTGGTTCAGCCTTCCTGCATAGCAAACCTGGTGGTACTAAGTGAAATTGCATACGTACATGTCCGGGAACCCAGGAATGCTGCTGTTGGGTACCTATTCCAGAGAGAGCGATACACAGGTCAGCCAAGGCACATACATGACACACCGATTTATAACGTAAGTGTGGTAGTGGGGAAATAGAGCCAACTGAAATGCCTACTACCAAAATGTTGAATACATTAAAAAGGAGAGGGTGTTTATGATGGAGTAGAGTCACAGAAGAAATAGATGCACGTAGAAAAATGCATTTATTGAATCAATAAAGAAATAAACAGGAAATTTATAATTGTATTTATGCAGTTGAAAAATGTATACACATACACAGTAATTTTCAAGGTTGATGATACATCTAAGGAAACATCAAATACACTAGGGTGGATGCTTTGGGAAAGAAAGAGAAGAGAGGGAAGGGAGAGGCAATGAATGGGACATAAAATATAAAGTAAAATAAAACAAGTGTGGAGCCTTGAAAGAATCTGATAATTACCATGAAATAAAGAGTAATATTGACTCAATTAAATGCCTCATCTGAGGTTGAAAATAAAAACAATGCAATGCAATCCAACAAAAAAAGGCTGAAAATAAAATTATGTAAGTAGTATGTAGAGACAAAAGCAAGAGGCAGAGACTAAAAGGAAGAAATAGGCCAACATATTTATAGTAGTAGTAGTAGTGTGCGTGTGTAAACACACACACACTCTTCTGGTTGGTGGTGTATGGATGCTTTATATGGTTTCTAGTATCTTCTTTATTTTTCACATTTCCTCCATTGAGTCTCTATTCCTTTCATAATCAGGAACAAGGAGAAAAAATGACACAGAAAAACTTGTGCCACAGGCATCTATAGTCCATTCTAGCATTTTGGTTTTTAATGTCATAACATATGAAAGAAACACAAAATGAATTAAAAGAGATCAAACAAAGAAAAAAAATGGCTGATGAAATTATTAAACCAAATAGGGAAGGAAAAGCAAAGTTCTCAGTTGTTGACATGCACCCCTCCCCTCCCCCTGATCCTAAAACTAGTGCACAGGCAGACCTAACTGCATCTCAAGGCTAGTTGAGCTATTTCTGGAGCATATGGGAAGCTCAACTTCTTCCTCACACTGTTTCGTTGAAGAGTTAAATAAGGGGCCTTTGGCTCTCTCCTAAAAGGGCCTCATCGTTGAGACTAAAGTTTAAAAGGAGTATCATTACTAAGCCTGCAAAAATGGTCATGCCAATGATGAGATGGAAAAAACCAGACATGTGGCACTTTCTAAAGAAATAATAATTTTTTAAAGGGCAATTCCCTGAAGTCAAGTCTTGGATATTTTTAACTTCCATGAGCTATTTAAAAATCAGACTTTTGAACCTAAATCAGGAAATCCATTGCAATTATGCAGCCTTGGGTCACAGAAAGATAGGCCATGGCCATCTTGGAATTCCAAGAAATTCACAAGTTTAGAGCACTTCATCCTAAGAGATAGCACTAGGCCTTTTAAAATCAGGATGAAAGCAGTTCATCCCATTTCCTCTTATGGTATCCTTTGGTACAAAGTCCAATAGGACTGTTCTGGGCTACAAGCTCTAAGAACTATTTCCCAGTAATAGAATTTCCTTTGTCTCAATAACAGAATTATCACAGTTTATGCTACTTTAAGAAAAGTTTAAAATTTTCTCATCTCTCTGTAACAATTCAATTCTCTTCCTCCTCCTCCTTTCTTCATTCGTCTTCTTGTTTCTTCATCCTTTTTTAGAATCCCTTTTTTTCTTCCTCCTCTTTCTCTTTTTTATTTCTTTTTCATTAGGAAACTAAGTGCTAACTGAGTGAAATACATTTCAAGAAGTAGTGCTGATGGCCAACCATGGGGCAATTATGCCATCATTTTCATTACTTTAACAGACATGTGTATTTATTGTCAACTATTGCCAGTAATTGGGTGTACCATTTTCATAGACATGGCTAAGGCCTTGGATGAGTCCTATCCCAAGATACTCATAATATAAATGGGGTGGGGGTACTAATTGCTTATGCATCTCATATGGGATAGATACTGTGCTAAATTCTTACAACATTTCATAAAAATTACAAACACCCCATGTGATACATCTAATCTAGGGTACAGATGAGCAAACTGAGCCTTAGAGAATATTAATTTTACCTGTTCATAGAGTTAAGAAAGATGGAGATAGGAACTAAATCTGGATTTATGTCATGCTGAAACCAGTACTATTTCTACTCTTTTGTATTGCTTCTGAGAGAAGCCAGGTAGTTAAATTAAGTGGCAGAACTTAGGTTTAAGACCCATTTATATCGAGTATAACTGACTTTCTAATTTAATGCATTGATTTTTTTTCTTTTTTTAAAAAAGATTTTATTTATTTATTTGAGAGAGAAAGAGAGAACAAGTAGAGGGGAGGGGTGGAGGGAGAAAGAGAAGCAGGCTCCCTGCTGGGCAGGGAGCCAGACTCAGGACTCCATCCCAGGACCCATAGATCCTGACCTGAGCTGAAAGGTAGATGCTTAACTGACTGAGTCACCCAGGTGCCCTAGCATTGATTTTTCTATGTAAAATTATTTTAGCTTACCACAGAATGATATATTATTTTTAACATCTAGACTTTGAAATTTCCCATGTGTGTTTCTTTAGCTAGACAATGTATAGAGCATGTTGTATTAAGTGTTTTCCAATAACTTAAACTTTATAAAAATAACAAATTCTTGTGAGTGTGCATGTGAGGCCATTATAAAATAATGACTGGCAATTTCTTCTCAGTGATATACAGAGAATAGCATTTAAGTTCAGTCCAAGAAACATTTACTGAGCAGCTATTATGAGAAAGTCTTTGAAGACACATTGGAGACTAAAATTATCTCTTGTGTCAAAGGAGGAAATACACAAAAACAGAGAATCACAATTAGTTGTGTCCCATGCCAAATTAGGAACAAGCGCAGGGAGTCTAGCCAGCACAATAGAGGGGTCCTTAACCCCACCCTGGATCTACAGGATGGAGAGAGCTGTAAGGAGTATTCCCTACAGATGGTGATTGATTCTGAAACTTGAATAACAGAAAAAGTCATCTGGGTGGAAAGAAGAAAGCCCTTAGAGGAGGTATTGTGATCTAAAGGCCCACGGTCAAGGAACATGGGAAATTTAGAAGGTTATGATTATATTGATTTATCTTAAGCATTGAGATCTTGTAGGAGGCTAGTGAGAGAGAAGGTTGAACATATAAGTAGGTATTTTCCCTGTAAAAGTTCCTATAAGGGAGATTAAGGAGCAGGACTGAATTCTCTGGACTGGAGTGGGGTGGGGGCATTGTGATAAGAGTATAATTGGAGCCATGTGATCAATGACTTTCTCCTTCTCTACTGTACAGAGGAGGAAGCTGAGTCCCAGAAAGAGAAAGTGACTTTCTCCAAGTCCTGCATCTACTTAATTGGCAGAGCCAAGTCCAGAATTAAGATTCTTTCATTTATTCATTCATCCATTTGGTAATAAAATGCCTATGACAGTGAGAAGGATAATGTAAGACAGAGTCCTGCCCTCATGGGTTTACCTACCCCTTGGTATTTTCTTTTCCAATTAATGTGTAATTAATATATAACGTTATGTTAGTTTCAGGTGTACAATATAGCGATTCAACAATTCTATACATTTCTCAGTGCTCATCAAGATGTGTACTCTTAATCCCCTTTATCAATTTTACCCATCCCCCACCCACCTTCTCTCTGGCAACTACCAGTTTATTCTCTGTATTTTAGAGTGGTTTTTGTTGTTGTTATTTGTCTTTTTTTTCTTTGTTTTGTTTCTTAAAATCTACATATAAGTGAAATTCCATGGTATTTGTCTTTCTCTGACACTCTTATTTCCCTTAGTATTATACCCTCTAGGTCCATCTGTGTTGTTGCAAATGGCTGAGTCATATTCCATTGTATCCTTTGTACCACATCTTCTTTATCCATTCATCTATCAATGGACACTTGGGTTGCTTCCATATCTTGGCTATTGTAAATAATTCTGCAATAAACATAGGGATACATAAATCTTTTCAAATTTACCACTAGGTATTTTTAAATAACTACCATTTATTGAGCTACTACTATATACTGAAAATGATGATGAGCCTTTAACCCATCTCCTTAGCCTCTCATCCCCTGATTCCCTCTAGAATCCAAATTTCTAAGAGTGGGTAACCTGTCTTGTTTCGTTGAGGTGTTTCCAGAGTCTAGAATTCCCTCTGGAGCATAGTAGGAGCTCAATAAATATTTCTGAGTAAAATAAATCACTTTATTGATTGGTCCTTTCATTATTTCTATTTTTCTTTCTTTTTTTTCTGTAACATAAGGAATTCTGCTGACTTCCAGGGATCTTGGCTTTGGACATGTCTTCCCTATTCACATTCCCATCCACCCTATTCTCTGGTAGGCTGAGGAAATAGCCACAAATATAATCCCATTTTCAAAGAGCTTAATATTTTCCCCCAAGGCTCTGACACAATCCCCAGATGTGCATGGAGCCAAATGTGTGTCCCAGCAGCCTCTTCTAAGGAGGAGCGAATGGGATCTGCCATGGGATCCCATGGCAGAGTTGTGCAGGTGGTACCCATTCTAACACTGGGAAGACAGGCCATGGAGGGGCTGTTCCATGTTGGGACAGGATGTTCTATGGGGGCAGATTCCTGGGGGACTCTGGAAGAAAGGCTACATGTGTATCTAAGGGTCACTACAAGACCCCACCTCCCAAGGCTGCTGGCCTGATGTGGAGACTCAGATGTGTGCTTTGGCAAAACATATGCTTCCCCACTTCAACTTTGTGCACATGCTACTATTTAAACTCTCTATAGGTTTCATCTGGGACCCAAAGCTCCTTTTACAGGATTCCAACACACAATTGGGACCACTTGACCTCTCCTTCATCCCCCACCCTTCTCCCTCTGCCAATTTTCCCCACTAGTCCTCCAAGTTTTCATGACATTCTGTGTTTAAAATAATAAAAGAGCACTTGGAATACTATGGAGTCACAGGGTCATAAAATTATGAAGAATCTAAAAATTCAGCGAACCCAGTGTCCCACTGAATTCAGGGGAAATGATCCTTTTGAAAAATATCTTAGAACCTGGAGAATTGTAGTGATAAGAACAAAGTCAGTGGCTTATTTGTGAAATGCTTAGTTTTCATCTCAGTGACTAGATTAGGCACACCTAGTGCTCAGAAACTGGTCACACCCTGGTTTTCTTAGCCTACTGTCATCTCAAGTGATCAACGGGGTTGAGGATGGGGAAGGAGATAACTTCCTGTAAACCAGGATGGGAACAGCACAGTTTTTCATTTGAGATCAGCACTGGCTGTTGAATGAATAAATTACAAAGTAATGGGTAAGACTTTTCAAATAAATGGAAAAATTGATGTAAACAAAATCATAGAGGGCCCTTGATCCCCTTTCACCACAAAAGATTCTGAGGTTCTTTAAGGTGCCTAAAATAGACAGGATGAAGGATGATTAGAATCTGCTGAATTATCAAAAGAATATGGTAGAATTTTGATTTTTGATAAGCTGGTGAATGTAAAGTCTGCTCTGATGTTGATATAGTTGTTTGTTTCTGTTTTTTCTTTTTTTTTTTTTAACTTTTCCCTGATTACTCATGAAGTGGAGCGTATTTTCCTAAGTTTTAGGCCATTATAGGCCATTAGGTTTTTCTCTTCTGAAATTATGAAATTGGCTATTCACAACCTTTGCTCATTTTATTTGACCTATTGATATTTTAGATTTTTTTATATTATGGATATGAATCCTTTATTTATGAAGTATTTTATAATATTTTTAAGACAGCTGTAGCAAGCCCATGAAAATACTATTTTCTCCAAAAGTCATGTTAGGTTGTTACTATTTTTTGTCCTTGAAGAAGATGATGAGGGATGATAAATTGCATTTTGATTGCATAGAGTTATATCCTTGCAATCTCCGTGAATGAATGAGCCTGCATATATCCATTCTTTTCACTGAAGGAAGTCCCCATTTGTGGTTCTAGACACCTCCCTTATCTTCTTTCTTTGGGAACTGCAGGTTGCTCGTGGCCACCACAGCACTGAGCTCTTGGGAGAAAGACAAAAGGAGCTCAGACCAGAGCCTACATTAAATTCAGTGTCTCTTAGTAGGAACACTAAGGATGAGACAGAAAAACTGACGCTCAAGGAGATGTATAATTTCCAAAGCCCTCTTCATCATTGGATCTTACCTCTTCGGCTCTTGGTAGTAATAACCTTAGTGCAATCTCCATTTCACAAAGAGGGAAATTGAGTTTGGGAAGGGTATCTAAGTTCTCATAGCTAAAAATTAGCAGGGCCAGGGTTCAGAATTCTGATCTTCTAGTTCTAGATCCTTCTGTCTGCTATTTGAGGCAGAGGCTGTGTTTAGGTGAATTGTTGTATACTCTGCTTCTGCTAGTGCATCAGTTTACTAACAAGGCCACAAAATGTATTTTATAGTGTAAATTGCTTGTCCTATAGAAACTGCATTAACTTTCCCAACCATTAAAGGGTGAGAGGATGAGGAGCAATGATCAGTAAATTATAAGTGAAATTCTCTATAATTTGATATCCAGATGTACATCAGTAATTATTATTCACATAAGAATCCCTTGCTCAACACAAACACACATGAATTGCCATTTTAATAATAATAGTAATAATAATAATAATAATAGTTGCTTTCTCCCTTCATCACTAACTGGTACCTGTACTAAGCCATACAAAACTGTTCACTTCCCTCAAATACACATTTTGACATTTATATTTTGTTCTCAGAGTAAAGAGACTTCTGGGCTACTGGCAGGGCCAGTAGATTCTGAATTTTGTATTGTAATCCTCCCACAAACTGTTGCTCAATGCCCAGCTCTCTGAGGTCTCTGCTGATCCTCGGCCCACCTATAGTGCTGCACCTGAGACCTTAATAAAGCCCAGTGCTTAGCCAAAGTTTCCAGAATCCATTCCTGCCAGGTCCCATCTTTCCATGGTAAAAATCCATCCATCCATCCATCCACCCATCCATCCATCCATCCATTCATTTTCTCTCTTTTGTTCATTCATTTATTTGTTCTTTTTGTTTCTGTTTGTATTCACTTCTTTCTTTCTTTGGAATGCCATCCTTCCATCTCATCTCTGCTTATGGAATACCACATTAAGACCTGGATAAAATGAAAAATTAAAGATCTTTTCTAACTAACCCCTTTCCCTTTGAGTATACAAATGGCACTCTATAATTCATTGCAGCCAGCACACTATAGCAGCTAGCTGGGAATGTCTTACCTACCCTGTGAGTCTGCAGGATCCTTGAGTGGGGGTGCTGAGAGCCTTCTGTAAGCCTGAGCTGTGCTTGTGTTAATGCACTTGCTCCCTCTTTGGTAATGATGGGAGTCATGGTCATGTTGCAGAACGCGTGCTATTGTTTCCTGCACGTGAGACATACAGCTCCTGCTCAGGCTCTAAGCCACAAGCAATGACCACAAAGGTATTTTGCCACACCTTTCTCATAACCTCAGCAGAAGAAACACTGATCCCAAAGGGAAGACGGTCATAGGGCATCCAGGGTCAATAGAGCGCTCATTCATTTAACACATGCCTATGGAGCACCTTATATGTGCCAGACACTGTCACAAGGACTGGGATGTGAAAGTGAGGGAGGGCCCCGGTCTTACGATGCTAACTACCAGAATGTGGAGATAAACAATAAACCAAATAAGTGAGTAAAATACTGGGCGTGTTGAATGCAAGAAGTATTATACAGAAAAATAAAGCAAGGCAATGGATTCAGTGATAAGGTTAAATAGGGTGGTCAGAACAGGCCTTGTTGGGAAGGAGTATTTTGAGCAAAGACCTGAGGAGGTGAGGAAGTGAGTCAGGCATATATCTAGAGAATGTTCCCTCTGGGCCGAGGAACGGCAAGTGCAAAGGCCCTGAGATGAAAGCAAGTGTGGCGTGTTTGAGGACAGGCAAGGAGGCCAGAAACACTGCTGTAGAGAGAGAAAAGAAAGGGTTATTGAAGTCTTGGGGACGCTGATCAAAGAGAGCTTTGTAGGTCATTTGGAGGACGGGCTTCTGCTCTGCGTAAGATGGAAAATTTAAGATGTTTTTTAAGCTAAGGAGAGATGTCATCTGATTTATGTTCTAAAAGAATTGCTCAGTCTGCTCAGCTGAAAGTAGGGGGATGGACTGGCAGCAAAGAGACTGGTTAGGAAACTCCTACAGCAATCCAGCAGGGGAAAGTGGCATCTTGGACCAGAAGGAGAGCTGCAAAGGGGAAAGACATGAAATTGACTCCATACCCACTGTATGTAAAAATAGGGCTGGGGGAGAAAAAAGTGTCCAGAGGAGCCCCACCACAGTTGTTTGGGATGGTCCTTTCCTGAGATGGGGAACATGCAGGAGAGATTTATTTGTGGAAACATGTACATGGAGAGGACAAATAGTTCAGTTTTAGCCATGGTAAGTTGGGGTGCTAATTGGACATCCATGCACAGGTACTGATCAGGCAGTTGGCTGAGTATACAAGTTTGAAGTCTGGGCAACAGGTCTAGGCTGGAGAAATAGATTTGAGATTCATCAGCAGGACGAATATCTCACCCCACCCCGCCTCCACCACCCTCTCCAAAACAAAGCCTAGATGAGAAAAGGCCCACAGACTAAAACCTGGATATGTCAATGTTAAGAGAGTCTGATACAGGGAAGCTGTCACAGGACACTGGGAAGATGTGAGGAGGAAGAGCAAGAAAAGTAAGGAGACTGATATTCTGGAAACAAGGGAAGCAGGTATTTCAGGGGAAAGTCATTATAGGATATCATTATAGGATACTGCATTCACAAGCTGGCCACAGCTTCTCATGACAACACATCTGGTTGCTTTGTCGTTTAGGACCTTACCAGGGAGGTTCCACGTGGAAACACTGCATCTCAGAATAGCCTGTCAGAGGGAGGATGGAAAATGGAGAAAGGGAGTTATGTGCTGGCATCCTTGGAGCCTTCTTTTTTTCCATTGGCAGAAGTCCTTGCCATGGGCATTACTTCCGGGTCGTACCACCCAGCCCATCTAGGGACCCCAAGGGTCCATGGATCCTGCCATAGCTGAGACCCCTGTGCCTCTGACCATGGTGGGCCCAATGGAGGCTATGGACAAAGTCAGACCCCACTTGGGGAGAGATGAAAGCTGGACTGTGTACCCTTAAGGTTATTCTGAGCCATCAGCAGGGTCTTTCTGGCCAGGAAGCAAGGCAAATGGTGTTCAGCACTATGTGGATATGGAATACATCTAAACTGGGTTTGTCCCCACTGTGAAGGAGTAGGAAGTCTATCACGGCACTGCTGTGACTTTCTCAGTTCTACCAAAACCAAACCCTCTTGTTTCACAGCCAGTCCATATAACAGCTCGTTGATAATGCCTTCCAAAACCACGTCACCCTTTCTTCCTCTCTTCTTTTTCAGTGTCCGCACTGGGCAGTCAAGGACTTGATTTCAGAGTCCAACATTTTAAGGTTCCAGGTTGGGTTGTAGGAGCTACTACCCAGGTGAACCTGATTAGACCATCTTTCCTACCTGTTCAATCATGAATAAGCTGGAGAAGATTCTATTTGCATATGGTGTCACCTGAAAAGATTTAATTGGGTTATGGCATGTGTACATCATCATCTTTACTCTGTATTTGTTCTGTGCGATCGAGAACGTAAGGCTAAGGACCACACTTCTTCTTTTATCTGTCCCCCATATTTCCAGCACAGTGATAAGCCACTTAATGAAAATGTTGGGCCTGGACAAATTTGGAAAAGAAAAAAAATTACAAATCCTTTGCTTCAGATCCTTTTTGGAACTCAGCTAACCATAAATAAATATATAAAGGCATGAAAATAAATTACAAACCCAACTGTGTGCCTTGATCTGAACTATGTGTTTGACGTTAAAAACAGAGCCTCCCTCATTTAAAATTGAAATACAAAACATTGTGTGTGATTATTTTTCCCCCTGTTAAAGACAGAGCCACGGTCACAGAAATAATTTAATATACTGCATCGCATTTCCCCTGCAATTGTGCCAATTTTGATTACACGTTTCCAGAAGCTCCTGTTTGTTGTGGTTCTTTGGCTACTACCTGGCCAAGCAGATGAATGGCTTGTCTGTCCCAGCAGCTCTGGCCAGGAACCCTCAGCCGTTACATGTTGTGGGTGAAAAAAGCCCCTGGGTGATTGTTTGCCCTGGGGGCAGTGTTCTGGAGCCCTCTGGACCCCCCAGCTCAGCATTTGTAGCTTATGTGCAAGAGCCAGGAGACAGAGGAAGATGTTGATGCAGGTGACACACCCGAAACAGATTTAATAAAAAAAACCTCATTCCTTTCCACTATGTTTTTTTGTGAGGTATTTCATGGGAATTGCCCTGGAGAGACCCCTGGAGCCAATGTGGGACATGGACAACCACAGGCTGACTCCTGGTCTACACACAGGAAAACTTGAAAAGCAGAGACCTCTCCCACCCACAGGCTTTCTGCACCAGTATAGGAGCGGGCGCTGGAAAGCACGCTGAGTACAGAGACTTGACTTCTAATTCGAATTTGCCCATCCATCCACTACTACCTGAGCTAAGTCCGTTTTCCTGTGTGGGGCTCAGAACTCCTATCTATAAACTGAGGAACCTTGAATTTCTGAGCCCTTCTGGTTCTACTCTTGTGTAATACTCCATCATTACCCTCTGTGCAGGGGAACACGGTGTGATATGAAAGCAGCATTCAGTTGGGAGCCACACACCCTTGCTCTCATCTGCTGTAGTCTTTACTGCCATCTAGCTGTATGATTTTACCCAAGCCGCCTCCTTCCTGAGCCTCAGTTTCCCTAAACATAAAATGAGAAAGGGACCGAGCAAATCAATTTGCTGAGCTCTGTTGGGATGTCCTGACATCCCCTTTCTCTCTACCCTGTTGTTGCACAGGAACGCTGTAGCCTATACCCCATGGGTCTACACCAAGGGAGAAAGAAACCTGTGGAAACTTCCAACAGGCATTCACAGATGCTTCCTTTGAACCTCCCCTTCCCCCATTTTCTCGTTGCTAGAACTTCTACTCCAGAGAGACCCAATAGCTCAAGTCCTAGCTTTAGGGATGGAGAGAATAGGGCTGCCCTGAGTGGAATCAAAACCTGCCCCTTGTCCTGTTTTTATTTTTGCTCATACCGGGGTCAGAGTACGGGGTCGTGAGTGGGGGCTGGAGGTTGGTTCCAGACCCCACATTTATGTTTCAATCCTTCTGTTTATGAAGTGCTGTCAGTTCACATGAGTGTTTAGTGTTCCCCACCCCCAGCCCCAATTACATTTCAGGTTCCAGCTCAAACACATTGCTCAGGTTGCTCCCGTTATCTAGAAAAACTGTGCACCTGTTCCTGACACAGTCCCTTCGATAACAGGTAACCACGATCATACTCTTACTACTACTACAACAATAATAATAATAATAAAAAACCCAGTTATCGCTTATTTAGTAATCATCATGAACAAAATAATGCTGCCTGGTTTGTACTCCCATCTCATTTATTTCTCACAACTGCCCTGTGGAGAAGTTTTATTTCCTCTATGTTATGGAGATGGAGACCGAGGGAGGCAACGTGATCATGTAACTTTCAGTGGCTGAGGACAAAGTTACAGTCTCATGTGTCTAAATTATCTGTCTTGCTCCAAAGCCAGCATCCCTTGTGCTGCTGCTTACTCATGGAGATGGATCTTGCCCTCAGATCCCCTAAGGTTAGATTCCATGGCTAGATTTCTCTGTATCTCTCAGCTTGCCTTGTGCATGGCAGGTACTCAAGAGGTAGTGGATTCTGGTCTCATTGAATCACATCAGATGGGAGGGAAAGATGTTAAGAATCTTCTCAAGGTCATCTGGTTCATATAAATGGTGGAGCTGAGATTCAAACAGAAGTCTGTAAGGCTATAAATTACATGAGGTTCCGTATTCCCACAGAGTGCCTGTACAAACCTCAAGCTTTTTTCTCTTTTAACCTTTTGGGGGGGGTGGGTGGGAGGGGAAGCATCAGGTCGTAATGAGGGTATGACAGTCTGGGGCTAGCAAGTAAAAGCAACCTGGATCCAGAGGTTTCTGATAGTTTCTATGCTTGTGTTTTGTTAGCAAGACTGGAAGGAGTGGAGTGCAAGGTGGTAGAATTGTTGCTGGCACAGAATTCATTTAGCTTCTACTTGAAAGTCATCTCTCTCTTAAATACTTATTGATTAGAGGCCAAATACCTCAGTTCTATTCTTAGCCCAGCACTTTAATTACAATGGATTCTTAGTTAAGCCTGATGGTTCAGTTCTCTGCCATCCTCTACCCCCACCCTCTTTTTAACTTAAACATCAGAAAAACATACTGGAATGGCTTTCTTAAAAAAAAAAAAAAAATTAAAAATGATCCTCAAGCAAAATGTATCACAGTCATGTTGAAATTACAACCTTAATGAGCCACAGAGCCATTTCCCTTGATGGGCTGATTTTCAAAGCCAAACTTTAAAGATACAGTTGTCTAATATTTAGAGTTATATAATAATATTAGCAGCAATAATGGCAAGAACATCTTTGGCATTGGCTAGGCGACGGATACTATGTTAAAACAAGTATATGCATTATTTCATTCAATCTCATCAACATTTTATTAAGAAAGTACTATTACTACTCCTAGTTTACAGAATTGGGGTTTTAGAGAAGTTAAGGAATTTGCCCAAGGTCATGTAGCTAGTGAGTCAAAGAGTCTGGAAACTTCTGGCCCTGGAGGCTGAGTTCTTAATTATTAACATCAACTGATTCTCTTAGTGAAGAAATGGATGCTGGTTCCAGAGCCATAGATTTGGGCCTCAGAGGGGGCTCCCCACAGGGGGAGACACCCATCATCTTAGCAGCATAGCAAGTGTGTATGGGACTGCCTTTGATTTTTTTTTTTTTTTAATGGGTTAAAATTTAAGTAACTTTTCTAGATGTCATAGAACTTTACAGCAGAGAACGGACCTCAGTGACCACCAGCAACAAATACTAATGCTCTTTCACTTCAATATCACTTCATAGTTACTCTGCAAAGCTCGTGAAGTGCCATAATGTTTTGTGAGTTACCTTATTCAGATGAGCTTTTAGCACAGAAAGATGAAGTGTTTTGCCTCAGGTCACAGAGTTAAAAAGAGCAGAGCCAAGAACCAGACCTTTGTCTTCCTGTTCTAGGTAGTGGGCTCTTTTTTACAGATAAGGGAAGAGTTGGAGGGATTGATTTATTTGTAGAGAGAGAGAGCAGGGGTGGGGGGAGAGGGGCAGAAGGAGAAAGAATCCTAAGCAGGTTCCATACCCAGCGCGGAGCCCGATGTAGGGCTCAGTCTAACCACCTTGATATCATGACTGGAGCCAAAATCAAGGATTGGATGCTTAACCAACTGAGCCACCCAGGCACCCCAAGTTTGAGGGATTTTTAAGTGTCTTGGCCAAAGTCAGTCATTTGGTAGCAGAGTCAGTGCCATTACTAGAGACACCAAGTAAAAATGAGAGCAAAAATGTGCTTTGGGTAGGTTATCAGAAATATGGTAACATCATTAAGTCCTCCCAAGAACTGGGTGCTATCATATACACCAAACCACAGTCTATTATGTGCAACCACTATGAGCAAAGATCTAGATGATGAAACTGGCTTTCCAGGACTGATATTATATAGCTCCTCCCAGACATGGGGTTAGGGTCCAGAATTTTCTTTCCTCACTAATACTCAGAAACGAGATCCTAGAAGATATGAAAGTCAATATTGAATCTTGCACAGTTTTCTTTACAAGATTCTGAGATCTATCCCTGAATCCCTTCAGGATGGTAAAACTGCATTGTGAGTGTGAATTCAAACAATGGGAACTACTTGTGTGAGTACATCTACCAAAATTTTCATTCCAAATGGAATCCAGATCACAGAGGGAGAAGGCTGAGATGCAGCCTTATTTACATCACGAATGATTATTTTTTCTTGCCATTTTATAAATTTCACTCAAGAATGAAACTTTCAAGTTGTGGAAATAGAAGAGATCAGTTTCTTAGTGACGTCCATTGGTAGGCTGGAACAAGATGAAGACAGAGCCCTGGGCTTTCTCATGGAAGCTCATTTGAGATGTCAGTTCCAGGCTTGTTTGTAACTTAGATTTTGTGTGTGTATATGTTTTTTATTCTATCCTGGTGATTTTTTCCAGACTGAATCCGCTATTGTGGTTTTTGTGAAAAAGAGGATAGCTGGAATAAAATACCATAGTATGTATAGTTTGCTATTCTATGTGGAGAGTTGGAAAGTGAAGGGGGTCTTAAAATAGCATGGGGCTACTCCATCCAAGCAGAGACTCAGGGAAGGGATAGGGGAGGCCCTACCTTGTGGTTGGCACAGGGGCCAGGCCAGTCAAGGTACCACAACTTGGTTACTTTCTCTGTCGCACAGTCTGACTCCTTGCTGCCCCTCAAATATGACAGGCATGATTCTGCCTCAGGACCTTTGCACTGGCTGTTATCTACACTTGAAATTCTGTTCTTCTAAGCTGGCTCCCACACTTTCTTCAGCTCTCATTCAAAGGTCATTTTTCATCTTCTCAAACTCACTCTGACCATCCTATTTTAAAATGCAACTTGCATCCTTCCTTAAAATTGCCTTGTTTTCCCGCAGTGCACTTACAACTTTCCAACATATTTATTTATGTGAATTTTTAAGTAAATAAATAAAATGCATTTATGTATTTAAATACAATTAGAAATAACTTAAAAATGTACATAAATACATTTTGGAAGATGCGTACTGAAAGAAATATGTGCTCCATCTACTTTGTTCACCACTGGACTGAAGCACACAGAAGGGCTTTGACGCAGAGTGTAGGCACTCAAATATTTGTTAAAGTGATTGTTTATTTCACACTGCCTTCTTCAATTACCTTTATTATGTTTGCAAAACCTGTCAATATATTGCTTTAAAAGGCACCAATTTTGAGAGCATGCTCATGGGATGTAACTGTACCCACCCCCAAGTCATTTTAGTTTTTTTTTTTATTATTTTAATTCCAGTATAGTTACTATACAGTGTTATATTAGTTTCAGGTGTACAGCATAGTGACTCAACACTTCCATGTATCACCTGGTGCTCATCACAAGTGCCCTCCTTCACCCCGTCTATTTCCTCCATCGCCCCATCTGCCTCCCCTCTGGTGACCAGCAGTTTGTTTTTTGTAATTAAGAATCTATTTCTTGGTTTGTCTCTTTTTCCTTTGTCATTTGTTTCTTAAATTCCACATATGAGTGAAATCATATGGTATTTGTCTTCCTCTGACTAACTTGTTTTGCTCAGCATTATGCTCTCTGGCTCTATCCATGTCATTGCAAATGCCAACATTTCATTCTTTTTGATGGCTGAATTATATATGTGTGTGTGTGTGTATATATGTTACATTTATTAATTAATATCTATATCTCTATATGTATACACACACACCACATCTTTATCCATTCCTTTATTGATGGGCACTTGGGCTTTTTCTATAATTTGGCTCTTGTAGATAATGCTGCTATGTGTATATATATGTGTGTGTGTGTGTGTGTGTGTATATATATATATATATATATATATATATATAGGCTGCATGTCCAAGTCATTTTAGGTTTTTTTAAGATTTCATTTTATTTAGGGAGAGCACAAGTGGAGGGCAGAGGGAGAGGGAGAGAGAATCTCAAGCAAACTCTGTGCAGAGCATGGAGCCTGATGTGGGGCTCGATCCCATGACCCATGAAATCATGACTTGAGCTGAAACCAAGAGTTGGATGCTCAACTGACTGAGCCACCCAGGTACCCTCAAGTCATTTTAGTTCTACAGATAATGTAATTTGTCAAACCAACCAAAATCCATTTTACAAATGAAATGAATGAGCGTCAGTTGAACCGACATTACATGACCTTCAACGGGAAAGGGAGAGGAGACAGAGGTATTTTGCCTGTATTATCTCCTAAGGCATTATCACTCACCATTTTACAAAGGAAAACCTGAGGTTTGGAAAAATTAAGGGCCTTATGCAGGTTATACAGATAATAAAAAGAAGAGGCATGATTCTGATTGGTTATTTCTGACTGCAAAGCCCATGGTTAACTACAACATGCACCATCTTCAAACTATAAATTCTGTAGCGATGATAGTTATAGACAACTTGCGTGGACACTGTGGGATGCCACACAGATAACCATCATGAGGTCCAAAGGACTCATCGGCCTCAATGTTGAGACCAGTGATCACCGTCAGCTCTCTAGATACCAGGATTCTTCCATGACGGGGGCACTCCTCAGCCAAGGGTGCAAGGTCAGTCCATATCCAATGACTCCTCATTGTGGAGTTCAAAGGCCTGGCCCCTTGCCTCCTGTGGAACAACTTGGCAGGGCCACCCAGCTCCAGGGCTCCCTGTGGGGGTCAGCTGAGGCCTCTGTTATGACTGCATCATCTCTCAATTCCTCCATCTGCCCCCTTCTAGGGCCTTCGCTCCACCACAAGTGTATCTCCTCAAAGTGCCTCCTTATAAACTTCTGACATGCAGATCTCTGCCCCAGAGTCTGGTTCCAGGGAACCTGCTCAGAGTCAGTTTCTCGGATGGTATCTTTGGGCTTAAAAGAATTGCAATCATGGCACCAGTAGCTTACTCCTTAAATCTGATCTCACACAACAGGAAGACTTCAGAACCCACAGTTCCACAAAAGGCGAGACATTCACTCTCTCTCATCTTCCAGAAGCAGGTTGGAAAAAATGACTGTAATGTATAATTTCACTCTTGTAGGATCATCTGTTTCCTCCATTAGCTTAGTCTGAGATCGCAGAGCAGTATGATAGTCATCACAGCCAGTAAGAAACTGCCCCCGAAAATTCCTCCATACAGTAAGTGAGGCCCACTATGGGCAGGGTGTTATGCTCGTTACACCTGAGCAAGCCAAAGATGCATAAAATTACCCCTGAAAACTCTTCCATTCAATAAGTAAGGCCTATTCTATGCTGGGTATTTGTGCATGATACTCAGAATCAATATGTGTGAATTTAGTTCTTGCCCTCAAATAGCTCTGGGTTTACAAGGTGGTTTTCTAACTTGTATGCACTGGAATCCCCTAGAGAACGTGATGAAAATGTCCATGATTGGTCTTGGAATGGCACCTAGGAATTATTCACTTAATTTTTATATTCTACTACAAGTGGTCCATGAACCACTTATAGAGAAAATCAAATCCTGTAGGTGACATAAAATATGCATTGCTTGATCTACTCTGAGTACAAGTACTATGGTAGGCTCAGTGGTAGAGACATGTACTCTACTAGGGAGAGATAATGTTCCAATTAACCTATATACATACAATTACAGAGAAACTGTTACATGCCAGATACTCTGATGGGCTCTGTGACAGCACATAGATGAACTGTTCATGGTTTCTCTTTTCAAAAAGCTTCTTCATTAGAGCTAGATAGCAGCTATTAGTATCTGCCTTTATTTACTTACCTATTTATTTCATTATTTAATTCATCTCTCCAGTAAATATTTACTGAATACCGACTAAGTGAAATGAGCTATAAAAATGACAAATAAGGAAATATGTGATAAGGACCTACCCAGAAGTACCCAGAAGTATCCTTCCATGGGAAGGCTGACAGTTTAGCTTCCATATAATTTGCAGTATTTAAGGTCCAGTTAATTAAAATGCTTCCTATGGCGATGAACAAGCAATTGTCTTGAGGCAATGATCACCTTGATATAATGATACTTGTAACCGTATTAGGACCATCCTAATTCCCGTTAGTTCACAAATTGGGGGGGAAAGAGGGAGAGTAGTAAGAGTTGCCTTTGGTTTGCCTGATTCAAATGAGCCATTTTTGAATTTGGAGAATTTCATAATCATCAGTCTCACTGGCCCGTGCTAGCAGATTTCTGTATTTCTAGGAAAATCTCTGGTATGTGTCATAGTGAGGAAATGCTCAAACAAGGAAAAGGGGTAAATGAAGAATCCTGATCATTTAGAAAGAATTCACCAAGAAGCAGAGGTCTGTGTGGTGTAACTAGAGAACTTGCACAATACAGTTGCAGGAAATACCAGCTCCATGACAGGTGGGGCTGTGCTCTGCCCTCGCTCACCCAAAGCAGGCAGCAGGAATCTGTTCTAGCTCTCTTTCCCAACGAGGCAGAGGGGGCCACAGAACCCTTCTAAAATCACAGGCTCCAGACATCCAATCCCAGGGAATTATAATTGGCATAAGAGATGTTACCTGGTTTCCATTCCTAGCTCAGTGACTTGGATTTGAGAGAGTGGAGATTTGGGATTTGGGTCCAGTTCTTCTCGCAGGTTCTCTGGACATCAGTTTGCTAGTCTTTCTAGTGGGTTACTTGTCTTATTTGTTATGCATCTGCATGTTTAGGAAACTCAAAGGTGAGCAAATACAGGAATCAGCATTGAGAAAAGAAAGTCCAAACTGCTCATAAATAACGGGACTCTACTTGACATGCCTTACTTGACCCTGTACTCTCTCCTCCTGATGTCCCTGCCTTCCAGCAATCTAGTTTTGGGCCCATTTTGAACTTCTGTCATTTTCCTGAATGCCCCGTTAACTCCGTTTCTTATATCTCATGTTAAATACTGTTCCCTCTCCCTGGGCATACTTCCCCTTCCTCTCCTTACCACCCTCTCTACCCCTAACCCAATCCCAAACTACTTCAATGCATGATTTTTCACTATCACTCAAATATGTGATTTATGCCAACTCACTCTTTAGCTGTATTGGTCCTTCCTCTGGGAGTTTTTCTTTGATGACGTCAGTCTTGGATTGGACGCTGTTCCTCCAGAGCCCCCATTATTACCCTTATCTTGGCCCTCACCTTCAACGTCTTTGTGTGCAAAGACTATACCTCTTGATCTCCATTCTTTCTATAGTGCTTTGCATGTTATCAGCACATAGTAGGTGCTCAAAAATACTTTTGGTGAACACAGCAGCAAGCATTTGTTGCTGTTAGTGATGAGCCTGATGATCATATCTCCCTTATTTTATACCAGTCTCTTTTTAACTGTTTTTGCCTTATTCTGTATTTTATGTAATCTATATTTTTTTAATAAAAGTACTTAGTTATTAATTAGCTAATAAAACAGAGACCCATAAAGAACCAGAGAGTTTTGATTATATGTTTATCCCATTTACATTTACTGAGCACTTTCTATGTGATGGAAAATGGAGAAATTAAGAAGGAAATAGCACTGTCTCTTTCATCAGAGAAATCAGGCTAGCATTGGAGATGGACACCAAGTAATTGACTGAAATGACCATGAAGTAGGTGCTAATCATTTGTTCATGTCAATTGAATACCTACTATATTCCAGGCACTGTTCCAGGCAGTAGGACATACAGGTGAGCAAAACGAAGCACTGTCCTCAGGAAGCTTCTATTACAGAGCTGTGAGTAGGAGGAATCTGAGGAGGTAGGAAGCATGTGGGAGGAAACGCCTCATTCTACCTGGGATGGGAGTTCAGAGAAGGCGCCTCTGAGGAGGTGAGATTTTTTGGCCAGTCTGAGTGGAGTGAAACAGTAGTAACTCCTAAGGATGAAAGAATGCTCATGTAACTATGGGACATTAAGGCCTGATAGATGTGATTGGAGGAGTAGAGTTCTTGGCATGAAGTAGATGCTTGATAAATGTGTCATTTTGGATAAATAACCCCAGCCCAAAAAGGAGTAGAAAGTGGTCCTTGACGTAAGGATCATGCATTCTAGCGGGGACAAGGATGAGGTACAAGATGTGAATGAGAGGGGAGGCTGACAGAAGATAGTGCTGAAATTCCGGAACTCACACATTCCTCTCCTCCCACCATCTTCCCTAACACCCACTGATCCTTCTGTCCCCTTCTCTGAAAACGAATATTCTTCTTGGGAGTTCTAAGTTCTCTGGTGTTCCTGTTTGCTTTGCTGGGTGCTCCACCTTGGCCTCCTCCCAAATGTCTCCTGCAAATGTTTATTTTTATAAATGTTGCATATACAAGGCAGGAGATAGGGAAAGGGGTGAGCCAGAGTCATTTACGAAAGCACTTTGGCGCCGTGCTCCGGAAATCATTTCCGCAGGAGGCTGCCCTGGACAGAATGCACTTATCCTCAGACCTCCTATACCTCCTTCCAAGCAGAGCCATTGCAATTTTTATTTACAGTCAGAAGCTTTGTGAAGTTCTAAGCCAACAGGCTTCTTTCCTGAAAAGCCTGTGGTGGCCTCCAATATTCCATCTTCACCTTCGACGAGAATGTTTTTCTATTTGACCTGAACAAATAACAAGGTACCTATCTGGGCCAGAATGAGAAATTGGGGACCTGGTTTATCCCCATCAGTGGATACTTAATGGGTGCCTACTTCTCAGGCACAAGAATTAGGATCCTGAAAGGGCAGGAAGGGACTACATTTTACTGAGGACATGCCACCCATCACCAACTTCAGCATGCATGACTTCATAAAATCCTTATGAAATAGATATTCCTATCCCACTTTACAGATCAGGGAAGGACAGAAGGAAGAACAGAAGGAGGGATGTAGGATTTGAGGGTCTGTAACTTGTATGATGCCCCACAGCTGGTGAATAGGCTCTCTACCCAATTTCCCTCCCTCATCTCCAGTCAAACTTTTGCCACCTCCTCTCCACCAAAAAGTGTTCTCAGCCAGGTTATCACTGACAGCCACGTGCCTAACCCAGGAGTCCATTCTCGGTCCTCATTTTGGCTGACCTGTGAGCAACATCCAATTCACTTCTTCACCACCTCCTCACGAAACGCCTCCTTCACCTGGCTTCCAAGACATCACACACATTCTCCTGGTTTTGCTGGATCCTCACTGCCAGCTCTTCTTTCTCAGGTTCTTAGCTGGCTTTTGCTCATCAACCTGATGTCTTGATATTGAACTATGTCCGATCTGTCCTCGAGCCATTCGTTTTCTCTGTTGACATTTACTCCCTGGGTGACGCCATTCCCTGTCACTGCTTCAGATATCACTGGCACAGCAATGGCTCCTTTTGCCCTCCACCCTGGATCACTTCTCTCAACTTCAGATTGGTATATGCAGCAGGGTACTTGATATCTCTCCTTGGAAGTCTCAAACTTATCATTTGCAAAATCAACCTTCATCTCTTCCCATCAAACCCACTCCTATGGCAGACTCCCCAGTCTCCTCCGTTCCCGGCAGCTCCATCTTTCCCATTGCTCAGAACAATGACAACAAATAAAATCTCCTTCCCTCATACTCCACACCCAGTTGGACAAGATGTATGGTTTGAGTTGCCTTCCAAATACATCCTGGATCCAGCTAGTGTTTGCCATGCCTAGGGTTACCAGCCTGGTACAAGCCTCCACCATCTCCCACTCATATAACTGGTGGTTTTCCTTCCTTTGCATTTGTGCTATAAGCCTGGTCTCAGCTCGGCGGCCAGTGTGGTCCTGGTAAACCAGTCAGTTCTCTCCAAAGGCATTTTGTCTCACTTAGAGTAAAAGCCAAAGTCTTTAAAATAACTGACAGGATCTGACTCTCTGGCCTCACGTTCCTTTTCTGAACCCCTCACCCATCCATCCCACTCACTTCCTACACACTCTGTTTACCCCACGAGCCTTTTTGCCTTTCTCCCTGCCTGGAATTCTGCCCCATAGCATCTACACAGCTGGCTTCCCCACCTCCTTCAGCTCTTCGTCTGAATGTGACTTTCTCAGGGAGGAACCAGCTGTCTACTTAAAATTGCATCCCTACCCCAGCATTTTCTCTCTGCCTCCTCTGCCTCCCTTATTTTATTCTTCTCCTTATCACTTGTCACCATCGTATATTCTGTCTGTCTCATCTGTTTACTCTCTCTCTCTCTCCCTACAAACTAGAAATTAATTCCTTGAGGGTAAGACTTCTAGTTTTCCCATTGCTACATATTAGAGAAGTGTGTATTATATATTGGAGCCTCAATTACTATTTGTCAAGTAAATATACACATAATGGGAAGAGAGGTATCAGTGAGGTTTGGTATAGGCAAGGAAGGCTTCATGGAGGTTGAGTACTTACTGTGTGTTAGGCAGGCACTAAGTTAAACATATCACATCCATTATCTCATTAAATCCTCCTGACAACCCTCTGAAGTAGATGTTATTGTTATTTCCATTGTACTGATTAGAAAACTGTAGTGTCAAAGGCCAACTCATGTCTTCTCAAGATCACTGGAACGATTTGTAGAGAAACCCATGAGCCAGCTCTTTTTCTCTCTGGTCCCCAACCATGGGATACAGTTTTAGAAATCTCCATAGGAATGGAACTGCTCTGGTTGCATTAAAGAAAGAAATCAAAGGAAGTCACATTTAAAAAAGAATATTTGAAAAAGTGTTCATTCACACATTTGTTTATTTTTTCAGGAATTATTATGATTTAACTTTCATCACAATTCTATTATAGTATGGGCTGTCTCCATAGGGGAGAAAAATGAATGGCACATTCCCTGCCCTCAATGAGCCCACTATCTAGCAAAGCTGATATTGATATGAAATTGTAAGTGTTTTAAAAGCTTTGTGCTTTAGGAGTACAGAGGAGGGAGCAATTGGTTTAATCAGGACAGAATCAGACAAGGAAGGCCTCAGAGAGATGACATCTAAACTTGACCTACGGGTTGGGGAAGACTTTGCATTCCAGCCATGGCTGCAGTAGGAGTAAAGGATGGAGCCATGGCCCCCCGTGTGGGACCTACTCAGAGGGCAGAGTTTAACAGACGAGAGACCAGTGGATCTGGGACTTGGCCCTAAAGGCTATAGGGTGCTATGGCCAGATTTAACCTGTTAAGTGGCCTGGTCAGATCTGTGCTTTGTTGAGATGGTTCTGACTCTCATCGTGGAGCATGGATGGCAGGGGATAGAAAAAAGGTGGACCGGATGCTGAGATAGGGGGCCTTGCAACATCCAGGAAGAGATGATGTGGTCGATGTGGTGTCAGGCAAAGTGGGGGTGATGGGTCATGATGTAGGTTCACATACTTGGAGGGTTACAATCAGTAGCTCTTAGGCTGTCCTTGAAATCACCTAGGGAGCTTTAAACAATTCTGTTACTTAGAATCGTGCTACTTTGTAGCTCACAGGAATTGAATCAGAATTTCTGGGGGTGGGGCAGGGTGTAAATAGTTTGTAACTAGTTGTAACCAGATGATTCCATTATGCGCCCAAATTTGAGAACCATTGGCTTATGAATTCTAGGTCTGGGTGACTCATTGGATGTCACCAGGAAGGAAGAAGGGAGACTAGGGAAGATAAGATCTTTCAGCCCCATGACTTGGGGAAAGGCTATTGTTTCAATATCGGCTATAGCAGGTACTTGATGAGTAGCCTTGGGAAAATGGCATACTTTCCAGCTGCAAAAAATGGGAAATTTACCTTATGAAATTATCGTAAGGTTTAAATGAGGTAATGCATTTAAAATGCACGTGGTGCCAGGAAAATGGTGGGAGCTCACAATTTTTATTTTATTAATTATTTAATTCTGTTATACAAGAATGAGTCTACAGGAAAAGGAACGGTTTCCAGCTGAGGGATGCGTGTTTGGTTCTCAACATATTGTATTTATAGAGTGTCTGTGGGCTACCTAGTAGTCATTTGGAAATAATACTTCAGTGTTCAAGAGGTAGTTCAGAGCCGTAGGGGCAAATTTGGTACTGTGGGGTACAGCTACTGCTCAAGCCACACAAAGATCCTATCACTCAGAGGGAAGATGTCATGAGGGAGGTGGGGGGCAAACTAGTATATTGGGTCGATGCAAATCACGTAGGTCTCAGTTTCCTTCTTGGCAAAGTAATAGTACGTTTCAGGGTACTTCTGAGAGAACTAAATACAATATGGGTAAAAGCACATTAAACATGTGGACTAGTCCAGGCATCTGAATACAAAAAGCCAGAAGAGGAAAAAAAAAGGGAGAAAATTTTCAGAAGAGCAGCTTGTCAAAGAATAAAAGAGTTCCTTCCAAGTTGGAGGGAAGGAGCAATTGTGTCAAATACATAAAATAAATCATTTTGGGCCACAGTGTTCTCATCGGTATAATGAGCCCTTGGATAAAAGGGTATTTACATAAGTGTTAATTTATTGTCCTCCTTTGAATATGAGCTTTCTGGCATTGAAAACAAAAGAGGGGAACGCAATCAGTTACAAGGTTCAAATGCTACTTTTCAAGAGGAAACAGTTATTTGCTGGCTGACAGGCTGAAATCAGTTTCTTTCTTGGGTCCTCATTGGAGGATTAACATGGGCTTTGATGGGAGGTGTCCTCTTCAATATCTCTAAAATGCTCTTTAGAATGAGTTTTATGAGGTTCTTTCCCATAAAGTGTCTGTGTTTACATCGCTCCATAAATGCATATTTACTAGGGACCAGATGATCATAATAGTGTCTAATATTACCATAATAATGAAATCAGCCCACCATTTAGCGAGCATTTATTATGTGTCAGGGACTGTGTGAAGTACTTTATTTACAATGTTTTTAATGCAGCCCCAGAAGAAGCAAGAGGGCAAACATTATTAACATGTTTCCCACGTGGCAAATTTGAGGTTGCAAGAAGCGGAGTGACCACTCAAGGTCAAACCAACAATATGGCTAGGGCTTAAAACCAACTCAACCTGCTTCCAAGGTCTGTGCTTTTAAAAGCTACTCTGTTACAGAGTTTAACCTACTGTTTTGTAAACACGGTTTCCAATATGATGAGCTAAGGCAGAAATAAACTGATTTTTATCAAAGAGGGAGAAGAGGTTCTGAAACGTGAAATGAATTTCCGAGGGTCCCACGAGTTTTTTGGATGGACGTACCATGTGCTCAACCCCCCCCCAGGTAACATTGTATTATGTTCTGTCCTGTTAGATGTAATGCTAGCTGACATGAACAGAGAACAGAGGTTCTTACGTTCATTCCCTTTATGGGCAGAGGATATTTTCAGAAAGGTCTAGAAAATGTCAGATCGTTTTAGTTATAAGTCTTGACCCCTAGGTGATCAAAATGAATATTGTGATCTATGTATTCTTTGTGCACAAATTGCCGATTTTCCTTTTAAAGGGTGTCAGTGGCAAGTGGGGGAAGACCACGGTAGAGGAGATTCTGCCCAGTTCTAGAACATCTCCTGCAAGGTCCGTGTCTAGCGAGTCAAGTTTTCTCCATTGGTTTCAGCTTCTTTGTCTAAAAAATGGCTCTTTTCCTCAAAAGGAATCCCTTTCTGCCTTATCCGCCTTCTTCCCTCCGTTCTGCTAACATTGCCCTGACCCAAGGTATTTTTTGCCTCTCATCTCACCTGGACACTCTGCGGCTGCTGCTACCCCATCATCTTCCACAACGAAGCCTGGGGGATATTTCTCAAAGCCAACACTCACCTGAACTGTTCCATGGCATATCCCCTTTAACATGTAAAACCAATCTTTCTCATTCCAGTCCTGCGTGGACTTCAGCCTCAGCCCTTGTCACTTTTTAAAAATATACCTTATTCTCTAGGTGCCTGTTGGGTGCAGCTGGTTAAGCGTCCGACTCTTGGTTTCAGCTCAGGTCATGACCTCAGGGTCTTGAGATCAAGCCCCACATCAGGCTCCACACTCAGCGTGCAGTCTGCTTGGGTTTCTCTCTCCCTCTCCCTCTGCCCCTCCTCCCTATATAAATAAACACATAAATCTTAAAAAAATAAAATATACTTTATTCTCTATTCACAGTATGTTTCTGCTGCTTCTAACGAGTGGTATAGTTTTCCCTGACCCTGTAATGTGGCATGAGCTGCTCTTTCCACCAGATTAATGCCCCATCCCCAGTGGAGCCTCACCCTGGTGATTCCCCTTTATCCTCTACCTGTATATAAGTTGTCGTGGGTGTCGGCTCTGTAGATCGCCTCCTCTGATTCTCCTCACCCGGCTTCGTTCTTCCTGCGTGTTTCCACTGTAAGCTGCACAGCCCCCTGAGACACCCCTCCATCCTGTGTCCATATTTCCGGTCATTTGCCTCATCAGATTGCCTGCTTCCTCAGAACAAGGATAGCGCCTTACTCATCATGATCTCCTGTTCCTAGCTCCATTACATGTGAGGAATAAATGAAGTAATACATAAAGAAGCCCATGAAAGAAATTTAGGGTTAGAAATCATGGAAATTAGAATCTAGTGCCATTGTTTGCTTTGTGCCTCAGAGGTCCTTGGAAATTTGAAAAACAGTTGACCCTTGAACTACCCAGATTTGAATTACGTGGGTCCACTTATATGCAGATTTTACTATAAATGTATTTTTTCTTCCTTATGATTTTCTTAATAACATTCCTTTTCTATAGCTTTATTATGAAAATACAGTATATAAGGGCATCTGGATGGCTTAGTTGGTTAAGCATCTGCCTTTGGCTTAGGTCACGATCCCAGGGTCTTAGGATCGAGCCCCATGTCGGGCTCCCCACTTGGCAGGGAATCTTCTTCTTCCTCTTCCTTGGACCCTCTCCACTGCTCATGCTCTCACTCTCTCTCTCAAATGAATGAAAAAAAAATATAGTATATAACACATAGAACATACAAAATATGTGTTGATTGATTTTTATGTTATCAGTAAGGCTTCTGGTCAACAGTAGGCTATGAGTAGTTACGCTTTGGGAAAGTCAAGATTTACAAGTGGATTTTTGACTGCAGGGAGGGGGTTGACACCCCTAACCCCACACTGGTCGAGGGTCCGCTATTCAGAAATGGCTAACAGAGAGGAAATTGCAGCCCACATTAAAGTCATGAGCATTCCCACTCTCCTTATTAGACTCTTGCTTTCTGAAGACAGAAGTCGTAGTGCCTGAATATAGTAGGACATTTAGCAGATGTGCTTTAAGCATGTCACACATCTGTCTGAAAGTATTAGAGCTGGATGGATTAATAGTGCATTAATAGTCCCACCACAAAATACTATAAGTATTTTAGATAACAGGAAAGAAGCCCTTTTGCCCTTGAGTGCACTTTGATGTGAACTGAGGCAACGAGAGTCTCTCAAAAGCAAGGAAGCAAGGAAGGGGAAAAAAAAAAAAACTTCAAAATTTTTTATACCAGGGAAAAGTGAAATACACAGACTCCACCTTGTTCAGAATACCGTGCCGTTTCAAAGTTCAGTGGAGACCCTCAATAAATATTAATTGAATGTGAGTTGAATTAAGTAGAAAACCTAATAATGACTCTTGTTTTTCTCCTCAGAAGAATTTAGGGAGAACTGATAGCTACTTATTACCTTCAGATAATGGAAATTTTTAGGTGTCAGCTATGGAGAGAGAGGGCAAGAGGGGCACGGAGAGAGAAGAGAGATCTGGATTCAAATCCTAATTGTGCTATTAAATGGCTATGCATCCTTGTGGGATTTACTCACACGAGTGTCGATTTGTTGGTCTATAAATTGGAGCTGGTGGTACTTACTGTTTGGATATTATGGGTTTTTTGTTGTTTTTTTTTTTAAAGATTTTATTTATTTATTTATTTGTCAGAGACAGAGAGAGAGTACAACCAGGCAGAGGCAGAGGGAGAAGCAGGCTCCCTGGCGAGCAAGGAGCCCAATGCGGGACTCGATCCCAGGACCCTGGAATCGCGACCTGAGCCTAAGGCAGCCGCCCAACCAACTGAGCCACCCAGGCGTCCCTATTATGGGGTTTTGTGCAGATGAAATAAATGGGTATTTTTAACTCTTAAATTAGAATCTATGTTAAAGAAATCTCTCATGTATCCATACAAGTCATATCGATGTACTGAGTACCCACGTGGGAACATTCTTGACTTACCCATCTCCTGAATCATCGTATGTCTGTTGTGGAAAGCTCACTGCTCTTGCTGTCTCTTGCTCTCTTCATTTAAGTACACCTTATTAAAAATAAGAGATTGTCCCTTCCTCGATTTCTCTTTCTGGCTAATGTCAGGGAGTCTATTGTCCTATGCTAACCTGAGAACTCTGTTCTCATCTCTGAACTTCTCCAGGTGTCTGACAGCATCAGTCAGTTCTGTGGAGGATATGATTCCACCTCTGGACTAAGGGGTTTCTTGGGTTGGGAACTTTCAGTGCTAAAATTAGGAAAGTCCCAGGCAAACTGGGAACAGGCTAGTCACTCTATCTCCTAGCTTTGGCTCAATCGAAAAATAGATTCAAGGATTCTGCAGGGAACAAAACCCCTTTCTTTTTTCCTCTCCTCCCCTCCCCCTCTTCTCTCCTCTCTCCTCTCCTCCCCTTCTCTTCCCTTACCTTCCTGTCCCTTCCCTTTCTTTCTTTTCTTAGAGAGAGAGTACTTCTGCAAGTCACAGTGGAGGGGGGGCGGGGAGCAAAGGGAGAGGGAGAGAGAGAATCCCAAGCAGGTTCCAGGCCCAGTGCGAAGCCCAGTGCAGAGCTTGATCTCACGACCCTGAGATCATGACCTGAGCTGAAATCAAGAGTCAGATGCTTAACTGACTGAGCCACCCAGTTGCCCCCAAACCTTGCCTTTTAAAGCTTACCGTATGGTAATAAGAGCCAAGAAAAGAAAGTACATCCTAAGGGTAAGTCAGTCCAAAAGAGGGGGAACTGCCAGCCCAACTGGAAACAGTGACCTTTAACACCCTAATACTGAGCCCTAATTGTCCAGTAGAATCACAGGGCTCATTGGGAGTCAGACTCTTCCCCATCTCATTGATCAGAGAAGAATGAGTAAGAGACAGAATGAGTAAGAGAGAGGAAGAGGGTCTGGCATGTTTTTCTCTTCCAGAAGTCCTTTCATGGGTCTGTGAGGAACTAGGAAGTGGATTTCTGGGTTTGGACACGGTGGCTCTTACAAGTCCCTACCTGATAGTACATAGCACATGAGGCAGGGTGAGAAGTGGGGTCGGCATGAAATTGGGACACCAAAAGACTGAGTCAGAGTCCTGGCGGCCAGCCGTGTGATCTCGGGCAAGCCATTTACTTTCTCAAAACCTTAGTCGTGGGGAATTTAATATATAACCTTTTCGAAAGAGCCTTGTGAAATACTACATGGATGTGTTGGTTTGTATTATTTAAAGCAGTAGTTCTTTTTTTTTTTTTTTAATTAACATATAACATATTATTTGTTTCAGGGTACAGATCTGTAAAGCAATAGTTCTTCACTGGGGGTAACTCTGCCCCTGCCCCTCCCCACCCCCTGCCGGGGACATTTGACAACATCTATAGCCATTTTGGAGTTGTCATCCTTGGTGGAGGATGGTGCTGGCAGCTAGGAGACAGAGACAGGGGCTGCTGCTCCGTATCCCAGCCGGCAGTGCACAGGGAAACCTCCCCTCACCTGCCAACAAAGAATTACTGAGACCTTAATTGTAGAAGTAGAGAAATCTCCATTCAAAGGTTGATAGATACTAATTATCTTTGCTATAACATTTAAAGGTAGTCTCTGAATAAAAAACAGGGGCATTTGTCAATAATCAATAGTAGCTATCGGCAATTAGATTCATCTCTTAGTCTCTTTTGATGCACCCATATCAAGCGTGAAGGTACCATGACTCTTTGAGTAAATGGCTTTTCAGAAGAAGGCATGTGCATGTGTGCAGGCACACGTGTGTGTGTGTGTGTGTGTGTGTGTGTGTGTGTGTGTGCAGCATCCCCTTTGAATATTTCTGGTTTTATCCATAAAATAACAGTTTTTCAAAGCTCATGGCAAGCCCATGAGTCTATGGAATAATATTTTATGCCATGTTTCTCTCTGGATAAAAGACACTCTCTATCACCTCTTACAACTGTCATCCAGTTACCAACATTCATAGAATTTTCACTTCTCTTTTTTTCTTCTTTTTAAAGAGTTTATTTCTTTATTTGGGCGAGGGAGAGAGAGCATGAGTAGTGGGGAGGGGCAGAGGGAGAAGCACTGAGCAGGGAGCCTGCTGTGGTGCTCCATCCCAGGACCCTGGGATCATGATCTGAAACAAAGGCAGATACTTAACCGACTGAGCCACCCTGACACCTTGAATTTTCGCTTCTCTTAGTGGATTCTTATGACACCTCATAAGGTAAGGAGATAAGTATTATCCCCATTTAATGAGTGAAAAACCTGATACCCAGGAGTCCCGTGAAGACTTGCCTCGAGTTACAGAGTTATTAATTACTGAAAGATTCGTGAGTCTCAAAACTAGAAAATTAGCAGATCTACAGCAGCCCCTACTGATAGGTGTTTGCATGAAGATTTCGTATCTGTTTTGGCTCAACATCTCCGTGGAAATGAGAAGTTTATCAGGCATCGACATTTGGTTTGAGGATGACCCAAGTGACACAAGTCCTACCATCAAATTTTCCGGAGACTTGTATAGATTTTGTTCTAAATACTAGGTGGATATAATAATGTTAAGAAAAATTTTGATTTTTTTTTAAGCTACTAGAGGAAACAGATGTTCAAGTGATTTTGCTAGGAAGCTGTGTCATCACATGAAAGTTAATTAAAAAGTTAACATAAATAATTAACTCTTTTCCACATACCATATGCTGTATACGCACACAGGCATATGCACGATACATTTTGTATTCCCAGTTGGATTTTAAGTCCCTTGAAAGTAGTGACCTTTCTCACATCATGTGTAGGATGCTTCCTAGCTCATATCTGGGTCCTCCTTAAAGAAAATGCATGCAAGGGTAGGGGCAGTTAATGAATCTATTGAAAAGATGGTCTAGAAACCCAAGGAAGGACTACATTGATTGATAATCCCATTTAAAATGTGTGATGGGGTATGGTTTTTGAAGTGTTTCCTGTGATTAACATCAGTTATCCTCCCCCCCCCCCCCCCCAAATCAGTAGAACTCTCTTCAGTCAGCCAAATGTACGTGTTCTCATGTATAAGTTATCTGTCTGCGTAGACTGGAGATGGGTATACCAAAGCAGGCCTGGATTCCGCCCACACTCTTCATAGTTTAGGCTTTTCGCTAAACCCCTTGGTACTTATGTCCCTTAGCCTGTGGAAGCTGATTCTTCTTGCCTCACTTGGAGGACACCATTGCTTTGAAGGTCAAAGAAGACCACTGGTAGAGTGGAACCAAGAGCGGCCTGTGTAGTTTCCTACAGAGGCTTCACCCTAGCTTAGGTGCCCGTGAGTTAATGGTTCTGCATGAACTGATGAAGCTCACCCATTGAAGCGATTTTAAACCAGCATCTCTTTAGGAAGGAGAAGGAGAAGGCTGGTGGCAGGGCGGGGTGGGGCAGATAAAAACAGACCGGGAAAGGGGAGGACCACCTCTCATTCCTTGACCTCTAGTTTTCCCCTATCAGTCATGCACAGACTCCACTTCCTTTCCTTTGCTTGGATTCTAGGTGCCCAACTTTACAGAATTTCTTTATCAATGAAGTATTTTCATTTCCTTCCATTCCCACATGGAACGTTCCCCGGACCTCTCTGGGAAAACTGTCCTGGATAAATGCAAAGATCTGCCTTATCTGTGTTGCCATCTGAACGCTGCTCCTGAACACTGGGAGAACTAAAAAAAAAAAAAATTGTCCAACACTGTGGACGGAAGCGATACCTGACTGATGGCCCCAAACCTCACTTGAGTCCCGAACAACCAAGAGCCATCTTTCCTGTTTCCCGTACGCACTGCTGCTCCGTGTCTTCCCCCTTCACAGCTCTTTCACCTTCTCTGCTTGGCTCTGGAAGTTCCACCATTTCTGTCCTGGTTTTCCACAGAAAAACCTCCCTTCTAATAGAAGCCAGGACAGGGAAATTCCTGCAGAGTTCTCCCCCAAGTCTTGAAGATAAGCTGTGTCTCCATCTATCTTCCCTCTGTTCCTCCTATCACACAAGAATGTGCTTATGTCCCTTCCTTTGTATCTAAAGATAATTCCTTTGTCAGTGCTCTGGTGAACTTCTCCAGAACTTTGTCCTTTCCACAATCCTTTCCTCATGATGCGTCATCAACTCCATTCCTCTTTCTCCTATGATTCGTTCCCATCAGCACCGAACAGAGGCTGGTTCACCCATGTTAAGAAATTGAAGTTTCTCCCAGATATACAAACTGCACATAAACCTAAATCTGTGTCTCTGTCCAATGATTAACTTATTTACTTTCTGCCCTTTGCAGCCAGACAAGGGTTATCTACACCCGTGGTCTTCCTCTTCCCATCCTCCATTTTCAGTTTCCCACATGCCCATCTGGCTTTCTTCTCTTCATTCCTTCCCCATCCCAATGGCATATACCAATGTGTAATGTGTATTTCATAAATACTGGCTGATGAGTCAGACTCTCTCTGCCCCACCTTTCCACCATCTTTAGCCAAGTTCATCGAAGGCTTTACCGTTGCTAAATCCCATAAATGTTCCTCATTCCAGACATTTATATCATAAACGTTCCATACATTTATTCCATACATACCATACATTTATTCTATAAATGTTCCTTATTCCATGTTTATTCATAGTGTATGACACTGTTCTCACTATGTTTCCTGATCTCTTTTTTTTTTCTGTAACAGTTTTATTCAGATATAATTCACATACCATAAAATTCACCTTTTTGAAAATGTAAAATTCAATGGTTTTTAGTATATTTACAGAGTTGTGCAACACTAACCACTATCTAATTCCAGACCATTTACATCACTTAAAAAAAAAATGTTCTGGGAGAAAGCCCTATCATTCCCAGTTCCCTTCCTTCACCCAGTCCCTATTTCCTACTTTTTATTAAAGCTATTCTGGACATTTTATGTAAATGAAATTAGCCAATGAGGTCTTTGGTGACTCTCTTCTTTCACGTAGGATAATATTTTCAAGTTTCATCCACACTGTAGCATACATCAGTACATCATTCCTTTTTATGGCTGAATGATATTCCATTGCCATATTTGTTTATCCATGCATCTGTTGAAGAATGTTTGGATGGTTTTTACTTTGGGGCTACTATAAATAATGCTGCTGTGCATGTTTGCACACAAGCGTTTGTGTGGGATATATTTTCATTTTTCTTGTGTATATTCATAAGAATAGAATTGCCGGGTCTTCTGGTAACTCTTCAAAATGCTTAACATTTTGAAAAACTGCCAAACTGATTTCCAAAGCAGCTGTACCACTTAATGTTCCCACCAGCGATATATGAGGGTTCCATCTTCTCTACATCTTTCTCAGACTTCTTAAGTCTTTTTAAATTTTAGCCATCCTAGATCTGTCACTGTGGTTTTGGTTCAGATTTTTCCCATGGCTCCCGGGTAGTATCTTTCCATGGGATTATTGGCCCTTCCTGTATCTTCTTTGGAAATAAACCTCTATTTAGATCTTTTGCTCATTTTTAAATCATGTTGTCTTTTTGCTGTTGTTATAGTTCTTTTTATATTCTGCATATAAGTCCTTTATCAGAGATATGATTTGGAAATATCTCCTATTCTCTGAGCTGCCTTTCCCTTTTCTTGATACTGTCCTTGAAGCAAAATATTTTAAACGTTACAAAGTCTAGTTTATCTCTTTATTCTCTTTTCATTTATATTTTGGTGTTATATCTATGAAAAGTTTGCCTAATTCAAAATCATGAAATGTTTGCTTCTAAGAATTTTTTAGTTTTATATATAATATTCAAGTCTCTGAGCCAGTTTAGGTTAATTTTTCTGTGTAGTGTGGTGACAGGTTCACATTCATTCTTTTCCACATGGAGATCCAGTTGTCCCAGCACCATTTGTTGAAAAGACTGTTCTGTGTCTATCGGTTGGTCTGAGCAGTCTTATCAAATATCGATTAACCATAAATTTAAGGATTTATTTCTGGACTCCAGATCTGTTTCAGTGATCTATAGACCTATGCTTATGCCAGTACCACATTGTCTGAATGCTCTATCTTCATCGTAAGTTATCAAATCAAGAAATGCAAGTCCTCTAACTTTGTCCTTCTTTTTTGAGATTTTTTTTTTGACTATTCTAGGTTCCTTGTATTTTCCTATGAATTTTTTTTTCATAAAACAAATATTTTTTATTAACATATAATGTATTATTTTCCCCAGAGTACATGTCTGTGAATCATCAGGCTTACACATTTCACAGCACTTACCATAGCACATACCCTCCCCAGTGTTTTTCCTATGAATTTTAAGATTAGGTTTTTTCCTGTAAAAAAAAAAATGGTATTTGAAATTTTGATAGAGATTACATTGAATCTGCATTTCAATTTGGGGAGTATTGCCATGTTCACAGTATTAAGTCTGCCAATTGGTGAACATGAGGTATAGTTCTGTTAATTTATAGGTCTTCTTTAATGCCTTTATTTTAAAAGATTTTATTTATTTGAGAGAGAGAGAGCAGGAGTGGGGGAGGCAGAGGGAGAAAGAGAAGCAGACTCCCTGCTGAGCAAGGAGCCTGATGCAGGACTTGATCCCAGGTTAGTCACCGTACAGTACATATTTAGTTTTTGATGTAGTGTTCCATGATTCATTGTTCGCGTATAACACCCAGTGTTCCATGCACTACGTGCCCTCCTCAATACACATCAGTGGGCTAACCCATCCCCTCACCCCCTCCCCTCTAAAACCCTCAGTTTGTTTCTCAGAGTCCATAGTCTCTCATGGTTCATGTCCCCCTCCTATTCCCCCCTCGTTATGTTTCCCTTCCTTCTAATGTCCTCATGCTACTCCTTATGTTCCACAAATAAGTGAAACCATATGATGATAATTGTCTCTCTGCTTGACTTATTTCATTTAGCGTAATCTCCTCTAGTCCCATCCATGTTGATGCAAAAGTTGGGTAATCATCCTTTCTGCTGGCTGCGTAATATTCCATCGTGTATATGGACCACATCTTCTTCATTCGTCTGTTGAAGGGCATCTCGGCTCCTTCTATAGTTTGGCTATTGTGGATGTTGCTCCTATCAATTTTGGGGTGCATGTGGCCCTTCATTTCACCACATCCGTATCTTTGGGGTAAATATCCAGTAGTGCAATTGCTGGATCGTGGGATAGCTCTATTTTTCACTTTTTGAGGAATCCCCACAGTGTTTTCCAAAGTGGCTGTACCAACTTGCATTCCCACCAACGGTGTAAGAGGGTTCCCCTTTCTCTACAGCCTCTCCAACATTTGTTGTTTCTTGCCTTGTCAATTTTTGCCATTCTAACTGTTGTAAGGTGGTATCTCAATGTGGTTTTGATATGAATTTCCCTGGTGGCTAATTTTCTTTTGGAATTGTTCATTGCTAATGTGTAGAATACAACTGAATTTTGCATATTAATCTTGTATCCTATAAACTTGCTAAACTCCCTTATTCATTCTAATTCTTTTTTTGGGGGAGTGTTCCATAGGATTTTCTATGTGAGTAATCATATCATTTATAAATAGAGATAGTTTCATATTATTCTTTCTAGTCTACATGACTATTATTTCTTTTTCTTGACTGAATGTCCTGGTTAGAAGCTACGGGAAAAAGTCAAAATGGAAATGGTGAGAATGGGCATTGCTGGCTTAGTCCTGATCTTAAGATTCCAGTCTTTCATCATTAAATATGATGGTAACTGTGGGTTTTTCATAAATGCCCTTTATCAGGTTGAGGAAGTTCCCTTCTATTCATAGTTTGTTGAGTTGGGGTATTATGAAAGAGTATTGGATTTTGTCAAGTCCTTTTTATATGTGTATTAAGATGACCCTCTGGGTTTTATCCTTTATTAATGTGATATATTACATCAATTGATTTTTAGATGATAACACAACCTTGTATTTCTGGAATATTTGAGTCAGGTCAAATAAAGACAAGTCCCGTGAGTGGGGTACTCCACGGAACTGCCAGACAGATCAAATAGTAATAATTCTCTGGGAAAGAGCCTTTTAGGAGACCTCTCACCTCTGTCCCTGTTGGGCTGCTGGTTTCACAGCTACCATAATTGTGAGGCTGGTGGTTTTCATGGCTGCTCTTTGGGAAGAAGGAGATAGACTAGAAATGCCACTAAGCGCCTCACTGTTCTTACAGAGATTCAGCTGATTTTCTTCAATAAACACTCTCAGGTTATTGCCAGCTTTTGATTAATTTCTAGAATTCTGAAAAAAGTTGACCTTGACAATTTTTTCCAGTGTTGTCCTTGCTTTGATGGAGAAGTAGATTTTCACAAGTCCACACGCTGCCATTCTTATCTCTCTGCTACTCTTATGAAATGTGAAGAAATATTCTTCTTAATATGTCTGACCTACAATGATTATTTTTAGTTTTAGGGTTATCTATGAGACTCTGTTTTATCATTTCTTTGGATGTCCTGATCCAATGGTATATGGCTTCCGTCAGTGTCTCAGTGCTGGCAACTCTGTATTTGTAATTCTTTGAGCCCAAATATTCCTTGTGAACTCCACACACACAGATGGGCTTCTGTCAGTATCTCTTGGAGGACCTACAGGCATCTCAAACCCAGCTTGTCCAAAATTAAATACGTCATTAAGCTTTTCCTCCTACCTCATATCCTACCTCGTATCTGTCATCCCTATGTTACCTTCTATGGTTAATGGCTATGTAAATGGCCAAGGAAATCAACAGTCACACTTGACAATTTCCTTTTCCAACCCATACAGACAATCAAATGATCATTTTATCTGATCATCCCATTTTCCTGCTTCTTGACGGTGTTACTCCTCCTTTTTGGACTCCCTGTTGCATATAGAATTGCATCTGACTTCATTCGTGGTGTCCACAAAGAACTTTGGGGTTTGGATTCTGTCCTCCTCTCCAGCATCATCTCTCCTCATGCTCCCAACCATCTTGAGTTTTCTTTCTCATAATTAACATTATCTTTTGTTCGTGCTACTCCAAGAGAAATTCCTGTGTGCTTTTATTACTCTCACATTTTTTTCTTTTTTGCTTATGCAAAATTGGGTCCAGCTGCTTGCCGTTCAATGATCTTAGCACACAAAGCCTCAAAGCACAGCTGCAGCATCAGCAACCTTAACTGACCCATTATTCTAATTGTACTTACCAGTGTATCCGCACTCAGCTGAACTGACCAGGGCTGGCACAGCCAGCATTGCCCATGCTTTTCCAGTCCACCTCCTTGGTATGTCCTTGACAGATCTCATCAGCAAGCTCTCTCATTTCCCCTCAGACGATGCTAAGGGGTTGGTCCCAGCCATCATTTTAACTCCTGAAGAGAGAGTTGCTCTCTTTTTATTTGCTTTTTCTCTTAAGTGGAATTCTTTCTTCCAGTCGCTTCTACCAGCAAAGGGATCAGATGGATGGGTTTACTAGCTAAACTTTATAGCTGGTCTATGAAATCCTGTCCATAATTCAGGATGATTGCTAGAGTTAACTGTGTGAGTGGATGTAAAAAGCCCCAACTTGGGATCTTGTTAATGGTTGCTGCTCAGTAGACGGCAGCTCCGTTTCTTGTCATTGTTGTGATTACCCACCTGTAACCTCTGCTGAGCGATTTCAGCCCCATAATCTTTTGTTTCTTCATCCTAATCCTTTACTTCCTCTGACTGTTCCTTTTAGGTTCTGAGCAAGCAGGCTGCTTGGATCTGGATCTGGCAGATCCTGAAATCTCTGCTTGGCTTTGTCAGACAAGTTCAGGCATGTACAGACATGTCCGCGAGTTTCTCAGAAGGTTGACTTTGCCAAAGCCATAACACCACTCCCCCTCCCTTCCCACCGGGTCCTCTGCTCCAAGTTGTTGGACATAAGTTCGTGCTTTCGAAACGTCAGTATTTACACAGAGTCTGTGCCTCTGATTTACCCAGTGTCCAGCTGCTGATACTTATCTTGAAATTTCTAAGTGCAAGACTGCAATCAAAGCGTCAGGGTACAGAAATGAACAAATAAAGATGTTTGGGGACTGCCTGCTTTTCTCATGCGATTTGCACATTTTTCTTGGCTTGCATAATCCGAGGTGGCTGAGACCACGGGCCCCTTCATTCCTTGGCCCACTGGTACAGCACATGGCAATGTTACAAATCCAGGAGCTGGACATGCAGGAGGGGCCTCACCCCTGCTAGGAAAGCGTCCACCTCTGTGCCTCCCAGGCGGCGTTGACGCATTCAGACAAGCTGGACAAAGAACGTACAGTCTACATTCCCTGGCCTTTGAAGGGAAGATGTTGCAATGTACAGGCAATTGGAGGGTTTGCCTAATTCATCAAAACATTCACATTTGCTAGTAATACAATGCATCTATGATGAGAAAGACCCAGGGGGAGCTCTGTGGATTAAGGGTAAAATGGCTCATGTTTCCTAATTTCTACCATTCGGCTCAGCTTTGAAGCAGCTCTCCCTTCATTCATGAAAGTGTTACAGTGTTGTTTAAAATGCATGGGCTTTGGAACCAGATGCATCTGTGGCTCAAACTTGCTAGCTGTGGGATCTTGGGCAATATACCCTTTCTAAAGCCTCTGCTCTCATCTGGCAAGCAAGGGTAGTATAGTAAAATGAAACTCTTAGGGCTTTTATGAGGATACTTTGAGATGATGCATAACGCTTAGCAGGGTAATAGTGCTATAAAGGAACTTTTATCATTCACTTACTTTTTCAGCGCCTACCGTGCGCCAAGCACTCTGCTGGGCATTTAGCATTTCTTTCATCTTGGAGTTGGTTGAACATTTGAATGGGAGTCCAGAGACAGGGAAAAGCATATTTTGAAAGAGGCAAAGAAGTCTTGAGTTTAGCCCAGTTATCACCTCTGACTGACTAACATCCATGGTTTTAGACAAGAGACATCTCTCTAAACTTCAGTTGTCAAGCAGAGTACTCTTCCTTTTCCAAAGAGCAAATGGAAAGATCTAATGATTATTACAGACATTATAATAGTTAGCATTCATATAGAGCTTGTTACTTTCCTAGCACTTTCCAAACATTTAAAATTTACTGCTTTATTTAATCTTTACAACCTCTCTGGGAAGAATTTGTATACAAATTTTACAAATGGAGCCACCAAGGGATGGAGAAGTTAAATGGCCTACCTGCAGCTAGCCATCAGAAACCAGCAAGTCTCACTTCCGGGGGGCCTGTTCCCTCCGCATCACACTTTGTGTTTGGTGGACTATAGAACCCTGTAGAAATATGGAGAGTTATTATTACCACTCTGGAAAGTTCTACCTAGTGGACTACATTTTGCTCTGATGATTGTAGGATCCAACTAAGGGACCTGAGGCAACTCCTCCACCATGCATTTTTCCCCAAGCATTTTATTGTAAAACTTTTCAAACATACAGAAAAGTTGAAACATTTTTACAACCTACCATCTGGATTTGACAATTACTGTTTTACTGAACTTGCCTCACCACACGTCTAGCCATCTCCAGACTTCCCTCCCTCTATCAATCATCCATCCTATTTGTGACTCATTTCAAAATAAGTTGCGGTCATCACATACGACACCCAAAACTCCAGTATGCATACCATGAATTGGAATTTAATATACCTTATGATATTTCCCCCCAAAATGCAATCTTAGTCCCCACATCCAGCATGAAGTTTGAGCAACCTCAGAAAATAATTAAACACACATTGAACCAGGGGAGAGCCTACTTTTAATATTATCGCTTTATTGTTCCTGCTGCTGTTGATTTTCACACCTGATTTTTCAATACTCAGAGCCCGTCTGCTGTTCAGCTGCTTTCTTCCCTGCTCAGACCTTCCATTTCATCCCAGACATAATGACTCCTGCTCAGTTTTTCCCACTCCCACCCTCACCCTCTTGTGCCCAAATCCAACCACAGCTCGCTGTCTGCCAGACCTCCATATATCCCGTGGCATTCCAGTGTTGCCACAGAGCTCCACGTGGTATTTAAGTCTCTGTCTGACCCAGCCAATTATTACAATAACACCTTATATTTAGTTGGTGCTGGTTCATTATTTCATTCAGTAAGAATTTATCAAGAGCCTATTTAACCAGGTGACCCGGAGAGAGGGAGGCCAAGAGTGGGCAGGGAGCACAGAGTAACAAAAGAATCAAACCCATCAGAACATATTTATTGCATGACTTCTGTGTGCACAGCATTGCCATCCAGGAGTTGACAGTCAAGTTGAAGGAAGGAAAGAAAGTCACAGGAGTCCACCGGAGGCCAGCTACAGGGAGAAGCAGGGGAAAGTTCGATGTAGTCATGTGTAGATCTGTTGGTTTGCACATCTGCCAGAGCGATGTAGAATAAGGCTGCTCATAGGATTCGACTGGGTTTTTGGAGAGAAGTGAAGCTGGAAATACCTATGGGGTAGATCCAGGACCATGCACCAGGGGAGGGATTGAAGAGGGCTTTTTTGAAAGGGGGAAAGAATTATATGGGGCAGTTGTCAAAATGTCTTAGGATGTATGGAGGGATTGAATGACAGTCAAGACGTACAGCTGGAAGGGATCGCCAGCTGGATAGATTCTATGAAATTGTAAAGATGGTTGTACTGCAAAGTTGAGATCTTTTCTAGGACTATCAGAGCTGAGTTTGTTGGGCAGCATTCTAGGTGCCCCAGAAGACAAAGGTAGGTGGTAACATTCTGCTTAATTGATGAAAAAATAGGAAACGGGGTGTTAAAGAGAGGGGGTGCCAGTAAAGGGACCAAAGGGAAATTGAACAGGGAGAAGCCAACAATCGTAAAGACTCAAAGAGCTACGTGTAGCAAGTCCAAGAAGTCTTATGGAATAAACACAAGCTGGTGTCCTAATGCTGCTGCCTTCTAGGTGTAAGAACTAGAGTTTGAGGAACCCCGGTTTTCTTTGTTATAAAAGTAGAATCAAATTTACTCTCAAGGGATAGCATGTGGGTTAAATGAGATGCTGCATGAAAACATGAAAAAGGTTCAGTTCAGCACCTGTTGCAGAGAGCCTACTTATAATTTTAATTTCTCTTTCGCACTTGGGTCCTCTCATATACCTGAAGGTTATGGAATTGTGAGGCTGTCACAGAACCCGGACCTTTTCAGAAGTTCTAGAAGCACAAGTACAGCACTGCTGTTGAGCGCACATGGTAGCTTTGGGTGAATTTTTTTTTAATACTTTTTTTTTTTTTAGAGAAAATTAATTTTTAAAGTTGCTTTCCCTTACCGAAAGAAAGAGAGAAAGAGAGAGAGAAAGAGAGAAAGAGAGAGAGAAAGAGAGAGAGAGAGAGAGAGAAAGAGAGAGAAAGAGAAAGAGAGAAAGAAAGAAAGAAAGAGAGAAAGAGAGAGAGAGAGAAAGAGAGAAAGAAAGAGAGAGAGAGAAAGAGAGAGCAAAAGAGAGAAAGAGAAAGAGAGAAAGAAAGAGAGAGAAAGAGAGAGAGAAAGAGAGAAAGAGAGAAAGAGAGAAAGAATGAGAGAAAGAAAGAAAGAAAGAAAAGAAAAAAGAAAGAAAGAAAGAGAAAGAAAGAAAGAAAGAAAGAAAGAAAGAAAGAAAGAAAGAAAGAAAGAGAAATTAATTAATTGGGGAGTAGAGCCCAGAATGGATTTTGGCCCACACTATAGTCATCTTCTCAGCCATGACAGCCCTGCCCATGTTTCCAAATAACATTACTCCGAGAGGGGAGAAGTCAGACAACTTGATACACCCGAAAAGAGTCAATAGGTCCCATCAAAGAAGCCATTCAGGGACTGAGAAGCCTCGCTGGGTGGCTATGAAGTAGAAGGAAGGCATTAGAGGAACTCCAGTGCCCTTGCCACCTCTAAGATCTGGGGGCTCTGACTCTGTTCTGGGGTAACTTGACTTCCCCCACATCACACATTCGTGTGTAAGCAGGGTCACATTAAAGCTGATAACCCACGTTTTCTTCTGCATTTGGAATTCCAATTTCAAGTGTGTACTTGTTAAGTCTCTGAAGACAGCAGGAGATGTCCTACAGTGGGTTCACAAACAAGCCCATTCCCTCCCAGCACTCTGCGGTGTCCCCACGCCCTTCCCTTACTTCCCCGGGTTCCCCTCTTCTATATCGAATGACGACGAATCCACTTGGGGAGGGATTCTCGGTATTTCGAAGGGCACTGTTGTGTGAGGACACTCTCAGACTGGCACTTCCAGACTCTCTGCATTCTCAGACATCTTCCAAATGCTCAGATTCGCCTGTGTTCTCCCCCAGAGTGAGGAGGAGGTTATTTACACCCATTCTGTGCCATGTTTCATCTCCTGGGCACCACGGATGCCCTCTTTGTAGCTTTGTACCCCACACAACCTTTGAATAAAAGCTCCTTCAACTTCAGTCCCTGGACTATGCCAGCCACAACATAGGCACCCAGCTGTTCTCCCCATCCCCCTTTTCCTCTTTCTCTGCAGCCTTCCCCAACTCCACCCCCTCGAACCAGTGCAAACTACACATATAAATAAACACACACCCGGCCAGTTCCCCAGACATGTATGAATCCCAGTGTCGGCCTCAGTTTGGGCTCACATTGCTATGTAGTAAATCTATCATGAGTATTTGTGAAGTCCTCACAGGATGTCCAACTGAATTGAGTTCTTGGGACACATTTTAAATGGAAAAGCCAGTGGACCCTGCTGTGCAAAAGTGCAGTCAAATAAGGACAGGTTTACTTTTAAAACATAACTTTGACACTTTTTTCTTGTTTGTTTTATAAAATAAAACAGTCTCATTTTAAATAGATTTAAAAATTCAGACCAACAAATAAAAAAAAAAAGAGAGGGAGACAGAGAGAGAAAGAAAAATAATGGCTGAAAAATTACACTATCCAAATTATCTGCTGAATTTTGATTTGTATCATTGCAGGAATTTTCCTAATTTATTTAGCTAGGTCCGAAGGTTTATAAATACAAGCCATTGTTAACATTTGGCCATTTTAAACTACGAACATTCTTAGAGTCATATCTTTGAGGAGATCCATGATCATTACCTTAGAATAAATTTCCAGAAGTGAAATCAGTAACAGAGATCCCCACAGGAGATCATTTGGAAAGTCATGCCAGATTCAACTTCAAATTTATCCCAAATCCCAGCACTGCTCACAATTCCACTTGCACTGCTCTGCTCCATGATCCCTTACACCATCACCCTAGACCACCTCCCTGAATCCACTGCCCTTGACCGCCTCCCCTTACACCACTGTGCTAGACCACCTCCCAGAAGCTACCTCCCTAGTCCACCTCTCCCCACCTCATCACTGCTATGGCTTGGCAGTCGGTTTCCCTCTTTGTACAATGACTCCTTGAGTTGTTTTTTTTTTTTTTTCCCTTTCACTTAACAAAATGAGAAATCTTTTAAAAATAAAGTCCGATCCTATCAGTATCTCCTAGAATACTTAGACTTGAATCCCCATCATGGCCCTACAAGTCTTCATAATGCTGTGTTATCTAGTCCCTAGCTGTGTCTGTGGCCTCCTCTCCCTGTTGTTTGTGGTCTCCCCACCCCCCTCCCAGTTTCCTGCACATTCCATGCTGGCTGTGCTGGCCCTCCCACTGTTCCCTCAGTGAAACAAGCTCATTCCTGCCTCAGGACCTTTTCAGTGGCTTCTCCTCCTCCAGAAAACTCTTCATCCAGATCTCTAACGAGTTCCTTATAACTCATTCTAAAATAGTTCATCTCCCATCACTCTCCCCACCCCATACACTTAACCCTGTCAATACCCTGCTTTTGTTTTACCATCACATAAATCCCTTTATGATATTATTTTCTGTCTCTGCATACTGGAATGTATGCTTCATGAGTCCTTTATCACTGCACCCCAAAAAGCTGGAAAAATACCTATATTAGTAGATATCAATTGAATGCATGTATGAAAGAATGAAGGTATTATTTATTCTTTTAAAGCGTATGCATAATAATAAACCTTTTGATGCCTGTTGACAAACTGGCCTTTGAAAAAGCATAACTTACTTCCCATTAGCAGAGAATTAAAATAGTTTTTAACTTGACTTGCCCGATTATTTTCATGTTTATTTTCTTACTATCCCCTGAAAAAAAAATGTTCGTAAAAATGATGTTGATTAAGAAAAAAGTTCATTAGGTGTTTCATCCGGTTACAACATTCCCTGGAAAATGACTCAAAATAAGTGTGATATAGAACTCTCTGAAGAATAAACAGATTTCTTTTTTCTCATAACTGAGCTTCCTTCTGTATATATTTAACTATGTGTATAAAGGGGGCAAATAAAAGATGATAAAAGTCAAAGTAGGTAAAATTCGAAAGGCAGTTTGGTATATGAGAAAAAATCTTGATCTCTGGAATCAGACCTATGTGAATTCATATTCTAGACCCATTACTTAGCCAAAGGGGACATTTTTTAATGCCTTACTGAGACTCAACACCCTCATCTGTAACATGGAAATAATCATTACTTCCCTTCCTGAGGTACAGTCAGGACTAAGTAAAAACCAGACAGGGTATTTTATTGAGCACATCTAGAACAGGGCCTAATGTGCTCAATAAATGAAAGCTATTTTTATCTACATTTTTGTCATATTGGTGACTTCAGCTGTTCATTTGGAAACCTTGCAGAGAAAGGATATTGTGGGATACAAGGACTGTCCTCCAATGTGTTAGGAACCATTTTTGTGAAGGAAGGGGCTTCTTAGGAAAGAATTAAAGTTACAGCTTAGGGGCGCCTGAGTGGCTCAGTGGGTTAAAGCCTCTGCCTTCAGCTCAGGTCATGATCTCAGGGTCCTGGGATCAAGCCCCGCATCAGGCTCTCTGCTCAGCAGGGAGCCTGCTTCCCCCTCTCTCTCTGCCTGCCTCTCTGCCTACTTGTGATCTCTCTATCTCTCTCTCTCTGTCAAATAAATAAATAAATAAAATCTTTAAAGTTACAGCTTAACAGACCCTGGTCAGTAAAGGAACTTGGCCTTAACAGCTTGAACGGTCCAGCAAATGACAAAACTCCTCATGAAGCAGGATACAACTGAAATCCTCAAGGAGAGGCTGGAAGGACAGTCACAGTAATAGTGGACTCTGCAGAATATGCCCCCTGAACTGTTAGTGATACTTGAAGTTTCTTTTTTGGTGTTCATCTGTTTTGCTTGTCCATGACAGAGATGTATTTTTTTTTTTAAGATTTTATTTACTCATTTGACAGAGAGAACACAAGCAGTGGGAGCGGCAGGCACAGAGGGAGAAGCAGACTCGATGATGAGCAGAGAGCCTGAAGTGGGGCTTGATCCGAATACCCTGGGATCATGATCTGAGCCAAAGGCAGACACTTAACTGACTGAGCCACCCAGGTGCCCCTGTGACAGAGAGATTGAGAGGAAGAATTTTCCTATGGCCTCTCAAAGCATGCCTCTTAAATGATCTTCTCTATTGATATAGAAACTTGGCCTTGAGAGAAATTATGCTTATGAAAGAAAATGAGTTTCAGCATTCCTCCTAAATACCTCAGCAGTGGGCTGCAAGTGTGCAAATGCCAGTGTTCTGTGAAAATTCTTCTTTACTAATATAAGTGCAGCTCCCAAGCTCGTTGGCTGTCAGCACATTACAATAAGAATAAAATCACTTCTTTTATTTTGGTACTCACTCAGGAAACCCAATGCATTGGCCCCCTCTGTCTTCCTCTTTTAACTCCTTCCCATCTTAAGTAGTGAAGTCTGGACGAAGAAGCTCATTGGTTGGAGACTCAAGAGAAGTAGAGGACTTACTGGTATTTGCCCAATAAACTCTATGGCTTTGCATTTTATCCAAACGGCTTGCACATACGTCCTGTGATAGAACATCGCCAGGGTTTACCCAAAACCTGTGGTAGAAGAGAAAGAGATGGTTCCATTCCCTAGGGAACCCTTACTTCCTAAGTGCCCTTGACCACATTGCTCTCCCTAAATCTGCAAGCATCACAATTAAGTTTGCAGGGCTTGACTCCCACTGACCTGAATCCAAATCCTGCTTTGGCCACTCACTACTTGGATGATTTTCTTAACCTTTCAGAGCCCGCGTTTGTTCATCCCTAAAATGACTATTGCTATACTTGTTGGTTCCTCACAGAGGTGTCATGACCAGTAACTGCAATACCGTAAGGTCCAGTGCTGAACCCAGGGCCTAGCACGTTGTAAGATCTCAGTAAATGTTCCATTAGTATAATAGATAAATGCATGCTAATCCTGGAGAAGCCTTATGCATACCAGCTAGTGTCCTCGATTCTGCATCACTAGTCGAATCCTGGAGGCGACATTGCTATTCTTCCAGTTCCCTCCCCCCACCCCCCCAGAAATGTTTATTCATTTAACAGTGGGTCATCAGAGTGCAGTCGTGAGTCAGGCACTGTCCAGCTGTTGGGGGACACTGATCCCTGGACAGATGTTCCTTCCTTCCACGATTCTGTCTATTCTCAGATCATCTTGGATTCTTCCCTCTCTGACACCCCTCCCCTGGCCAATAAGTTACTGAATTCACTTGGTTCTATTGCCTAAATATTTCTCCATATCCCCACTTCCCCCCACCCGCCCCAGCTCCTCTCACTGCCACCAACCCTCTGTTCTGCTTTGTTCACCTCTTGCCTGTGTCACCACAGCAGCATCTTCACCATTTTCCTTGAGGCTAGCCTCACACTCCTGCCAGCTACTCTCCACAATCAGTCCCACGTATCTTGCTCAAACCCCGTGCTGCTCAGAACAAAACTCAAAACAAAACAAAACAAAAATGAAAAAAACCTCCTTGGCATTCCCATAGAAGGTCTTTGATCTTCTGACTCTGTTTGACCTCCAAGGCTGATTTTTGGCCCCTTTCCTACAAGGGCGGACTCCGACCACACAAAGCAACTAAAACAGCCTGATTATGCATTTGCTATTTTATGTTTTGTGCTTCTGTGCCTTTGCAAATACAGTGTCCCCTTTTTAGAAGGCCCTTCCCCCTTGCCTACTGGGAAAACTCACTCTTCAATATTTATTTCAAATGTCACCTCTACTGGGACCCATTCTCATAGAGTCGGTCACTTCATCTTGGGAGCTATCTCTATACCTTGAACCTTTCACTCTTGGTTTCTCTTAATGAGTCATTAGTTATCAACTCAAATGTCACTGCCTCATGGCAGGCTTTGTTGCCCCCTCCCTACCCCCAAACCATGACTTTCTACACCAGATCATTTCTCCTAGGATTTCCTTTTATTTACAAATATAGTTCACTGAGTCTTATAAACAAGATTTTGTAGAGCAACCACACAATTATGTAATTATAAAATAATCAACAATGTTTCTCACACTAAAATATGGGCAAAAATCATGTGTTTTATTTCTCATGCAAACACAAAACAAATTCTTCATCACAAGGAAATACTGGTGTAAGAGCATGCTAACTATTCAAACCTTAAAATTCTCATTTTTATCACAACGTGAAGCCAGATCAGGAAGAAGTCACATCCCTGGACCATATTCTTTGGGCCCCCTAATGAATTGTCTTTTTGGAACTGTGATTTAGCACTATCCTCTTGGTGTTCATCCTGTCTGCTGCTATTATAAAAACCAGATGTTTGCAGAACATCTTTTGGACTCTTGATCAAAGTGCTGGTACAAACATCTTCCAATGTATTGCTCAGTGTCTTTTGTGACAGGTTTATCTCAGAAGTCAAATCCAGGACAACATGTATATCTATCTACGTTTTCTTCTGTTAGATGCCAAGAGTAGATACCCATCATGTTTCTCTCTTTGCCTAGGCTTCCAGGAAACTCAGTACTAATTTTGGCACCCAACTGCTCTAACTTTACTCCACCAAGCTTTCTTTTTTTTACAGTATATTTCTATTTTCTCTTTCCATTACTGACTCCCCTGTTTCTTTTCCAGTCTCTCATATGTGCCTTTTTTCCCACCACTAGTTATAGGATTTGTGACAAGGAAGTGCGTGCTAGAAGAAGAAGCATGTGTGTCACTGAGTTTCAAGCTCAGCTCTGTCTGTTGCTAGACATATAACTTTAATTGCCTCTACACTCAGTTGTCCCATCTTAAAAACCAAAAACTAATGGCATCTAGGTGTGATTTTTTTTTTTTTAGAAATATTATATGTTAAGTACACACACACATAAACATTCCTACTGCAGTGCTCATAATTTAAGAGGGGCTTCTTTTTTTCAATTATGTTTGTGCCTCCTCAAAACCTATTGGAATGTGGAGAATAAATGCATGAACAGATAAATGATAAAGGGGAAAATAATAAAGGCAACAGGATTGTCTACGATCAGATGTGTAACAGATAAGAATTTGATCTTGGATGAGTTCATAGGAAAGATCAGTCACTGAGCTTTAAAGGATGCACAGGATATACACACATGAAGAATAGAAAGAGGGTGCTCTGGATGGTGGGACTTGGAGGAGAAAGAGTAAAATGAGAGCGCCCACAGGAGGAGGACCTCATAGCAAGTTTATTAACAAAAGCACCAAGGTACGTATTACAGTGATAAAATTAAAAAAAAAAAAATTTCAGAAAGCTCCTACTTCTACAGTTGAGGGTCACTGAATCTACAATGAAAAAGGTAATTTCTTAGAATATTAAAGGAAAAAACAAAGGTGATATTGGGAGCATTCCTCTCCCTCCTCAAATTTTAAAGAATTGAAAATACCAAAAATGTAAAAGGAATAGCTCTAGAAAGCCCCAAGATTATCCATTCACCTTCAGAAGCCAAGAAACAGATTTCTGGAACCATGGAACAGAGGAGCAAGAGTGAGTGCTCAGCATCAAGTAGGGCTGTACATCTGAAGAAGAGAAGAGAAAGATCAAAGTCTCATAACAAGATCGGGTGGGATGTGGACCCAAGTTCCTACACTCTGACTCCTTGTCCATGTTGGGACTCCGACTTTGTCCGTTCCCCAGGTCCTCTCCATCTCCAGGTCCCTGCCTTGCATCTACTCCATCTGGGCATGGGAAGAACAAGTTTGTCTAAAAGCAAAATCTTCTTCTCTTCTACCTCCTGGATCTTGATCCACTTTAGTGTCCAAATTTATGGTGATCAATGAGACCGAAAAGGTCTGCATCATGTTTGGAGCACATTCCTTACTCATTTGTATGGCTAGATCTGAAATACCAGAAGAAAGTGTGTTTTGAGAGTCTGTTGTGAGGTTGCCAACTGAGTGTTTGGATTTAGATGGATAACACGCAACACTTTCAAATGGTTTTCGGCTCAGTATCCAAACATTTGGTTTCTTATCTACACTAATTCCAAATTTTGTAAAGTCGCTGAAAGTTTATTGTGGATAAATTCATACGTGCCTGAAAAAGATGCGGCTGAAGTAGGTTTTCACTCATTGGGTGGGGCTGGGACATGCCCTCCAAAGCAAAACGTGTAAGTACAATGAAGAGAAAGACTTCTGCTCTGGCAATAACATTTTTTAAAAAAATCTAGAAAGAATAGAAGAGATGATCTATTCTGGAGATGAATAATAGCTTAATAGACAGCTGCTCTCCAGTGGAGTGTGTTGAGAATCCTGAAGCTACATTCTTGCAGACCACGAGAGAGGATCACAGTAGACTGATGATGTCTGCCCCCAGCATGGAATGGTGGCAGCCCCAGGTTGGGCATGTGCCTTTTCTGATCTGACCCTAATGCAATCCTTTCCTAATGTCAGAGAATGAAAATGACTAGACAGATGGCATCCAGGTGCAGAAGCCAGGTTTCCTGACCTCTCTTACATGGTTTTTGTCATTCTAAGATAGTTTTATACTTGGTAGCTTCCAGTTTGATAGAGAGATGACTCTACCTGCCTAGCAGTTTGCCCATGTGTTTTATTCTTTAGGGCAAACAAACAAACAAACAAAACCAAACTATTAATGAATTAAGGTTTCCTTCAATTCCAGAAGAAATGTCCCAGATGGGTCCCTAAATCCTGATGTGGGCTTGTCACAGTATCTCAGCTATAGCCACACTGGACGGGAAGAATTTGTGGATTCCTCATAGATGTTCTCAAGTTAGAAGGCAAAGCCTAGCCCTTCCTGCCTTTTCTTAATTGATACTTGTTTGCTAACAGAGTAAATAAGGTCCAGATTTTTCTTCATCTGTAGGGATGTGGGTAGCTATTTTTTCCTTGAGCCTGCCAGTTTCTGTGTTATATAAAGGAGAATTTTAGAAAGAGTAGTCTTGCCTTAACGCAGGGAGGAACCAGCCGGGCCAAACATACTTGTAACACATGGAAAGAGGCTGGAGCAGGCGTGAGCAGTGTGGGACAGATGTGCCGAGGAGGGACGGTGGAGGAACACAGTCCTCCCCTCCGTTTTTTAATCCCTCCAGCTGATCCCACCCTAACAAATTCTTCTTAGGATTTCAGAGCCGCAACTGGACGGAAAGTTGCCCTTCTACCTTAGTCTCTCACCCTCTTTTTGTTTTCTTTAGTAGGCTCTGAGCCAAATGGCTCTGAGCTCTCCCCTACTAACTCAGAGCATATTTTAGACTTCTGGGAAAGCACACCTCCCCATAAACATGCATGTACAGAAGTAAACATCTAAAGCAGAATATAGAAAAAGCTGGGATTTTACTCCAATTTCTAGGATCCACTGTGTTTTCCGAGGAGGAGATATTGGTGTCACCTGGTCCCGCATGACAGTAAGTCCTCTAAGTTTAGACTGTAACATTCAAATAGTAGAGGGTGAGCGGCCCGGGAGGTGCACATGGATTGAACCTGACTTTTGAAGATCTGAACACTAGCCCAGACTGCTCTGACACACGTGCGTGTGCATGCACGTGCACACACACACCCTGCATGATTGTCGGGAAACTTGTCTCTTCTGGGCCTGAACTGCTCTGTAAATTCCCTCTGCCTGCCAGCCTCCTTGACTCCCAATAGCAGTTGCTCCGACAGAATCTTGTTCTCACATCAATTGCCCAATTGTTCTTCTTGCACTGGATCGTGATTGTGTGCTTGCTCTACTGATGTAAGGCAAAAGAATCTGGGTTTTAGAGGCAGATTTGGATTGAAATCCTGGTTCCACCCTCTCAAGTGAATGGCCTTGAGTGAGGGATTTAGCCATTTATTTGTATGAAGGGTGGAAAATGTGGTGATGATAATGTCTACTTACCAAGGTTCTTTGGAAGCTTGAAAATTGGAGCACATACGAAAATGTCTACCTACATATAATCTTAAGATTTAGTAAATCTTTGTTTCCCTCACACTTCCTTAACATCTAGCATAAGCCTGACATGTGGTGGGTATTCTAAAAGTTGCTATTGGAAAGAAAAAGAGAGGGAGAGGGAAGGAAGGAAAGGAGGAACAGAGGGAGAAAAGAAGGAGGAAAAGAGAAAGGGAGAGAGAAAAGAAAAATAGAAGGAAGGAAGGGAAATGGGGATTGGGAAGGAAGGGAAGAAGAACAGATGAAAGCAAAGGGGAAATGGTGTTAATTATGCCCTCTTCATTAGCTCGTGAGCTCCTAAGGGGCCTTCTGTGGCATAGTCATCTCTATATCCTCAGTTCCTAGTACTGACGTGATCATATCGTAACTACTCAATTAATGTTGGTTGGCCAGATTGTATTAATCTTTAACGTGGGGATAATGATACATGCTGTGCTTTATCAAGGGCTTCTATGAGCAACTGCTGGAGCATTGAGTGTGAAAGTTCTTTGTAAATTGAACAAGAGTACTGATGACTGACCTAAGGTCTGGTATATGATGTTAAGCTACACTGCAGGTCCCAAGTCCCCATTTGCCTAAGCTAATAAAGTGGGGTCCAAGGAGCCTACTTAGAAAAGTATCACCCCGAAGTTAGGTGCAGACGTATACAGACAAGTTTCATAATACTTGGTCTGTGCAAGGGATGAGAAGAGAGCTGAAATGTGGATTATAAAGGATTGGACCATGAGTTTGTGGAGAAAGAATGCATCATAAAAGAAAAGAAGCTGGGGATGATGAGGACCAGGGGAGTAAAAGGGTGGGTAGTGTGGAAAGAGGTATCTAAATAAGCTCTAGATCACTTAGGGACCCAAGTTGCCCTTCTGTGAGACTTCCCCAAATGAGAGAAGAAATAATCTCCCTTTGCAGGAAAGTGATTAGTCACCATATAGGATGGGGAGCATGGTATACCAGATGAATAAGTGGAGATCTGGGCCAGAGAAGATGCCCACGTGGACAACTAGTACAAAGTCCACAGTGCGGACGGTAGAGACAAATGATTTATCACAGTCTTTATGGTAGACTTCAGTGGTTTTTGGTAGGTAGCCCACATAGATTACTAGACACGTAAGACAACGTTTGAGGAAGCCAAACATTACTGTAGTGGGAAATCGAATACAGGGTAAAGCATTAGTAGAGCTAGTGGACTTTTCTGATAAGCTGTGAGGTACTGGAAGCCAGGTTTAATGTAACTATGTCTTTTCTACTCCGAAGATTCCAAAAAATGGGGACATTTAGGTTCTGTAAAGCAGCATGATATGTGAACAGGATTGCTGTGCTAGATATTCTAAATTCAGTGACTCTGGGTTTATATACTTCTCTGAGTGTAGGAGCAATGCATAAAATTTTATATCTCAGCCAGGCCAGCTGTTTTCTCATCGGAGGAAGGGAGTATGGATATAGAGAAACCGAATGTTAGAATGGAATGAAAATTATGCTGGGCTGAAGGAGGATTACTTTTCTAGGAGAGCAGTTCTTGATGGAACATGGATCCTAGAGCATTTTCTCCGCTCATGGCATTTGCCCAGATCAAGAAATATATAGACCAGGGGGGCCGGGGTGGCTTAGTGGGTTAAAGCCTCTGCCTTCTGCTCAGGTCATGATCTCAGGGTCCTGGGATCGAGCCCTGCATCGGGCGCTGTGCTCAGCAGGGAGCCTGCTTCCTCCTCTCTGCCTGCCTCTCTGCCTACTTGTGATCTCTCTCTCTCTCTGTCAAATAAATAAATAAATAATCTTAAAAAAAAAAAAAAAGATATAGACCAACAATTTAGTTGTTTAGGTTGCTACCATAGCACTGCAGGGTATATATTTCCCCAGCAAGGAAGTAAGGGTGAGTTTCTTCTTTTTCACCTGCTCTTCCAGAACCAGGATGACCTCAGGAACTACCTTTCATAAGAGAGAATGCTTTTCTAGGTGTTGCTTCTGCTCTGTAAAATTCAACCAAAGGATTGGAGGTTGTCTCCTAGTGGTGAGAGCATAAGTCCTGGAGTGCATACATCTGGACCTCACTGGATCACTCTAGGGAGCAGATAACTTGTCTCTAAAATGAGGGTGGCCATACTATCTCAACAAGGAGACATTAGGGATATGTGAAATTAAAAAAAGGAAAAAAAAAGCAAAATAATTAGTCTGCTACTTAGCAAGAGTAAGTAGTCAACAAATTGTTAATATCAATAGTATTGTTTTCAGCATGACTATTGCCAACAGAGTTAAGATAGAAATTTGACAGCAGGCTTAAGGGATAATCCTACCCAACTAAAATCCTTCATTGAATGCCTCCATTCAATTCACTGAAATTTCTGAGCTCTTAATATTGGCAAGGCTATTATAAGGGTTATAGAGATTATTAAGGCTTTTTTTTTTTAATCACAGAAGCTCAAAATTCATGAGATGGGAAGACAATTAACAAAAATACCTCTGAAATAGAGCACAGAGTAATTACGCCCATTAACGTTAAGAACGATTTTGGCCTTTCAAAGGAGGGCATTATTTTACCTAATGAGAGGGTCAGGACAGACTTCATGAAACAGGGAGGTTTTCAACAGCCCCACACGAAGGCATGAAGTTTGGGCAAACAGAGATATGAACGAAGAAGGACAGATGTTTTAGTGTGAGGAAGAAGGAAGAGCAAAGATACATAGGCTACTTTATGTGTGACCAAGGACTGAGATGAGGCTGGACATGTAGGCTAGGTGCACATGGCAGAAGGACTTAGTTAATTCTTTCTTGGCTGGGCAATGGAGAAGCATCACACATCTTTCTTGAGTGGACTGAACATTCCCTATGAACAGAATCTTTAGTTTTGTGTCTGAATTTCTCATGGTCTTGACGTAATGACTGGACAGTAGCATTCAGAAATTGTTCAAGTAAATGGCTGGCTGGCTGGGTAGGTGGATGAATGGATGAACAGCTATGGGATATATGCACCAGCTGTTTTGTACTCATCTGCTTGTTCATTTATTCATTCAGTCCGTCAGTATTTAGTACGTATTAAATAAACTGATACCAGAAACTGCACTGTGCAGTATGTGCACCTTGAACTTGACCGGAATTATCCTCTCTACCATAAGTAAGCCCAGGGAAGACCATCTTGCCCACCCCATGGAGAGATTAACTTTCTGTGTAGTACACTGTCTGTTAGAAGTCAAGGATGTTTTTTTTTTCCCCTTAGTCATCTTTGTTGAATCATTGATTTTGATAAGAAGGAGGACAGTTCTTTAAAAATGTGGACCCCCCCCCAAAACCAATTTTTATGTTTCCCCAAGCACTGCAATTGAGACCACTCTGCTTGGCTATTAATACTCTAATGGAACAGCATGCCCTCTTACAGAGGGGAAATCAGACATTGTGCTGAGTTGATTAGAAGTGATGGCATGGAGCTTCTTCCTGAGAACGGAAGTCCTGTAACCTCAAATACCAAGGACTATAAATCTCAGCAATATATAATGCTAATTGGTTTGAAAGGCCTAATCGACGCGGAGAACGGAAGCCAAGTTCAGAATGCTTAGGACTGGAAGCTCCAGGCCTCCGCCTGCTTCCAGAAGGAGACGTGTCATTTTCTCCCTCAGTGCTGGGAAGAGCAATCAAGGATTTCAGAAGTTGAGGCTCGCTAAATGCCAGACCGGAAGGCCTGCTTGATGGCAGGAGTGGGTGCAGCTGATGGGGTCTGCCCATTTTGTAGATGACAAATTAAAGCTTGAGGGAAGCCAAGGGACTACGCCTCTGTGGCTAATGAGCAGTGGAACCGAGACCCAAGGCCAAGTCTCTTCAATCTTCTTCATATCTTGCTTGCCTCTGGGCTCAAAACAGTTTGATTTTGTTAGTCTCAAACTGAGGCATACAGAATATCAAGCTCCTCTTTTATACTCTGCAAATGTATGCATGTTTCATATGCCAGGACCAATAATACTGGTTCTTCACCATGCCCTGATGTGCTCATATGCTCTCTAACTTTTGGGGCCCTTATAAGAATCTAGCCTGAGAGACTTCATTTCCTTCCTTTTATAAATGAGGGGAAATGGAGTTTGGAGAAAGCAAGCAGAGCTTGCCTGAAGCCACTCAGTGAGTAGAAGGCTGACCTGAGATTTGAACATGGGTTGGCTAAGCCCATGGTCAGAAGTGTTTCCTTGCTTTTTAAAAAAAAAAAAAAATATATATATATATATATATATATATAAAATTATAAAAAATATATATATATTTATTTGAAAGAGAATGGGGGCGTGTATTGGAGGGCACGTATTGCATGGAGCACTGGGTGTGGTGCATGAACAATGAATCTTGGAACACTGAAAAAATTAAATTAAAAAAAGGAGAAACAACAACAACAAAAAAACAGTTACTGTGAGTAATAGAGATATTTACATCATGTGTCTGGCAGGTATGAATACCAATACGTGAAATCAAAGATCATGCCACGGTCTGGCTTGAGCTAAAACTGCTACAGCCTCTCATACCTCCAATTAGTCACACCCCTACTACTTGATATTGGATGACTGAGGTCTTCTCTATCATGCATAATGTGTTATGCAAACAGAGCTTCAAGTTCCTGAGCTACCCTTTTCCAAACAGATAGTTGCATATGTCCCCCCCCACCCCCAAGAAACTGTGGCATCCTCACTAATGAAAACCATTTATCATTTATCATCTGCCTAACTTTGGGGAGGTTACTGGACCTCTTCAAGCCTTACTTCCCTCCTCTGCACTCTGGCCATATGCATTGCACCCCTATTAGTCAGGATAAGTCATGCTAAGTGCTGTAATAGATAAACTTTGAAATCGGAGTGACATCCTTATCAAAGCAAAAGATTATTGACTCACATGCTAGTCAAATACAAATTAGCCAGGTTTGGGAGATTTTTGTAATCATGCAGGCTTTCAGAGACCCAGTCTCCTTCCACCCTGTGGCTTCCAAGGTCACTGCAGAAAGAGGAGGGAGACCATGGAGACAGAACACCAGAGACCTGAGTCCCTCAACCCGGAAGTGACACATATCACCTCCGCTTTCATTTTATTGACCAGAGCTAACTCAACTCTGCCCCACTGAGATGCTTGCAAGGGGAGACTAGAAAAATCCCTGGCAAGCAGCCACTTCCCAGCATCAACTTTACATTACAAAGGAGAGCACAAATCTCAATCTCAGCCACTGTTACCAACTCATAAAGTTGCCATGAAGATTAAATGAGAAAATACCCGTCGGATGCTTAGCACAGAGCCTGGTATATAGTACGTAATCAATAAATGTTAACCGAGGCCATTGCTCTTAAAACCACAAGGTTAATTTCATGCTTTGTAAACACTAGGGGAACCCTCAGATGCTAATGACTTATTTAAACTCTGAATTAGCTATCACGATGATCTGTTCTGATTTTAGTCTGATTCTAATTAATTCATTCAACTCACACTTACTGAGTGTCCTACCAAGACTGGATGCCGGCAGTGAACCAGACTCTTCCTGTGGCCAGGCATTACATGAAGTGGTGGGGAAAGGCCATGAACACTAGGCCAATAATTACAGAAATGACTATTTAAATTATAACTACGATAAATTACATGACAGAGAAGTACAAAGTACTAAAAAAGTGCATACCTAGAGGACCAATCTAGGCTGTAGAACTCAAAAAAGATTTTCTGAGACCTTAAGAATGAATAGTAATTGGCCAAAGGAAGAAGTGGGGGACAGATTTCAGGCAGAGGGAACAGCCGTGAGCTGCCTTCTCCAGATCTCATTAACTCAATCCTGGGGATCATTCAGCTTGGATAGCAGACCTCGTGGGATGTTCCAAAGCATCATCAGCGTAAAAACACAAATAAACAAAAACATCCTGGTAAACACGTCCCCAAGAAATGCTAGCAACTTAAAAAGAACACACAACATCCAAACACTGTAGCACCTCTAAGGAACTTTCAAATGTTTTCATCCAACTACAAACATTCTTTTTCTTTGGAATCTTCAATTGTATCTTTCAGTACGTAACTTTTCTTAGCTTGACTCAAGTCACTGAATGTGTTTGAAATAGAAGTATTTCTGTGATTTGTACTTTTTTTGGCTAAACATTTAGTCCAATCCTCACCAAGTTCCCCCATACCCCATACATGCAGAAATATGATCTTATGTTAAGTGTTCTTGTTACAAAATAATAATGATGATGATGATGATAATGAAGCTGGGAGGCAACTTTTGGAAGTGATAGATAGGTTTATGGCGTGGATTGTGATAATCATTTCAGGCGTGTACCTTTATTTCCAGACTTATCAAGTTGTATACATTAATTATGCACAGCTTTTTGTACGTCAAAAATAATAATTTGAAAAGGGGAAATAAATACTGACAGAGTGTGGACATTCAATCTCCTAAGCACACATACAAACACCAGCATGGGTGTGCACACACAGGCACACACACAGAGTAGGGGAGTATCACTGGGATCATAAAAAGAGCTACTAGGGAGACCTAAGGATTTCAGACCCAGCTCTGCTATTGGCCGGCTGTGTGATCCAGAATGTCATTCAAAACCCCTCATGGTTTAGAACATACCAAAAATCTTCCGAAATTCTTCCCTGCATGTGCCCTCTGTTACAGTCAGACCATGCATTTAGGGTCCTTGGCATGTCCCTCATGCATCCATTATTCTGTGATATGAACACCCACTACCTGAGATGCTCTCCATTAGCGGCCTCTGTCTCCACCCTCTGCCACACACACACACACACACACACACACACACACACACACACACTTCTATTCAACTCCCACTCGATCTCAACATTTATCTCCATCTCTTTCATTAAACTTTTCTTGCTCTTGTTTTTGCTTCATTCTCTAGGATCCCATCATCACGCTTAAGCTACTGGTAAGCAGTTGCTGTGATATTTTCTATTTATGTGCCTTCTCATTCTTCTGTGTAAATTCCATGGCATGGGCATATTGTGCGTGTGTGTATATTTCCAGCACCCAGTGCAGTATCTGATACTTGATGAGCATTTAATGCATGTTTGTTAATCAGATGCCTTTTCTACTCATTTGTCATCTCTGAGCCTCAGTGTTCTTACTTAGGGAAATAAAAAATAATACTTGCTCTACTTAGTTCATCCATCTTCCTATTAAATGAGAAAATGCATGTACATTGCTTAGCAAAGAGCCTGTCATACAGTAAATGTGAGTGATTGATGAAGTCAGTGAACATTTGAGTGCCTACTGTGTTCTGGATCGTGAATATAAAAATACTTTGCCACTGATGAAGCACTCTGCAAATAGAGGCATACGTTCAAAAATCATAATGTGACTGTTACGACATTAAGACAAATGTGTGTATCCATATCTGCTTGCTTAATTATAATAAGAGTGATATGAATAACCCTGTTCATATTCTTGAAGGATAATGGGAAGAGTAAGGAACGTGGAGTTTGCAAACATTGGAGTTCTGAACAAGATGCCGTACTTGATGCATAACTAGTTATGAATTCCAGGGTCAGTGGATTTAATACATTTTATATCATTGCAAATGTTTGCTCTACTCCCAGGGAAGATTAAAAAAAAAAATTCCTGTGTTTGGCTCAGGAGCTTGCTTCTCTCCTGGCAGTGTGCATCAGACTAAATGTCACAAGAATATTTCAGCATATGTGGGTAAATATTTACACTCATTTTAAACAGATATTCCAAATTCCTTGTTGTTTTTCAGCAGAGGCCTAAACCTGGTGGTAAAAGTCATGAATAGAACTTTTTCAGTCTCACTAAGTGAGAAGGGGCTTTTCAAGGATTCTTGCCTCCAGGGTGCTCTATTTTTCTCCTTCCATTCTTTTTGGGTTGAGCTGTTGGAAGGGAGAACTGGCCCTCTGCCATGGAACTCTCTACCAAGCCACTTCGAATTATTGCTCCCTGGTCCCTGAGAGCCAGTAGAGATTTAGCTGTGATCACAGGGGGAAGAAAAGTATAAGGAAAGAAATATAGAAGCTATAAGAAGAAGAAGCAACTCTTGGAAAAATGCAAAATGCGTAGTATTATGGCCTGGGTTACAAATAGGTAGACAAGGACTTTGAGTTTCGGAGGAATGAGAAATTATAGCTGGAACAAATCAAAGATAGCACTTCGGAGATGTACAGAACAAAAGGGTGCATCGGTGGGGGAATATTGCTGGGTTGACAGATTGATATTATACAAAGCTTGGGTTATGGACAGTTTTGTCTGTGTTCGAGGTGCGTAAAAATGCTGTGTATATGTATATGTGTATTCTTTCAATTTCCCTAGCTTTCTAAAACCCTTCAATAGTAGAGGCCTTTCTTTGGGGGAAAAGCACAGAGATCTCTGCTAATAGCGAAGGAAGAAGCTAGGCAGAGAGTCAGCCTGGTCTAATGGGATACTCTGAAACATCCTTGGTGCCATGATTGCCCCATCTCGAAGGAAGAGGATCCAGTTTTCTGACCCTGTATCAGTTGTTGGCTGCTCTATTTCCAAGGGGTTTGAAGGCAAGGGCTACCTCCTAGTCTGGCTGAGTAAGGCACCTCACCCTTGGACAAGTGCAATACTCTAGCTGTGAGTGCTCTGAGCTGTTAGCAGCCAGGACTCACAACTGCTGAAGAATGGAAGGGAATCTGTGTGGGCACCAATGGCAACTACTACAGAGGGACAGGTTAGAATCATAAAGTGCTATAAGTCCAGAGACATAGGAACTGATTCTTTCATTCTACATTTATAGAACATGCACTCTGCTTGTCATACTGCTAGGTACCAGGGATACAAAGACTGGAGAGCCATTTTCTACTGTGCATCCTAGTATAATCAGGGTGAGAATTCTGCTTTAGGATCCAATAATGGGGAAACCAGAAAGGACACAGAAGGCTCTAATCACAAGACAGAGCATACTTATCATGTACCTGCTGAATGAGCAGTCCTATGCTTAGTGTTAGGGAGGCAACAAAGGTATGTAAGTGTGGCTTCTACCTTTGGAAAGATAACAAGTAAAAAGGACTTAATAAAACACAAGGGATGATATACTTAGTGTCTCATAAGAAGCAGGAAGATTAAGTGTAGAAGAACCCAGAGGAGAGAAAGGAATCATGGAAATGTAAGAGCTGACTTTGCAGCAGACCCTTACAGGATGGCAGAGTATGAGCTTATGCCAATGGGAGAAAGGTATTCTAGGCAGAGGGATGGCTTAAGTAAAGGTAAGGAGAAAAAAAGATATTTTCACATAAATTCTAGTATGTGATTGCCAAAGTGAAATTTTGCTACAGTACCAAGTAAAAGTAGGCATGTAAGAGGAGAGGAGTCTGGAGAAGCGGGCAACGTGTAGAGGACCTTTATATCTGGGAAAATAAGGATTTGGTACTTGATCTTTGACAGAGTAGGTAGCTGTGAGTAGATGCTAGAGAGCAGAAATTCACCATGAGAACAGTTCAGTGGGAGAGTAATTGACAAAGCGTAAGGCACACAGGAAGGCAGGGAAAGCTAGACCAGACTGAAGTAAACTGCACCATGTGTTGGTTTCCTGTCATGTCATTGTTAAAAAAGAACACTTTAACACAAAGAATGAACCCTCATGTAAGCCATGGACTTTAATTAATAATAATTTATAAATATTAGTTCATTAATTAAAACAAAAGTACCACAGGAATGCAAGATATTAATAATGGGGGAACTATGAGAGGAAGGGAGGGGGGGGAAGATGTACTTTCTGTACTTTCTGCTCAATGTTTATGTAAACTTAAAACTGCTCTGAAAAACTAATTTTAAGAAAATCTTAAAAACAAACAAACAAACACCACTTCTACCTAGGCTTTTTACCCAGCCACTTCTTACTCATTCTTCAGACTTTCGGTTGAAGCATACCATTTCTCTTTGCTCCTCTAATAGTCTAGACCCCTTCTATAGGGTTTCAAACCACCCTGAACTTATCCTTAATTCCATTATTATTCTTATAAGGTTAATGATTAGGACTACTCTCATTATACTGTGATGTGAGCAAAAAATACATTTTCTCATATTAAACCACTGAGATTATGCTGTTCATTGTAGCAACCAATCCTACTTACCCTAACTAATACACAAAATATTGTGCATCTTATGGATCAGGATCATGTTTGTCTTTACTCACCCTTAATTTTCTAATGTCTAAAAAAACCATCTGATCTATAGGAGGTACTCAATAAGTACTTGCTGATTGCAGGTTTTCTTGCAAATTATTTTCTTATACCTTTGGGATATTGTTAAGAACGTTGGCTTGAAAATAAGATAGTCCATGGTTTCAGTGTTAACTCGCCCTTTTACTTTTGCTTTGGGATATTGGCCAACTCATTTTACATCTTTAAACTCTTCTTCTCCTTTGTAAATTGGAAATAAAAATAGTTCCTATACTATAGGTTGTCGTGAGAAGTAAATATGGTATCGTATGGTCTTAGCCCAGGTTCCCCAGGAAACAGCTTGATGCGAGGTCCAAGTGCTAATACTTAATTGTGGAAGATGCAATCCCAGGATAGCAAGAATGTAGGAAAAGGAAAGTGACATGTGGAAGGATGGACATAAATGCAAGGTGATGCATTGCTATGCTTTCCATTATTTTATGATCAATGATGAAGAGACACAGCAGTACCGTAAGAAGGTGGATCCACTTGGTCATATGGGCCGTCTCCAGGCAGTCAGTTCAGAGAATCCATACCTCAGAAATGGTCATATGACAGAGGAAGGAAATGGGATTCATACTCCTGATTCTGATTTTCAAAGCAAATACCCCACACTTCTGGATTGCTGCATCTGGCCATTTCTGTAGCTGTTCAGAAAACCTCATCCCCACCCCTGTGCTGTGCTTTCCATCCAAGTCTGGAAGTGGCAAGGAAAACTTCAAATTCAGGAAATGCTGCTGTCCCTGCATGGGCCACCGAAGGCTGACCTTCCTGGGGAAGCTGCTGGCCTACTCCAAGAGGCAGGAACTACGCAGACCCGAGCAGAAGCGGTTGTCCATTGAGGCAAGCTGCTGACCACCCCTCGGGGAGGAGCTGTGATAGTTGAGGTGGTACCAGCAGTTGAGAGCTAGAAGAAAGTAGCGCTAAGAGAGTCCACTATGGGGCAGAAGATGTGTCCGAGATAGCCTGCAGAGCACTGATCACAGTGTCTGGCACATGATAAACGCTTACTAAATATGTTATTATTTTCCCTTCTGTTACATAGTTAAGAGCCTTATTTAAGATTACCATCTCCGTGTCAGAGAAGATAGATTAGGGGCCACGAGACTCTCAGCCAACCTTAAGATAGAAAATAAATATTTTTTGATTGAAAATTGTATTGTTAGGAAGACTGCACGATGCGATCTGTATCTATACACTATACCTATGCATACAGTAAATGGTATACGCTGAGGGTTGAGTAAGCACTCAATTTTATTTGAAATATTGGTTGAGCGAATGGGTAAATGAACAATGAAAATAAACCTCTGGTAAATCTTCAATTCTAGGATATTAGAGCTAGAGTGCATCTTAGAGATTGCTTATTCTAAATTCCTCTTTTATATGAAACATCATGGAGGCTCCTGGAGGCATACTGCTTCCCTGAGGTCTAACAGCTCACTCACAGGTGTTCAGAGATTATGTATAATTGCCTCATGCCCTTCTCCAGTGACTCTCTATTGATCGGAGTCCTGTAATGCAAAATAATCTGATAATCAGAATAAGAAGAACTATCATTTTTCTAGTACTCACAATGTATCAAGCACTTTTCACCTTCCTGAGGTATTTAGCATCCCTCTTTCTTCGTTTCAAGTGATGCCGTCCCTTGAGCAGTTATTGAAAAGTAGAAATCAAACCCAAGTCCTGCTGTTCCCAATGTTCTTACCTTCTGTCACTGCATTACCTAGCCTGTAGTGCTCAATGATGAATGTTCCCTCTTGTCATTCTTACGAAATTCATGTGAGGAGAGGAGATAGATGTCCCAGAACGTGTAACAAGGAATGGGCACAGGGGGAAAGGAAGAGGGATGAGCTGTGGACCAGTAGAATATTTAAAACTGAGATTCCCCCTGCCTCCATCTGCTGAATTTACCTTTTTTTTGCAAGAAAAAGTCCCTTCTGGGAAAGCCTCACTCAACTCCAGATACTTTTCCAAGACATTCTTAGAGCGGAGACTAGCATATCCAATTTGGCGGAGCAAAGTGTGATTTTAATTAGGTCGTTTCCCTCTGGGGGCTGGGGGCTCTGTTGGCTGAACTTCATAAAGGAGACTGTGGGTGGGCAGCGTGCAAGGCACTCAGAGGTGAGGAGCGTTCAGGACAAGCCTCCCAGAGGGGCTTGGCTGTCGCTTGTGAAATTTCCCCTATTTCTTCTTCCTCCTAAAGTCACTGGAAATTGCTGCACCCAGGGAGGGATGTGGCCTCCCTCTCAGATAGGAAAGGGCTTTGGAGTTCTTGGATCAGAGCCAGCGAATATCCAGGGCATTTATTTTTCAGCTATGGGGCCCCTGCGTGGATCAGTCACTCAATCCAGACAGGTGTCCACCTTCCTTGCTCCATGGAATACCTCTAGGGCCCGAAAAGACTGCTGGTGCTGCTCCCCGAGTGAAAAGTTCATGTTCCTCCTAGTCATGAAATAATGTGGTCCCAACCTTCCCTCCTGGGGTGTGTCCGGTGATTTAAGGCTTTTGACTTCTGCCCTGGAGAACAGAGCAGAGATAAATTGTTGGCTGCTGACAACGTCTCGTCCACGCCGCAGAAAGCCAGGGCGGTGCAGCTGGGGTTCTGGGTGGGCCTGGTCACCCAGGAGGGGCTGGCCAAAAGCTGCCTAGCTGATGGAAACCAAACAACTCCCAGAAAAGCTGAGACTTGAAACAGAACCCAGGAGGCACCTCCTGCAAGTCTTCCCTGGTTCGTTGCCCTCCTTGGAAAACTGGACAGTCATCTCTGGTTTCTGGAGAATCTGAGGGAACTTTCTAAAATGCACATCCCATCACACCATGTTTCTGCTTTGAGACACCCTAAATGGGTCCCTCGTGCTCATGCAGGTTAAGGTTAGAGTGCTTGCCACTACATCATGCTTTTTTTTTTTTAAATTTCTCTCTTCAGAGAGCTCTCCAGCTTCATTTGCTCTCCTTCCATGCCCACTCCCTACAGTTGGCACACTACATATGCCCTCCAAATTTGCATCTAGATCCTTCCCTCTAGCTGCCATGATCTTTGAGGCTTCTCCCCTTTCTCTGAGTGGCTCCCCTTCCCCTCCAACCCAAGCCCCTCCTGGATCTGCTTGGCTAAATTCTCATTTGTCCGATCAAAGGAGTCCCCTTCTCTGGAAGTCCCCTCAATACACCTCCCCCACTCATTGGCAAAACCGGAAGACCTGACCGTTTCCTTCCAGAGCGACCTGTTTTGACATCTATTTTAACACTTAAAAGTCTCTATTATAATTGCCTGTTTCATTTACCCTTCTCCCCATCCTCCCCCACCCCTTCACCATAAGCTCTGTGAAACTAAAAACCAGGTTTGTATTTTTGTGTATCATTATATTCTGAGTTCAGTTGTCAGGCATATTTTAGGCACTCAATAAATGTTTGCTAAATTAATAAATGAGACCCCAGAGGGCATCCTGTTAAACCTTTAATGATCTTCATCATTTCCTGGGGATTAAATACTTAAACACTTCTCTTGAAAACTAGCAGAATCTGGGGGATTGGTGCAGCTTTTCACCAATAATTTACAAGCAGATCAGAAGGACTGCTGGTAGTAAGCCCTGAGGTTTTGTTATTTTCTTTTTCCATAAACACTGAGTTTTGGTAATACTTTAAAAATTGATCTGGAGGATGCCAAGAACAAATGTGGGTGTTAGGTGTCAGGTCTAGCTAGAGTCTTATCTCTAGAATTGTTCAGAGGAATATACGTGAGCACATTAATTAACCTGATTGGATTCTCTTGTGTTCGTGATACACAACTAAGGGGTTAGAACGTTGGAATGTTGGTAGAGAAGAGCCTCAGCATGTCCAGGGTGTCACAGGACTCTGCTGAGAAGGGGGCAGGTGTCTGTCTGTGTTTTTTCCAAGAGGAAACTGAGCATGAATGTGGTTTGGAAAGGGTAGGAACCAGGGGGCAGTCACAGGGAGGATCTGGCTGGAGGAAAGCTTATTCGTAGTTGAAACAGGGCAACTCCTTTCCACTCTGGGCAGCATTCTGTGCTTTACAGAGCCTAGACAGACTCTGAAGCTACGGGTAACCTCCAAGTTGGTTCCTGGGCCGATCTCCATCAGTGTCAAAAGGGGGATGGCAGGACAAGCCATGATCACGTGTAGATGGCTCTAGAACTGAAGACCTCAAGGAGGAATTTGCGGCCGTCAGACAGAGTGCTGACAATGGACTTCCCAGATCAAACGTTCACCATGACCCTGGTCATCTCTCTCACTTGCTGCTTTTCTGTTACATGAGTTTCACTTCAGGGAGAGGAGTGGAATTGGCAGCCATCCCCGCCCTTCCTTTTTTTAGGCATCTCTCATGGCCCCTTCACTCTGAAGTTAACAGCAGTCCCTTGTCAAAATAATGGGCATAACCCTTTCTATTTTCTAGTATAGCGATTCCCAAAGTGACTTCCACTGAATGTGTGTTCTGAGAGATGGTAATAGATGTTGAATAAAAAAAAAAAAAAAAAAAAAAAAAGCTCCAGGCCAACAAGTGTGGGGAATGATACACAGTAGAGCCCCTTCTTAGAGAATCACATTGCATGTCAGGATACTGAAGACTTCTGTGAGTCCTGAAGAAAACAGTTAGATACATCCACATTCACTCAACAGTAGAACTTCTTTATTTAAGAACAACTTGATTAATATTCTGAAAGAAGCCTTTGGGGAAACGCTAGTGCCTCATCTAAGGATTGTAATCTCATGCACCCTAATATATTTACCTAGTATCTTCTTTATAAAACAAATAATATGTCTATTATCACAATCCCATGTTATCAAAACAGTCATCTCTTATTATAAATGTTTGTGACATATTTTGAATACAAAATATATATTTATTTATTTATGTATTATGTACTCCTTTATTTGGAACTAAAAATCTAATTCCAAAGACATTTGTATCATGTCCTCTAGTGAGTTCCGGGTTAATGCCTGAGTTGGACGTTCATACAAGAGACAGCAATAATACTACTCATCTTATAAATAGTGATGTTGTTTATTGAGGTCTTACATGTGGATCAGAAATGAGACTGGATACTTTTATAACTATTTTCTCATCCTAGAAGTGAAGGGGTTTACACATACTGGTCTTATTTCCGTTGCTGCTGGGAAAATGGTGCTTCTCATCTCATCTGAGTTCAGTGTGGATTCTCTTCCCCTGGCTGAGCAAAGCATGGGGTGGCCTCCCACCCTCATGGAAGCAGTAACATAAAGGTGTGACAGGTGACAAATGCAGCCCAGGTTGGGGCACCGGCTGCATGGAAGAGTGTTCTCTGGTAGTTCTCAAGACGGCAGTTCTCTGAATGTCCGAGAGTAGGCAAGCTCTCACCGAGTGGCTTTGGATTCCTAAAATTAGAACTTGGGCCTTGGGGAATAGAAATGGACCATGAGTTAGGCACATTCTGTAATTAGCGTTCTGAGAGGATGTTTGTAATTCAGTCAAAGCTAAAGGGACAAATGGACCCTTGGAGTTCTGAAACAAATGAAAACTGTACAGGAGCTCCACACAGGGTAGGAAGAACCTTCCTTCTTTTTGACTAATGGAATGCCTTGTAAAAACATTTCAGGACAGGAGAGCTGCCTTCGGGTCAACAATCCTGCCTCGAATGTCTACTGTGGGTTTTGCTGTAGGGTGGACAGATCCAGTAAGACTCTCATAACCTACCCTCCCTTCTCCCCCCGCACCCCAGCAGCCTACTGCCCTAAAACACCAAGACGATCATGTCATCCCCTTCGCAGAGGCCCCAGTGGCTTCTCCTCACACTCCATGTAATGAATCCCTATTTAAGTTATGAGGGCTGATAGTCTAGGGCCCTGACTTGACCTCTCTAGCCGGATCTACCCCAGAGTCCGTGCCATGAAGAAACTCGTCAGCACAGTAAGGCTTTGGAGTCTTCTGACAGAAGTGGGAAGTGTTTTGAAGGTTTTTTGGATTTTTTTTTAAGATTTTATTTATTTATTTGACAGAGAGAGAGAGAGAGAGATCACAAGTAGGCAAAGAGGCAGGCAGAGGGAGAGGGGGAAGCAGGCTCCCTGCTGAGCGGAGAGCCCGATGCGGGGCTCGATCCCAGGACCCTGAGATCATGACATGAGCTGAAAGCAGAGGCTTTAACCCACTGAGCCACCCAGGTGCCCCGTGTTTTGAAGTTTTAAACAAGAGCTTGACATGTTCAGATATTCGATTTACTTTATTTTTCTTTCCTTTGTCCTGATTGAACTCAATGATGCCAATTATGTCTATGTTTTATCTCCTTCGTCTTCTATAAACATTTTTTTTCTAGTTTTTTAAAAACTGCTTTTAATTTCTTTAGTTTACTTTTTTCCTAGCCTGCCTTCCATGGCTTCAACAGCTGTAATGTTCTTTTCACCGATGGAGATGCGGCTTTTAACGTGGCGGCTTTCAGTGATGGTTACCTTCTTCACTTTCCTTTCATTCTTGACCTTGTTGTTGAGTTCTTTGATCTTATTGTTCTTATTGTTCCTTGAGTCATTAAACATTTCTTGAGCTCTTAATGCATAAGCATTTGCATTTACACTTCATGCATGCAGCAAAATGTTTGCTAACAAGTACCATTTCATCTGGTAAGATTTGGGGGCCTATTCTTCAATTGTCTTTCCTTTGTAGGGTTCCTTTCCCCTTTCTTCTGGCAGGTATTCTTATTCTGGATTCTATGCTGATTCTCCTTGTATTACCATCATCACTGAATAAGTTTAGTTTCTCCTTTATTGGTTTTTGTGGAAAAATAGTAGTGATGGGAGAGAAGCGCCAATTGTCACCCCTGCTAATATGCAATTGTGTGCGTGTGTGTCCGTGTGTGTGTGTGCGCGTGTGTGGAGGGGGTGAAAAATGAGAGAGGAAATGTAGTTTATGTTTCTCTTGTTTTCATTGAATTGCATTGGTTTTAGAGGAATGGGATCAGAGATACACCTAATTTTCCTTCCTAAAAGTCACAGAGTGATTTCAAAGATTATTCTAGCTACACTAAACAGGTTGAAGGGAGGCAAGTGATGAGCTGAGGAGCTGTAAGAAGACTTATAAAAGTGCATATAAAATATTGATGGTTCACTGATTTGGAGTAAAGAGAATAGAAGTAAATCTATAAAGACCTAATGATTGTTCCAGGCTCTGCCCTCTACTGCCTAAGATCTTCTCTAAGGGTGGACATATGTTTATTCATCTGTACATTCACAGGGACCTAACTAGGCACCACGTAAATAACAATGCATGTTTATTGCAACCAGACAAGAATGCATATTTTAAATTTAATTAATTAAAATATTGTTTTGAATTAAATATTTTCCATTTCCCCTTAGAAACTGCTCAGGTCACAGCGGGGGGTGGGATTTGTGTTAGACATTGTTCTGGGGGGTTTCTGTAAGCTTTTATAGCTGTTTCTCTAAAAGTCCTTGAATTTGGAAGTAACCAACGTGATAAGTGATTTCATTCTTAATCGTTTCCACATTTTAAAAATGGGAATAAATAATAATAAAATACTACTACTAAAACTGACAATAACTTGATGGGTTTTCTGGGGTGGGGAGAATTAGTAAATGTTCAATGTGCCTTTCACAGTCCTGATTTCATCTAAGCACTCCCTAAGGGGGCTTCCACTTACCCTTTTTTCTCTCCTTTCTGTAAAAAGGAACTTGAACTTGGTTAGACTCTCATCTTAGTCTCCCCATTACAGTTTTTGCTTTTCTTTATAGTAGTCTCTTGCGTGAAGTTTTATAATCATCTGCTTGTGCCCCACTGGACCAGGGATTATGACAATTTACTCTCTTATCTACCAGTACCTGAATATAACAGATCTTCAGTATCTTTTTAATGAATAAAATAATTGATTCCTACTGGCAGGTCATTCCTATCATGGCTGTGGTTGCAAATAGCCCTCCCTACCCCCTTTCTTGGACACACAAGGATTAAAGCAAGGCCACCCACAGCCTTTGATCATTGGGTTGAACAGAGAGGTTCATCAGTAACAGAAACAACCCAAATATGCCGTATTTGGAAAAGCACGTTTCTCTGACATATGGGCTTCTATGAGCAAGAGTCACAAGCTATCCTGTTTTGGTGAGTCATACATGGCTCCAGCATCAACCATTTGCCGAAGAAAAGGAGAAAATGGCTTTAATTCATGAAAGAATACATTCCATTAGAGAAGATACGTATTTCTGAAGCAGAGGACACATCTTCAGAAAACACAGTCTCTCTCTATAAATGTGTAAAATAAAGCAAAATTGCATTATCATCCAACAGCTAGAGTTTGTTTTTTTTTTTTCCATTCCTTTAAAAGTGTAATTTGTTACTTAGTAAGCTCTTTATTTTTATTTGGGAAATTGAATAGTTGTAACTAACCCCATGGAATTGTGCTTTGTAAAAGTTGGCCTCCTACAAATCAATTTCCCTTCCTTTCTCTCTAGTGGTGCCATAGCTCATCCTAGCAAGACAGTCCGTTGGCATTTGTGTTCTAAACTCCTGCAGGGCTCTCAGCAGCACGTTAAGTGATGGATGGCTGGAAAGTTGATGACGGAGGATGGGGAGGGGAGTGTCACCATCTTACTGAAGCTGGCAGAAGAACTACTGCCATTCCCGAAGTCTAGCGTTTCTTTGATGAAAACAAGCATTTTTGTAAACTAATTGTTGGTTGTTGTTTTTAATGACCACACGAAACGTGTTTACCAAACTAAAATTTCATCTTGCAATTTTACCCCTTGTTTACTATAACAAGACGGTTAGCTTTGTTTTGTGAAGGCTTAGTATGTACTAGGTATGATTGAACTCTTATTTTAAAAGAAAAGGTTGGGTTAGGGTGCCTGGGTGGCTCAGTGGGTTAAGCATCTGCCTTCGGCTGAGGTCATGATCCCGGGGTCCTGGGATTGAGCCCCTATCAGGCCCCCTGCTCCACGGGGAGCCTGCTTCTCCTCTTCTTCTGTTGCTCCCCTGCTTGTGCTCTCTCTCTCTCGTCAAAGAAATAAAATCTTTTTTTAAAAAAAAGAAATTTAAAAAACATAATAAAAAAAAAATAAAAGGTTGGGAGTGGAGGAGGGGCAAATTTAGCCCAGTCCAGGAGAGGTCAGAATTATTTCATTCGATTGACAGATTTACTCTAGTCTTCTTTAATTCATTTTTTTTTAAATTATGAAAGCAGTCGGTATATTGTGTATTTTATAAAGACCAACATATTTTAAGAATGAGATATGGGAGGCAGTGTCCCCTTTTGTACCCTAGATGATCATTCTTAGAAATGCAGCCACATTTTAACACTCTTTTTATTTTTTAAATTTAATTTTTTTTGGTTGTAAGCACTTTCTTTTCACTTCTTTCTTACAAAAGATAAGAATTTGTATCTTTTCACACACATGTACATTCACACACATCCTCGAATCATGACCCTCCAAGTATAATTATATCACAATAAAATCTAAAACACTCTAATGGGTCCCTGGTATACTTCTATTGATGATTTTGCCACTGCACCAAACTTTCTTTATTCTCTTGATTAAAATTGCATTCATTTTCATAGAGTTATGTAATTATTGTCCCCAACTGAGCCACCAGTTTTTACACCATGCCTACATTTCTGTTTTTGTATCTTTTTTTTTGTTCATTTGCTTTTCTTGGGGTTAATAATTATTTCCTTTTATAATTTGCTTAGATCTTAAAGTGATTACCATTAAATTAGCCTGCATTTTTTTTTTCCTTTTCTGTTTCTGAAGTTTTGTTTTGTTTTGTTTTGTTTTAAGTAAGCTCTACACCCAACATAGGGCTCGAACTCACAACCCTTAGATCAGGAGTCGCATGTTCTACCCACTGAGCCAGCCAGGCGCCCCTAGCCCGTATTTTCAAATGGAACTGCAGAGTTCCTTTCAGTGTGAAGGGAAATAGTACTTTGTTCATTAGTTCTAGTTTTTTAAACTTGAACATGATCCTTTCAGAGTTTTCTGTCTTCTGGTTCCTACAAGGAATATTTCTGCCCTATGTCTTCTTATCAGTCATCCTGACATTTTTCATCCCTGCCATGCTGGTGCCTCCCTTTTCTCCTTTCCTGCATTGGGTTCAAGTTTTCTTGAGTGTTTATCTTCCTCTGTTTTGGTTTATTCCCTCAATTTTTGGAGCATTTCCTCTAACAGATTCTTGGGGGAAGAAATGAATAGGAGGTAAATTCTTCGGGGCTATGTATGTCTAAAAATGTCTTCGTGTCAAATAACACTTATGAATAATTTTCATATAGAAATACAGGTTGTAAGGAGAAACATAATAGATCCCAAGATCAGGAAGATGAGGAGAGAGCAGATAATTTCAGACCTTCTGGGCCTCAGTTAGACATTTGAAATATATTGTTAATGAACTAGAAAGCCATCAGACAGTATTGAGTAGCAAAATATCAAAGTGTAATTTTTATTATTATTATTATTATGATTTTATTATGTTAGTTACTATACAGTACGTCCTTAGTTTTTGAGGTACTGTTCCAAGATTCACTGTTTTAAAGTATTCTTTTGCCATCATATAAAGACTACACTCTAGGGGGATTAGAAGTAAAGCAGAAAGCCCTGTTGAAGAACATGATTGAAATAATCCAGGTAGAAGCAGCTGGTGTCTTGAGCTCAGTTTGTATGGAGGAGGAGTGGGTGGTATGGTGTTAGTACGGTATAAACAGTGATGCCACTTGCTGATACAAAGAAAACTGGAAGAGAAATAGGTTGAGAGGGCAGTAAGTGGATGAAAATCCAGGAGATTTCTTTTAGTAAATGTTACTTTTGAGAGGGGATGCCAAGTAGCAACTCAGATATCTGGATCTGGAATTTAGAAAAGTTAGATGTGCTGTTTAAAGCTATGGGGCCAGATGACATTGTACAGAATAGGGCTGAGCAAACTATAGCCAGTAGGCGGCCAAATTTGTGTAAATAAAGTTTGTGTGTGTGTGTGTGTGTGTGTGTGTGTGTGTGTGTGTATGTGTATATAAAGTTTTATTGGAACACAGCCATGCTCATTTTTTAATGTAATGTCTGTGGCTACTATCCTGCTACAGCAGCAGAGTTAAGCAGTTGCGAGAGAGCTCGTATAACCCCAAAGCCGAAAATATTCCCTGGCTGGCTCTTACAGAAGAAGTTTGGCAACTCCTGACCTAGGGAATAAATATAGGTAAAAAAGAAAGAAAAGTCAAGGATGAACTCTGGGGTTTCCCAACATTTAAGGGTTAGGCATGCGAAGGTGATTTAGCAAAAGACAAGGAGAAGTAGTAGTCAGTGAAAAGAGGAAAGCTAGCTAAGTACGATGTCTCAGAAACTTAGCAAAGACAGTGCCTGAAGAAGAAGGGAATATTCAACTACAGCAGATGTTGTTGAGGAGTCAGTTAAGATGAGGATTGGTATATGATCACTGCATTTGGCAAGATGAACTATAGGGACCTTGACAAGAACTTAGTGTGGATTGTCAGTGACAAAGTCTAATTGGAATGGGTTCATGAGAGAAGGGAAGATGAAAGAGGGAAAAGAGTGAATGTGTGCGGTAAGACTTACAATGAAATCTACCCTCTTAACGAATTTTTCAACATACAATGCAGTGTTGTTAACTATAGGCACAAAGTTGGGATAGAGCAGTGCAGCCAGTACAGAAAACTGTATGGAGGTTCCTCAAAAATAGAAATACTACACGATCCAATAATCCCACTTCTGGGTATTTATCCAAAAGAAATGACGTAGGATCTCAAAGAGATATTTGCACTGTCATGTTCATTGCAGCATTGTTCACAATAGGCAGGACATGGAAACAATCTAAATGTCCATTGATGGCTTGGTGAATGAAGAATATTAATAGTGTTTTGAGCTTTGAAGTAAAGACAAGCAGAAAAATGGGGTGATGACCGAAAGGAGGCAGAGATTTAAAGAAGGCGAGCAGATGGGTTTGCCACAAAGCAGACTTTGAGGTGGACATTGGCATGCAGAAAGTTTACTAGATCATGCTTTCAGAGTCAACATCTTTGGAGGGGAGGACAAGACTAAACAGAGGGAAAAGCTGGCTCAGATGAAGTCCCAACAAAAGCTTCAACCAACTCTGGGAGAGCTTTGAAGCTGAGATGGTCCTTCACAGATGTCCGTTGGTGAAGGGAGGAGTCAGGCCTATTTCCATCCTCCCTGATTAGTCATTGGATGGAGGCAGGAAGGAGGGGCACTCTTGCTTGTATTGGCCCTGCCCCACTGAGGCATGACAATGAGAGCCATTGCTCAGCCCATTCACAGCAGCTGGAAGAATAAGGCTTTCCTCCCAGAGAGGGACCTGAATGGCACATTCTAAAACTCATTTGAGAAGGGGCTTTAAAGTATGGGACTTTCTTCTTTCTGTTGCAATCTATTCCACGCCTCTCCCCCATTCTCCTTCACAGTTCTGGAAATCATGAACTTTACCTAGTGATAGGACACCAGATGGACTTTATGATATGCCTTATCTAAAAAAGGATGGGGAGTAAAAAATCTATTTTACTTGCCCGGCTTGGCTCTCCTTCTGTTAAAGGATGTTAACATGATCATTAGCTTTTACTTAGAGAATTAAGGATTATTGTTTGGATCCAGAAATGCTTCCCAAAGACTGCTGGTCCTCTTCTATAAAAATCAAACATAAAAGAGATTGAGCATAACATGAAATCAATGGCTGGTAACTTTGGCCTTTGGAAATAGGTTTAGTTTTAAAACTAAATTAGAAAGGAAGGGATTTTCATATCGCTTAATGTCTCTTGTTAAATAGTTTCTATCATGTTGCTCTCATCTAATAAATATCTCTTATTTATGGCCTCTTTATCATTTTGGAATCATAGGTGAAAAGAACTCATCAAGCCTCTCATCCACCCATCTCCCTAGTCCGAAGACACCTGCTATAAATGATTTGGCTGGTGCTATCCATTTCGGCTTACAGGGGTCAAGGACTAAGGATCTCAGCAAATGTTTTCTCCTATTGAGTAAAAATAGTTCTTCCTATAATTTCCATCCCCCAGTTCTGTTTTACACTCACAGGATAGGTATAATTTCCCCTCTAGATGAGAGCCTTCCAGAGATTTATGAGTAACTTGCAGTCTTCTTTCTTCCTTAATACCCCTCTTCTGCTTCACATTCTTTCAGTTTAGTTGGCAAATCCATACTAAGTCATCATACTAGGCCAGCCAGTGGGCTAAATTCTTAGGGTAAATATGCACCCTAAACACCAGGAAATAATTTCTAGTATTTTCATTATTCCACTTGCTCTTCTGTGTCCTTTCTAATCTAAAAGGGGGTGCTTCCTCCTGGTTAAGGATTTATTTCTTGCTGCTCTTTCTTTCTCATGCCAGATTCTCCCCACAGAACATCTTAGCTAACAGATACCGTGCCTGAACACTTACCCTGTGACATGCAGTATGCTAAGTCCCTTATAGTCCTTCTCTCACTTAATAGTTACAAAAAACCTTGAGGGAAATACTTCTGTTATTCCTGTTTTACAGGTGAGGAAACAGTTTTTGTAAGCTTGGGCAACTTGCCCAAGATCTTAGCTAGCAACTGGTGCAGAGAAGAGTCAGTCCCACATCTGTCTGACTCTAGAAGTTGTGTTCTTAATCACCAGGCTATACTTATTTCTGTTACCATGGTTCCAACTAGCATCTAATGCCAGTCATCTGCCAAGTGGATAGCACCCCTGTTTGGGTTGAATTGTGTCCCCCAAAAAGATACACTGAAGCACTGACCCAGGCTTTACATTCTCAGAATGTGAATTTATTTGGAAAAGGGTTTGTTGCAGATGTTGTAATCGGTTAAGATGAGGTCATGCTGGAGTAGAGCGGACTCTCAACCCACTATGATGGTGTCCTTGTAAGAAGAGGGAAACTTGGACATGGATGGACAGAAGATAGCCATGAGGGGATAGAGCAGCTATTGGAGTTAGGCAGCCACCAGCTGCGGAGCACCTGGGCTACCAGAGGCTGCAAGCCACTAGGAACGATCCTCCCCGAGAGCCTTCTGAGGGAGCACAACCCCAGCCTCCAGAACTGTGACAGAGTAAATGCCTATTGTTTCAAGCCACCCAATTTATAGTATTTTGTTATGGCAGCACCAGGAAAATCATACAACCCCTCAGTTGGGACTCTTCTTCTTTGCTTCAGACTTACCTCACCAAGTGCCCCAGACAACTTTCCATGAGGGTCTCCCAGGCGGATAGCATCTGACATGTCACACGCTGACTTTCTGAGCTTGCCTGCCCTGGAGACCATGCTCCCCTTCCGGAGCCCCCTCTGCTAAGCTCTCAGTGCCCCTACTCACAGCTTCCTGAAAGACCGTTGTTGTTCTTTCGTTCATCTTAGATGTTTACTGCATGCCTGCTAGACGCCAGACACTGGGAGAGGTGGCAGGGACAAAGCAGAGAACATGAGAGCAGGCAGTCACCTCCTCCAAGGGCTTTGTACAGATTACCTCATTTATTCCTCATGGCAGTCCTATGAGGTACGACTAGTAGTCTACCCATTCAGCAGGCGAGGAAACAGGCCCAGAGAAGTGGAGTGACTTGCGTGAAATCACACAGCTGGCCAGTAGCGGGACCGGAGTTTGAATTCAAGCAGCCTGGCTCCAGAGTCTGTGGGCTCTGACTGAGCTTTCCTGTGTCTGGGAAGAAACCGCTCCTGGCTTCAGGTATGATACAGAATTTTAGAGGAGCTGAAACATGAAGGAAATAATTGTGCAAGTGAATGTAGTGATATAAACTGTGATGAGTGATCTGAGCGAAAATTAAAAAAACATTAGGTGAAGGCCTGGAGGCTCAGATTTTTCCAGAGAAGAAACAGTGAGGCTGAGATGTGAGCAGAAGTAACACTCAGCCAGGTAAAGAGGGCAGAGAAGGGGATTTCCAGGCACGGGGAGCAGCAGATCTGCGGCCGATTATGGAATCAGACCAGACATCCCCCTGCCACACGCCGGCTCCAGCTGGTCACTGAGTGCTGTTGAACCCATTCTTCCATCTCTCTACTTGTTTTCCATCACTTTTAGACAAGTGTAATAGCCCTCCGACTGCTCTCTCTCTGTCCACTCCTGATGGCCCCTGTCAGAATGCCACATAGCCACCAAAGTTCTCATTTACATGCAGATTTTATCAGGCTTCCTGCTGAAGGCTTTTCAGTGGGTTCCCCTTGCTTTCAGATGGATTCCCAAATATTTGCTCTGGTGCTATGGACACCTGACAAGTTGGTCTGTCTGGTGTCCTTTCCTCTGTTCTGATAATGGCAATCCATACTTCCTGCCTTTGTATTTGGAAAGCCCCTCTCTTCCAAATACTACAAGAGACCTTGCAGGCTCTGTCAATTACAGGACTTTGCCCTCCATACAGGTGAGCATATGACGAAGCCTTGATCAGTCTTTGTACCCTATCTCCTTTGTCACAGTGACCTAAAGCAGCAGATCTCAAAATTGAGTGCCTCAGAATCGCCCAGAGGGCTTATGAAAACAGATTACTGGGTCTCAGAATTTCTGATTTCATCAGCCTAGGGTGAGGCCTGAGAATTTGCATTTATAACCCATTCCAAGGTGATGCTGTTGCCAATATGGAGGCTAAGGGTCAAGTATAGCATAGAGGCAAGCCACAGAAGTTTATATGTACTCAATAGATGAGAGAAAAGTTGTCTACCTCCTCTGTCATCTATTGCTAGGAAGATGTTGGGAGCCACCAATGGTCAAAACCTCAGCCCCTAACACCTGGGGAGAGTCTATTTGCAGGATGAGATAATGTGGCTAAAATGATAAGGAAAAAATAGACATAAGAGCTAAGGAGAGTCTGAAGCATGATTTTAGCCCCTGGATCTAATTATCACCAAAGCTACTTTTACTCCTATTTTCTCTTTTAATGTAATCAAATACATCCACCCCTAACTCCACCCATCTCACCCCTGTCCCATGCACACTTTCTTATCCAAATGAGACTTAGGATATTCTTTTTTTTCAGTCACTTGCACATTGCAATAAATTGGACCTGATATACATGCATGGCCTTCAACACCCTCTCTCAGCTGTTCCCAGCCTGCTCTAGTCTGTTTCACCCAAGTTTGTCAGCCTTTCCAATTTCCTTTACCTTCCTCAGGGCCTTTGCACATCTGTGTGTTTATCCCAGAAGGCTCTCCCCCAATACTCTGAACATCCCTGTCTACTAACTCCTGTTCACCCTACCTTCAGATCTTTAGGAAGTCTTCTCTCACCATATAGGCTAAGTAAGATGGGTCAATGCACTCACAGAACCAGCTTTAATTACCACCCAGTAAGTAAGAATATGTGTAATTAATTGTTTAATTTATGTGTTCTCCAATGTAAATTTTTCCATAAAGGCACAGGATTGTATCTTAGTTAGAACTTACTCAGAAAGAATAGCTAAGAATCAGAAAGAATAAATTGTACTTCATCAAAATTAAATTTTTATACAAAAAGGACTCTATCATCAGAGTGAAAGGCCATCTACAGATTCAGGGTAAATATTTGCAAATCATATATCTGATAAGGGATTAGTATCCAAAATATAAAAAGAACTCCTATAACTGAACTAAAAAATAAGCAACTGAATTTTACTATGGGCAAAGGACTTGAGTAGACATTTGTCCAAAGAAGGTATACAAATAGCCAATAAGCCCATGAAAAAATGCTCAAAATCCCTAATCATTGGGAAAATGCAAATCAAAACTATAATGAAATACTGCTTCATACCCATTAAGATAGCTATTAAAAAACAAAAAACAAACTAAATAACAGGAGTTAGTGAAGATGTGGAGAAATTTAAATGTTTATACACTCCTGCTGAGAATGTAAAATGACACAGCTACTATGGAGAACAGTAAGACAGTTCCTCTAAAAAATAAACATAGGATTACCTGATGACCCAGCAATTCCACTTCTGGGTGTATACCCTTAAGAACTGAAAGCAGACTCAAACAGATATTTGTACATTCAGATACATAGCTGCATTATATACCATAACCATAAGGTAAAGGCAACCCGAATGTCCATCACCTGATGGATGGATAAACAAACTATGGTATATTACATACGATGAAATATTAATCATCCTTAAAAAAGAATAAAATTCTGACACATGCATGAATGAACCTTGAAGGCAGGCTAAGTGAAATAAGCTGTACTCAAAAGGACAATTATTGTATGATTTCACTTACTAGAGTGGTCAAATTTATGGAGACAAAAAGCAGAACAACAGTTGCCAGGGGCCAGGCAGACGGGAAGTGGGGAGTTATTTAATGGGTACAGAGTTTCAGTTGGGGAAAGGACAAAATTCTGGAGATGGATGGTGGTGATGGTTAGACAACAGTGAAAATGTACTTCATGTCACTGAACGGTACACTTAAAAACAATTACAGTAGTAAATTTTATGTAGGTTTTACTACAAAAAAAACCCTTCAATCAGCAACACTACTATACTATAATTGCTTGGCACATAATAAGTGCTCAATAAATAGTGTTCAAAAATGAATAAATGGTGAATGAATCAAAAAGTGATAAATCAATGAATCTATTAAAAGAGAAAAGCAGATTTATAAATATTAATGTAGAAGGAAAAGCACAACCCCTTTGAAAGCCAAAAATAGTTTATAAGACATTATGTATACTAATATAATCTTATTTTCCTAAGGAAAAAAAATAGAGTCCAACATAAACACAGAAAAAAGTCTGTAAGTTTGATCCATTAATTGTGGTTATTTCTGGAGTAGAATTATGGGTGATGGACTTTTAGTTTCTACTTCATATACTTCAGTACGCCTTGAAGATTTTAAAATAAGCACAAATTACTTCTTATATTAAGAAGCAATCGATATGTATCCTTTCATTTTGAAAAATAAATGCAGAGTTTGAAATGAAATGCAACACTTTCGATGTGGTCTAACCAGAGCACATTGACGATGGCCATCACTTGCTGAGTTTGGAAGGCTGGACTTCTAATTTAAGAGGGATATATCATATGCCAGGCCCCCAACACGTTGTTTTCTGGCCTCATGTTAATTCTGGAAAGGTTAATTACTCCCACAACCTAGCAACCCACTCTCTGGAGATTTTTCTGGACAAAGCATGGTTTTCAATACAAAAGAATGAGGAGATTGGAACTTCAGGAGACTAAGCTTAGAAGTAACCTTTTGTGGCTTAGCTATTTTAACCCTCCCTCATCCATCCCACACACTGCACACAAGTTTGTCTAACCAGGAAACCCTACCCAGGAAAATCAGGCCTCAGGTGGAAAGTGAGAGGTGGCATTAGCCTGGCAGGAAGGATGTTTTTGTTGGTGAATCACATCCGATGGGAGCTTAAGGGGCAGCTGAGGCACCTCCCTGTCTTGATTTTGTCACCAGTGGTACATGAAGTTCACTCTGAAGTCATGGATGAGAATCTAGGGGCTGTTTTGGGAAAAATGACTATGCAAAGAAAAAAGTGGATTCTTCAATTATGCCATGGCTTTTACTTAACGGGATGAGACCATGGAGAGTAAGTTCTGGTGTGGATTCTTTTGGAGAGAACCTGGCAGGGGAGAGGATGTTGGATGGAAAGAGTCCTCACCTGAAAGTCAGACATGCCCAGTACCAGTTCCAGGTCTGGCATTAATTAGCTCTGGGGTTGTTGGCAAATCACTTCATCTTGAACTTCTGTTTCCTCTGTGAGGAGTTTGAACCAGGTGTATCTTATTGTAGCAGTAACAGCTTGATTGGGCTTCATCTTCCAGCTGTGCCACTGTGTCCCAGAGTTAGTCCTTCTGCCTAGCAAGGTGCCCTGAGTTTGTAGGTGCTCACAGCAGTGCCCTTCATGTCAACATGATTGAGATTGTATCCTACGCATCACATTGCTTTTCTAGTGGCCATAATAATCACGTGTGTTTGTATATATGGGCTACTCAGACTGTGGCTAGGCATGGACATGGTATGCGGACATGATGGGGTGTGCGTACCCCTTTAGGGGTCATTCTCCTTCATTAGTTAATGGAGACACAGAAAGTTTGTTGGCTTTTTTTTTTTTTTTAATTTTATTTATTTATTTGACAGAGAGAGACAGTGAGAGAGGGAACACAAGCCAGGGGAGAGGCAGAGGGAGAAGCAGGCTTCCTGCTGAGCAGGGAGCCTGATGCGGGGCTCAATCCCAGGACCCTGGATCATGACTTGAACCAAAGGCAGACCCTTAACGACTGAGCCATCCAGGTGCCCCTGAGACACAGAAAGTTTAATGAACTTGTCCAAAGTCACAAAGCTAGTAAGTATAGCAGCTGAGATTTAAACTGAGCTTGTGTATTTCCAGATCTCTTACTCCTAACCACTATATTACAGAGCCCCTCCCAAGTGAAATGTCTAAGGAGTACCTCATTCTTTTGTCCTTGTATCACAAATCGGAGGTAATGTCTCATCAGAAAAATATTTTTCAGTTGGGTTGATATTTGCACTCCTCCATCACTTTCTGATAAATGTTCATACTCTAGCCACTTTTGAATAATCCTTGCTTGGGGTTTGCAATTAAAGAGAATCTGCTTGAGCCACGGCACACAGTTGATGTGCATTTCTGAAAGTGTGGGAGTTTTCAAAATATTCTAAATCACTTCCCTAAGGAGAGAAGACAGAGGAAATGAACAAGTCATGCTGATTAATATTTGAGCATAAACAATTATTAGAAAAATCTGCCAGGACTGTGGGCTTTGCCCCCATATGTTTTTCAATCATGGGAATTTGCCTTCCTCCGTTTTTCCTGTGTACCCTTCACTCAGTTTCCCTGCTGTTGTAGCCATAGACCTAGATCAGACTTCATCACAACAATCCCTGACAGCTTTCTTCCTCCTTTGCTAAACCAGAGTTGGTTTCTATTGATTCCTTGGCTTTGCCACTTACTTGTTCCAGAACCATCCATGATTCTTCCTTCTCTACTGATACTTGAGCTTGGTACTCAAGATCTTTGTTATCTGGCCCCAAGCCATGGTCTGTACATCATGCGCATCTACTTTTTTTCCTTCACCTATCCTTTGCTCCAGCAATGCTTGATTGTTCCATGTTCACTCAACATGGTCTCCATTCTTTATGCTTTTGCATATGCTATTCCTTTATCCTGGGATGTCCCTCTCTTCATCCTATAGTCCCGATTTTCACTTTTCCTCCAAGACTAAGCCCAGTGTCAAATCTCGGATGGCCCCTTCCTTGCACTGATTCCATCTCTCAGTCCTCTCAGCCCCAGTCTGCTTAAGTGGTTCCTCTTAGAATGGCAAGTTTGGGCCTGAGTGCCTTAACACTTCGCCTAGCTGTAGCACCCTCACCTGCCCAGTATGAAAACAGCCTCTGGTGAATGTTGGATGACCTGGATAGAAGACCCAGATATTTTGACTCCATTCCTGCATCAGAATATGACTCAACATCCATTAACAGAGTTTTTGAGCACCAAGGGCTGTACGATGACTAGGGGATCTGACTCAAAGTCTATGATGTTCGGTGCCCTTTAAAGCCCCACCTGATCTGAGTCCTCATCCCTGCTCTGACCCTCCCTCACTTCCATCCAGCCACTGACCTCCTTTCTTATCCTTGAACATGTTCCCACCTCTGTGTTTTGTACTTGCTTCTCCTTCTGCCCAGAATGATCTTTTGCTAAAACCAACCTGCCTCTTTGTTTACCTACTTCAAATTTTTGCTTAAATTCTCCTCCATCAGGCCATCTCTGACTATATAAGATTGCAATCACCTCCCATGCTGACTCTTCCTAACCTTTGCTTGATGGATCTCCTTTCCTTCATAATGTTTATCATCCTCTGACTCACTCTTTATTTTTTTTTTCCCAAATACTTTTATTTTATTTTTTCAGTGTTACAAGATTCATTGTTTATGTACCACACCCAGTGCTCCATGCAATACGTGCCCTCCTCAATACCCACCACCAGGCTCG
>CM052892.1:15104131-15279733 GCA_028534135.1 Potos flavus | reverse complement strand
AGAAGGTTTTTATCTTGATGAAGTCCCAAAAGTTCATTTTTGCTTTTGTTTCCTTTGCCTTTAGAGACATGTCCTGAAAGAAGTTGCTGTGGCTGATGTTGAAGAGGGTACTGCCTATGTTCTCCTCTAACATTTTGATAGATTCCTGCCTCACATTGAGGTCTTTTATCCATTTCGAGTTTATCTTTGTGTATGGTGTAAGAGAATGGTCAAGTTTCATTCTTTTACATATAGCTGTCCAATTTTCCCAGCACCATTTATTGAAGAGACTGTCTTTTTTCCACAGGATATTTTTTCCTACTTTGTCTGATTCTGCCACTATCTCTTCTATTCATTGCTGAACGCTTCATGCCTAGAAAAATACCTACCTAACATATAATAGAAGTCATATTACTATGCTGAATAAATGAATGAATGCAAAGCTAAGCAAGATATGCTCAGTCTTTACCCTCTTGTTTCTCAAGGACCACAGGGAGGATATAGTTGACTTAACACCCGATCTGAAAAGTATTCTGGTAGGGAAGTAGAGGCAGCCAACTCAGACTAGGACAGCCAAGGAAAATAAGCAAGTCATTGTCCTTGCCCTGAAAAGAGTTATAGTTTTCCAGAGGAGTAAATAGATAAATTAACAGATGAATAGCAAATAACATGAAAATGACCTTGCCAAAGGACAAGATAAACTCTCTTTCATGCACATCTTATCCATCCCACTTGTCCATAAACTCTTTGAGGACTTGGTCCAGAGCTAATTCATCCTTTTTCCCCTCATACCCCTACCTTCACCCCACTTTACCCCTGCACCATTCCCCAGTACTTGGGAGAAGGAGCATGTAAAAAGAAGCTTGATGGATGAATGAATGGATCCTAAAACAATATGTGAACACGTTGTCCCTCTCTCCCCTGAGCAATATAAATGCCAGTGGTTATTTGGCTGTGAGATGATTCTATTTTCCTGTTTATCCATTTGGCTGGCACAGTAAGGCAGGGATTTCATGGTCGTTCACTCACTGATATATGGCGTGATAAAAGCAGGCATCTGCCTATGAGGAGCAGTTCTCCATAAAGCTATTCTGAGAAAAACAGGTCCAGTAAGCTGAGCTCACACCCATTACTGGAGATATCTCCAAATTTATTACTGGAAGTGATATCAAGAGGAGAGTTGACATAGCCTTCTTCTGTTCAATTTCATCAATGGTAATTTGGAAGGCATGAGATCATCTAAGCCATGGGAAACTTGTTGCCCTCATCCACCCACTGGAAGGCTAATGCAGCCAGCTGGAATCTAAGGGGACACAGCCTCCCTTGAGATGACTCCCTTGTCTTCAGATTAATAGATGAGAAAACTGGGGGCCTGAGGGGCAAGTGATTTGTATAAATTCACACAGTTACATTGCAGCAGAGTCTGGATTAGAACCTGTCATCTGGTGCATATTGATCACCTAATCATTGCTTGTATACCTCCAGTGACAAAACTAAATACCCACTTGAAGCTTGTAGTTTCTATACTGATGTAACTAATAGAACAAATATTTGGCAGAAAGCGTCTCTAGTATGAGGCTAGAACAAAAGTAATTGAAGTCTGGAAAAAAATAAATTAATTCAAGAGGAGGTTTTGTAGCAGTGTTATATACTGACCAATTTGTCTTTTCATCTATTCAACATAAGTTACATATCTACCAGTGACCTACCTTAGGGTACCAGGGATGCAGAGTTGAGTAACATGGCCTCTGCCCATCTGTGAAGGTGCCCATCTATGAAAATGTGGTTTTGAGGATATTTGTAGCCAAAGTGAATTAGGAAGATTGACTCATACAGGCATAGTTTAAGGACTGGGGAGTCTTGAGGAGGGAGGTACTATGATTCAGGGCAACAGAGATGTCTAAGAATTATGGTTGGCTCCTCACGTGCCTAGTCTGGACACTTAATTTTAAATTTCCCAAAAGTCGGTTTGAAATTGCTTGGCTAGCCAAGGTCAAGAACTAGAATATAGGCTCCCCCAAATCAAGGATTATACCTGATTTCATTTGTAGCTCTTCAACGACTCGACGCTTAGATGATGCTTACTTAGCACATGTATCCTAAATTGTTGAATGTGGCAAATGACAAGTTACACAAAGCAGCAGAGAATTAAGGTCCAAAAATATGTGGTTTAAGCTCCAAGTGTCAATAAAATGCAGACTGGAGGAATTCATGAGGGATGGAATATCAAGAGTGGCGGGGTAGGTTTTGTGCTAGTTTTTGATGACTGATAGATAATTCTTCTCATCTGTTTGGTGATTTAGAAGGCTTTTCTATATCTACAGTGTCAATCTAGCTCACAACAAACTGTAAAGTTGGTGGAAGGTTATTTATTACCCGCACTGGAATAAGGGCAGCTGACTCCTGAAAGAGTCACCCAGAGATGTGCCTCCCATCATCATTTTGTCATTATTGGAGTGTTAGGGTGTTTTAACTGTGAGCAAAAGTTAGACAATGTGGTAAATTGCTTGCAAAGATGGTTACAACTACTCTGCCATCCTTATATTGTTCACCTTTGTCATTGTGTCTTTGCTACTCCTGCCAGGAGAAAATGGAGCTTATTTCTCTGCCTCTTGAATTTAAGCTTGGCCATGTGAGCTGCTTTGGACAACAAAGCATGAGCAAATGTGACAAATGCAGTGCTTGACAAGTCCTTCTGCATCACAGCTTACACTCTTATGTCTCTGTTGGGATCCCCAAACCACAAAATGGAAGGATTCAAGCTCACCTACTGGAGATGCATCCCGATAACAGCCTGCTGACTGCCATTCCTGAGTGAGGCCACATGAGACCATCTAGCTCTAACCAAATTGCCTCGTAACTGCCAGTCATTACAAGTGACCCCAAATGAGACCAGCAGAAGAAACACCCAGCAAAACCTCAGACCAGATTTCTAACCCATAGAATTGTGATCAAATGCAATAGCATCCTAAGCCCTTAAATTTTATATTTATTGTACAGTGAGTGATAACTGATGCAGAGGATATTAGGAAAACATTAAACAGGTAAGGTAGACCCATCTTAGATTCCTTCTGCCATGAATGTGAGTGAAATGGGAAAAAAACTTAAGTAATTCCCTTGCGGTACAAAGGAAAAACATGCAATTCTCGGATAAAACGAAATAATCTGGGAATATTATCCTCCCTCTGTTTATGGCCAGAGGAAGAAGGTGGATTAATCTGGAAGACACCCTTCATTCTTACTAGGAAGGCCCCATAGCAAGTTATTTATGTTCGGACCATTTGAGCTGGCATCTACTGAGACTTTCTTCAGAGACCATGATCATGCAGCAAGTCTTCGAATAGAAGTAACTGTTGGGATGGAGTGGGAGGCAGTATCTAGAATTGATTTGGGGGAAAAATTCTTTCATTATATCCACTTTTGTTAAAGCAGAGGGAACAAACAAGTCTGGCCTTAAGACATAACCTACACCTGGTCATAATGTTCAGTAGAAGCTAGAGGAGAGCTGTGGAAGCAATGCCCCAAAGCAAAGTCCCAAGTCCTTGAAGGGGAATGATAGAGACATGAGCTGGAGGCAGGGATGGTGATAAATAAGCTAGCTACATATTGAGAGCCCCCAGGGCACAACATCTTGACCTTATGGCTTTCAAGACCTTGGGCCTGACGGATCAAGAGGCACAGGTGAAGACCCTACGCTCTCCTCTTCCATCTCTACCCCCACCCCATGGAGGAAGGCTGCCATGACCATGACCATTCCAGTACAAACCTCGTAGGGTCAAAAACTCCCCTTCCCAACCTGTGGGAAGAGTTTCCTCCATTAGAGACCACCCCTCTGTATGTCACAGCTCCTCCCTGCCCAGAGAGACCCAATAATATGCAATCCTGAAATAACCTAGGGGCCAGTTCCAACTCCCAGAACCTGCCTTCTCCCCCACCTTGAGAGTGTACTTTCACTGTAATAAACTGCTTTGTGCTTGCTACTTTCCTTCTGGCTGTCTATTTGAGCATGGATCCCCATGTAAATCTCTCATTGGGAATCCAAGGACTGAGACCTCCGTTCATACAATGCAGACTCTCTCACCTGAAATGGCAGAAGAAAGGAAAAAGACTTTAAAGAAACCACATAATTCAGAGTGCTAAGACACTAAAGGAGCACTAAAAGTATTAAAACAATTATACAATTATTGTAATTGTATAATTAATTGATACTAATATATAATATATATTTGTGTGTTAATCTGTAACTTCATTTATAATTATAGATTTTGTTTTCCAAAATGTATTTTATAGCTTGACAAATTCTATTGGTGGACCTATAAAATGGTACTATACAAAAGCTATTTTTTTTCTTTTCTCTCTCTCTTTTCTTTTCTTTCTTTCTTTCTCTCTCTTTCTCTCTTTCTCTCTCTTTTCTTTTCTCTTCTCTTTTCTTTTCTTTTCTTTCCTTTTCTTTCCTTTTCTTTCCTTTCTTTGACAGAGAGTGAGAGCATGAGCAGGGAAAGTAGAAGAGGGAGAAGCAGGCTCCCTGCTCAGCAGGGAGCCCAATGCGGGGCTCGATCCCAGCACCCTGGGATCATGACCTGAGCCAAAGGCAGACGCTTAACCAACTGAGCCACCCATGCGCCCCTCAAAGCTATTTTCAAAAATTAAATTCTTTTAAAAAATAACATGAATTCACATATACTTTCAGGAATTTTCCCCCCAGAAATGTTTGATTTTAAATTCCATGTATTGATTATCTAAAAGGAAACAGTTTTTATGAGTAAATATTTGGATGATGAATTTCTTTGTCATAGCTATTTGGTATCACTATTATTTTCTGAAGAATGCTTTTTGCTCTCAGAACAGTCTTTTTACTCATGATATTTTCACTAAATTGCTTGCAATCTTTCTCAGTATTATGGTTAAGAAATTTAAAATTGTTGGCACCTTCAATTGACTCTTGTCAGTAAATAAAATACTGAGAAAATGCTCTCTGCGGATACAGAGATACCTGGGAAGCACAGAGCAATTTCTGCTAAGTAGAGAAAATTATCAACTCGATTTTTTTCCATTAAAATATGTAAATACTTGAAGGGTGCCTGGCTGGCTCAGTTGATGGAGCGGATGATGCTTCTTGGGGTTGTGGGTTCAAGCCCCATGCTGGGTATAGAGCTTACTAAAAAAAAAAAAAAAAAAAAAAAAAAAATCTTTAAAAATAATGTGTAAATACTTAAGTCCAAATACCTTTTACAGGTATTCTGTTTCCCCCCAATTGAGCCAAATGGCTTTTTCAACAAATGTTTGTACTGGACAAAAACTCATCAAATAAGCGAATCTATTTACAACACTAAATGTAGATGCTGCAGAATTGTGCATCTGCTGTTTCGTTCCGATAAAGCACAGAATATAAATTTATTCGGTTAGCAGTAGGGGCTCTTCAGGAGATTGTTGCTACAGATCTAGATACTCCGAAATGACATTTAGGCAGACTTTCCGCCACCGCCCCCTTCAGTCCCAATCCAGCAGTCTCAAAATGACTTTTAAATATCTTTTGAAGTAGATTCAGAAACTCAGCACCTCATTCTGTTTTATTAATACACACTTTCATTTTTTTATTTGATCGATAATGACAGGATATATTGCAAATTTAAAAAGCATTACCAGACAAGTAAAGCGATATGTAGCTGTCAATTTACACCATCCAATAAATATCCATTCCTGTAGCAAGTGCGTTTTGGACCGCTCTCCATGAATGGACCGCTCAGTCTTTATTTTCCACGCCTATTTCATGCAGACCTCATCTCTCTCTTTCTCACGGATCTCCCTGACCATTTCCTCCATCTCCAAGCCTGTAGACAGGGGCCCTGGTGTAGGGCAGTTACACCAAGTGGCCAACAGGGGCAGCACTGCCAGATTCTTTTTCCAGCACCTGTGGACACCGGAAGGATGCGGCTTTTCCTGGGCAGTCCGGTCTGTGTGCTGAGTCTAAAAGGAAACTGTTGGTTATTTTTAAGTGTAGAAAGTGTCTGAAATGAAAAAAGGACTATGGACGATTGTCATTCAGACTTAACTGTACGTTAAAGTGTATTAAAGGTGCAGTGTGTCCCACACTCCCTTAGATGACACCGCGGTAGAATCTAGAACACGACATGGAGGTGTTCCATACCATCCTAGCTAATTTAAATACAACTGGTAATAAGAATACTTCACTAAAAATGGAAACCTTGGACAAATGGTAAACCCGAACCATAGAATAATAGGGCAGTTTGTCCCAGACAAATTGAATTCTGTGGTCACCTTACTTGAGGTGGTTCCTTTCTGGCAGCCACGGTCAAGCAAAGGATAGTCAGTCAACTTAAAATCCTGGTTGAAAATGTTCTCACTTGATCAGCCTTAAATAGGTGAGGGGAAAAGCGTTAAAATTAGTATAATTATCGGGGACTATAAAATGTTCGTATCCAAAGCTAAAACCAGACTATCTTTTACGTGCATTTTACATATGTGAAAAATCGGTTCAGAAGTGAGGAGTGACTTCCCTCCCATGTGCCAAGTATGTTGCAGAGGGGTCTGAAATACAGATCCTGTAGCTCCTTCTAGTGTATTTTTGTTTATTGTTTCACTGGGTGGCAGTGGTGTTATTTTAAGCTGTTTAAACCATTCAGTGGATGTCCCACAGTCTTGAAGACTCAGCTTGAAACAACACCCATGGTGATCTGGTCCCCATCTATTACTTGAGGCTTCTTTTCCTTGGGCCTCTCTTTTATGTTCTTTCTTTCAGCCAAGTATGGTTATTTTCCTTTCTTGTAGTATCTTTCCTGCCTCTGTGATTTTTGCCTCTGCCTAACATTTCCCTTAGCTCAATTCTTTCATTCATTTTGGAAGTATTTACTGATATGGTACAGACTCTGTTGGGCATACTGTTGGGGTTTTTTAAATCCCCTTTTAATTTTTTTATCATTTTATTATTTTTTTTAAATCATGACAAGTGTACTCCTTAATCCCCATTCCCAATTTCTGCCATGCTCCCCCCCCACCTCCCCTCTAGTATCCACCCATTTGTTCTCTATAGTTAAGAATCTATTTCTTGGTTTGACTCTCTCTTTGGTTTTTTTCTTTGCTAGTTGGTTTTGTTTTTTCAATTCCACATATGAGTGAGATTGTATGGTATTTGTCTTTCTCTGACTGACTTATTTTGCCTAGCATTATCCTCTCTAGCTCTATACATGTTGTTGCAAATGGCAAAAGTTTCGTTTTTTATGGCTAAATAGTATTCCACTGTATATAAATACCACTCTTCTTTGTCCATTCATCTATGGTAGACACTTGGGCTCCTTCCATAGATTGGCTGTTATAAATAATACTGCAATAGACATTGGGGTGCAGGTATCTCTTTGAATTAGTGTTTTTGTATTTTGAGGGTAAATACCCAGTAGTGTGATTCCAAGATTGTAGCATAGTTCTATTTTTAATTTTTTAAGGAACCTCCATACTATTTTTCACAATCCTTGTACCAATTTGCATTTCCACTAACAGTGCAAGAGGGTTCCTTTTTTTCCACATTCTCGCCAATACTTGTTGTTTCTTGTGTTTTTTATTTTAGTCACTCTGCCAGGTGTGAGGTGATATCTCATTGTAGTTTTGATAAGCATTTCCCTAATGATGAGGCATATTGAGTATCTTTTCATATGTCTGTTAGCCATCTGTATGTCTGCTTTGAAGAAATGTCTGTTCATGTCTTCTGCCCATTTTTTAATTGGATTATTTGTTTTGGGGCCTGTTGAGTTGTATTAGTTCTTTACATCTTTTGGATACTAACCCTTTATCAGATATATTATTTGTAAATATCTTCTCCCATTCTGTAAGTTGTCTTTTAGTTTTGTTGATCATTTCCTTAGCTGTGCAGAAGTTTTTGGTTTTGGTATAGTCCCAATAGTTTATTTTTGCTTTTATTTCCCTTGCCTCAGGGAACATATTTAGAAAAACATTTCTACAGCTAACGTCAGAGAGATTACTGCCTGTGTTCCCCTCAAGGATTTTTATGGTTTCAGGTCTCACATTTTGGCCTTTAATCCATTTTGAGTTTATTTTTAAGTATGGTGAAGGAAAGTGGTCCAGTTTCATTCTTTTTCATGGGACTATCCATTCTCTTTTTCCCATTGTATATTCTTTTCTCCTTTGTCAGAGATTAATTGACTATATAATTGTGAGTTTATTCCTGGGTTTTCTGTTCTGTTCACCTGTGTGTCTATTTTTATGCCAGACCATACTGTTTTAATTACTAACACTTTGTAATATAACTTGAAATCTGGAATTATGATACCTTCAGTTTTTTTTGTTTGTTTTGTTTTGTTTTTAAGATTGCTTTGGCAATAAAGATCTTTTTTATTAAGATTATATTTATTCATCTTAGGGAGAGTGAACACACACAGGTGGAGAGGGACAGTGGGAGAGGGAGAAAGAATCTGAAGCCAACTCCACACTGAGCGCAGAGCCCAACACAGGAATCAGTCCCACAACCGCAAGATCATGACCTGAGCTGAAACCAAGAGTCAGATGCTCAACCAACTGAGCCACCCATGTGCACCCTATTCAAGGTCTTTTGTAGTGCCATACAAATTCTAGGATTGTTTGTTCTAATATTGTGAAAAATGCTGTTGATATTTTTAGGGTGTTTTGTTTTGTTTTGTTTTTTGTTTTTGTGCTGTTGGTATTTTGATAGGTATTTCATTAAATCTGGAGATTGCTTTGGGTAGTATAGATAGTTTAACAAGATTTGTTCTTCCAACCCATGAGCATGGAATGTCTTTACGTTCTTTGCATTATCTTGAATTTCTTTCATTATTGTCTAATAGTTTTCAGAATACAGGTCTTTCACCTCTTTGGTTAAGTTCATTTCTAGATATTTTATTGTTTTTGGTACAACTGTAAATGGGATTGTTTTCTTAATTTCATTTTCTTCTGCTTCATTATAAGCATATAGGAATGCAACAGATTTCTGTGCATTGATTATGTATTCTGTGACTTTACAGAATTCATTTATCGGCTCTGGTGGTTTTTTGGTGGAGTCTTTAGGGTTTTCAATGTATGGTATCCTATCATCTGCAAATAGTGAGAATTTTACTTCTTCCTTATCAATTTGGATGCCTTTTATTTCTTTGTGTTGTCTAATTGCTGTGGCTAGGACTTCCATTACTATGTTGAATAAAAGTGGCTAAGAGTGGATGTCCTTGTCTTGTTCCTGACCTTATGGGAAAACCTCTCAGTTTTTCACCAATGCGTATGATATCGGCTGTGGGTTTTCCTATTTGGCCTTTTTAATATTCAGGTATATTCCCTCTAGACCTACTTTGTTGAGGGTTTTTATCATTAATTGATGTACTTTGTCAAATGATTTTTCTGCATCTATTGAAATGATCTGTGGTTCTTATCCTTTCTCTTATTGATGTGATGTAACATGTTGATTGATTTGCAAATATTGGAAGTGTTGGTTTGTTTTTAATGAGTGGAGGAATGAAGTAATGAATGAAGTACCTTTATCAAGTTGAAGAATGGGTGGGAACTAGGGTGGGGTGAGACATAGTATTCCAGGTAAAAGGGTTCACATGAACAAATAGCATACAGACAGAGAGGTTCCTTCCTCCTTCCCCCTTACTCCTTGGTTTATCACAGAAAAGGGCAAAAATAAGAGTTGGAAAGTGATCCTGACCTCACACCATATAACTATCCTTAATTTGAACCGATTATATGAGATGCCTTAATAGAAAGTTAAAAAACAGTGACACGGTTACAAATGGTGGAATCACAGATAGAAAAAATAACCCATCTTCAAGTGCAAGCTTAGGTGCTACCTTCCCCAGGAAGCTTTCCTTCACATGCAAACTCACTCCAAAAGGTGTGATCTCTCCCTCTTTTCTGTCCTCCATAACGCTTTATATCCTCTATTTTTTAAGCATTTCTTTATTTTTTTCTTATAGTGAGTTTTTGATTCTTGTGTCCTTATATTCTTTAGCATATTGTGAGCTATCTGAGGACAGGGTATGAGGACTCATTCATTTTTGCAGTACCTGCCAACATGCCTTTAGTGTTCTGTACTTTGATTGGAAAATTTATTCTACTATTTGGATGCATTCGGCTTAACCATTTTCACTCAGTGGCTTGCAAAATGTACAACTACTATTTCTTATAAGTGGGTGACACCTTCCAGTCCCTTCTTCATTGGCCTCCAGCCTTATCAGTCTCCATTTGGTTTTTTAAGCACACCAAACTCTTTTCCACTTAGTGTCCTTCACAAAGATTGGTTCTTCTGCCTGAAATATTAGTCTCTCCCACTGATGCATGTGCACACGCACATGGGCACACATACACACACACACACGCCACATAAACACCTTCTGCATGGCTGGGTCTTCCTCAGCCTTCAAGCCTTAATCTAAATGTCAAGTGCTTAGAGTGGCCTTTCTGGACCATCCCATACTGACTTCCTTTTCCTCAGCATATGGTCACATGCCATGACACCCTACCCTTCCTTTCAGTTCGTTTTTCAGATTGTAATGATATACTTATTTGTGTGAGTATTCATTTATCATCTATCTCCCCAACCATATTAAAGCCCCATAAGATCACATAGGACTATTTTATTCAGCACTTTTTTTTTTTTTGTTTGTTTGTTTTCCTGGTGCTGAGTACAGTATTTAACGTATGATTAGCGCTCAACATATATTGTAGAATGAGGATCAGAGTGCTTTTATAAAACTTGCTACTTCTTCCGAGTCTTTCTACAACCGAGAAGTAGAACATGGGAGATAGGACCATTCCTATTTTACACAGAAGGATGCTGAGCCATAAAGAAATTATTAACACCCTGCAGTGAAGGGTGTTTTGTGAAGAAGCTGTTCTAATCTTCTGATTTGTAGCCTATTATCTACAACGCAACCCTCCTGCTCTTTCCAAACTGGAGACAAAGTTAACAAGGGCCTTTAGAATGACTTTGACCAAGGACTTCTTAGGAGGCACTCTGAGGGATCTCAAATGCCCACTTGGGCAAGCAGCCTTCAATCAGAAGCAGGCACGTGTTGCAGGCTCTGAAAGGGGAAACCTTCTCTGTGTCACAGCTGAAAGCACCACTGTGGATATTTAAAGCAAGGCCTCTTTTAAAAAATTAATGGCCTGAAAGGGGAGAGAAGAAGCTGCCTATGTAATGTGGAAAGAGGAGCTGGATGACCACAGCCCTGGTCCCTCTCCAGGTGATGTCATCATCATTCTAGATAATAAATTTGCAACAACGTGGCTGAAAGAGATGGGACACAATTTCAGGACAAGTCAAAGGAGCTGGTAGCAGCAGAATCTCAAAGAAGAGATTTTTAAAACTCTGGCTGGCATACAGTTTTTGATTCCATGGGTAATTAGATTATTCAGAGAGCAGAGCAGAAACCACAGTGAGCTCTGGCTCTGGGAGCCTGGATGCCCCCACCCCATTGGAACAGGCAGAGTGGCTAGAGGGCCCTTTTCTGTTACGTATCTGCTAAGCATGCCCTTCTAGCTTGAAAGAGGAAAAAAAGGAGAACACTTGCTGTTGTTGTTTTTTCCCCCCCGGAAGTTGGCCACTCATTCTACCTGTACCGTAAGACATGATCCCAGAGGTGTTTCCCAACCATCCAGGATGTCTCTTTCTCGTTCCTTCCAGGATCTGATAATACTGACCTTTCTCTCCTTTGGTCTAGAGTCTGCCTTCCCTTCCCAGGTTCATGTTGATCTTGGCTATTTCACATGTGCTCTGAATTACTTGAGGGTGCCTTGTTTTAAAATGTTTTCCATTTCATCTGTAGTGTATGAATGGGATGGAACTCAGTTATGGTGACAAAACTAGTTCCAAAGTCTTATATATCATCTAGGGATTCTTATAGATCCTAGTAGCTGTAAATGTTTGACAAGGAAAAGAATGAATGAATTAATGAATGGGGTTGCAGTAATGAGTGGGATGATTTAATTAATTGTGAAGCACATGTCACCACCTTTTCATGCCAACTCTGATGCTTTCCCAATCCAAATGAGAGGTTGGCAGACAGTGGGTGCATATGTTTAAACTTGAGTCATCTCAGCTGAGTACTTACAAAGGTCTACTGGCAAGGTCCACTTGTCTTTGTTATCAGCTTCATTCAAACCACTGACACTTCTCTCCCCAGCCCACTACAGTAACCTTATGATGATTTTCCTATAGGCATACTTTCTCTCCTCCGATACATTTTCCATAACCTGTTTGGTGTTTAAAACTATTAATTGGTTTTTGCTACTTCCTTGCCTAAACACTTAAATGATTGATGGCCCACTGCTTCTCGGATAAGGACCAAGATGTTTCCACAAATGACCTGCACAGCCCTATGTGATCTGATGTCCACCCACCTCTCTCATCTCTCTGTAAAGACCCATGATTTTTTTGTTCACTTTCTTTAACCACACTGCCTTTTAATTTTCTTGAACGTGCAAGATCCTTTCCATCTCTGAGCCTTCATATTTACTGTTCCTTCTATCTGGAATGCCCGTCTCCTCACCATACCTAGTTAATCCTAATTCATGCTTTAGGTTTCATTGTAAATTACTGCATCACTAAAGTCTTCTCTTTACTCGATCCCTCAGTCAGAAACAGTACTTGTGCACAGACACAAATTTGCGTAATGGCTTTTCTCATAATAACTTGGCCTCCCCCTACCTTTTAATAGAACATAACCCATTAATAACTGTGTATTAGTTTATATAACGAATTGCTTAATTGATTATAAGATAAATGTTCATTTTATGTGCATTGCCTAGTCCCAGAGATTAGGAAATAATATGTGTTCAGTAACATTTGTCAAATGAGTAGTAGGTTTCGTGATCCTGGAAAGTCAAAGCCTGAGGTCAATTCTGAAGAACTTTGGTACATCACAGACCACACCCCATTAACAGAGATGATGATGACGATGCTATGATCATGATCTATAGTTTATTTTTTAAAGACTTTATTTATTTTTGTGTGAGAGAGAAAGAGCAAGCATGAGTGGGGGGAAGGGGCAGAGGGAGAAGCAGTCTCCTGCTGAGCAAGGAGCCCGATGTGGGACTTGATCCTGGACCTGGGACCATGACCAGAACCCAAGGCAGATGCTTAACTGATGATCTGTGACCAGAGCCACCCAGGTGGCCGATGATCTGTGATTTACTGAGCCTCTTGTAAGCATTAGGCACTGAGCTAAGAGGTTACTGTACACATCTATTTTAACTTTCACCAAAGTACTGAGACAGCTGAGGTTCAGAGACGTTAAGTGCCTTGCTTGAGGTCCTATATCTAGAACATGCCAGAGCTTGGTTCTGAAGCCAGCCCTGCCCAACTCTGTAATCTTTCTTTTCCAGTTCATCCCATGGCTTCTTCTTCTCACTGTTTAGAAGTAGTTTCCCTGTGGCCTGGGAATAAATTAGCAATGCAGAAGACATGTTCTATGGGTGTAGGTCAGGGGTGTGACCTGTGGACAAAGGAGAGAAAGTCCTAGAGGAGCATTTCACAGAAGAAAGTGGGGGCACCGTGAGGGAGTGCAGGGAAGCTTTTCCCTCCCTGGCTGAGGTATAAAAATGGAGTTCTCTGATGTTTTCTTGACAGTAAAAACTGAGTTGTGATGGCATATTAACACTCAGAATTATTAGAGCATAGGGTGTGAGTTGTAAGGGAAAGCGAGATATCTGTCTTTTGAGGATCTTGCCAAATGGTTGGTGGAGAAAAGTTTAACTGCAGTCAAACAGCTGGTGAATGAGTCTCCACATCTGCAGCCTTCCCCCTTCCACCCCCACCTCAGTTTCAGTGATGTTCTTCCTATGGAAGTAGTTAGTTACAACTGGTAAGAAATCAGGTATTTAAGGGGCATCTGGGTGGCTCAGTTGGTTGAGTGCTTCACTCTTGATTTTGGCTAAGCTCATGATCTCAGGGTTGTTGAATTGAGCCCCATGTTGGGTTCCATGCTGGGTGTGGACCCTGTGTGAAGACTCTCTCTCTTTCCCTTACCCTCTGCCCCTCCCCCCCATGTGCTCACTCATTCTCTCTCTCTCTCTCAAAAAGAATAAATACAAAAGAAATAAAGTATTTAAAAAATCAAACAGTAGTCTTCCTTTTTAACCTGTTTTTATTCTTCTGAAGCATCCTAAAAAAACTTCATTTCTTAATTGTTTAAATGTTTGGAAGATTATACATCAATTGTGTGAATCATAAATATATGTGAATGAATGACATTTACTTACCACTGCACTCTTTTGAGAGAAAGGATCTGATTGGCAAACAAACATCTTTGGTATCATTGGAAGGAATATTTAAACACCCTAAGAGAACAAGCTATTCTCATGCACTTTATATACCAACTACTGATAAGCTCATTACAAATCACTTCCCTTTATTTACTAAGTCCCTTGAGACACCTACTTGACAACTCTAGGTTAAGTTAACCTATCTGCATTTATTTTAAAACTCTGAGTAATTTAAAGCATTATAGATTCATAGCAATAGGTATGTGTTAGAATTAGGAAAGCTTCAGAGCGTGTTCAGAATGCCTCTGATTTGGAAATCTATTTAAGGGCCACAGAATGTCAAGGTTCTTTCCTTTTTCCCTGTATCTTTTTCCTGTGCTCTAGTTTCTAATGCATGACTGCTTACTGTAACTGAATGCTTGACTTAAGAAAAGAAGGTGTTCAGAGCAAAAACATCAACCCAAAAATGAAGTTGCTTATTTACAGTTCAATAGTTTTTGTTCTAAAAAACTGACCAGCATTCATTTATCATTTATTTATTTTATTATGTTATGTTAGTCATCATACAGTACATCATTAGTTTTCGATGTCGTGTTCCATGATTCATTGTTTGCATATAACACCCAGTGCTCCATGCAATCCATGCCCTCCTCAATACCCATCACCGAGCTCACCCATCTCCCCAGCCCCCTGGCCTCTAAAGCTCTCAGTTTGTTTCCTGGAGTCCATAGTCTCTTGCAGTTCGTCTCCCCCTCCGATTTCCCCCTCTTCATTTTTCCCTTCCTTCTCTTAATAGTCCTCTGTGCTATTCCTTATGTTCCACATATTAAATGAAACCATATGATAATTGTCTTTCTCTGCTTGACTTATTTCACTTAACATAATCCCCTCCAGTTCCATCCATCCATGGAAATGCAAATGGTGGGTGTTCGTCCCTTTTGATGGCTGAGTAATATTCCATTGTATATATGGACCACATCTTCTTTATCCATTCATCTGTTGAAGGGCATCTCGGCTTCTTCCACAGTTTGGCTATTGTGGACATCGCTGCTATGAACATTGTGGTGCATGTGCCCCTTCTTTTCATTACATCTGTATCTTTGGTGGAATAAACCTAACCAAAGAGGTAAAGGAGCTATACTCTAGAAACTACAGAACACTTATGAAAGAAATTGAAGAAGACACAAAAAGATGAAAAAACATTCTATGCCTATGGATCAGAAGAATAAACACTGTTAAAATGTCTATGCTGCCCAGAGCAATCTATACTTTCAACACCATCCTGATCAAAATACCAATGGCATTTTTCAAAGTGCTGGAACAAACAATACTAAAATTTGTATGGAACCAGAAAAGACCCTGAATCACCAAGGAAATGTTGAAAAAGAAAAACAAAGCTGGGGGCATCACGTTGCCTGATTGCAAGCTATATTACAAAGCTGTGATCACCAAGACAGCATGGTACTGGCAAAAAACAGACACATAGATCATTGGAACAGAATAGCGAGCCCAGATATGGACCCTCAACTCTATAGTCAACTAATGTTTGACAAAGCAGGAAAAAATATCCAATGGAAAAAAAGATAGTCTTTTCAATAAATGGTGCTGTGAAAATTGGACAGCTATATACAGAAGAATGAAACTCGACCATTCTCTTATGTCATACACAAAGATAAACTCTAAATGGATGAAAGACCTCAGTGTGAAACAGGAACCCATTAAAATCCTAGAGGAGAACATAGGCAGTAACCTCTTCGACATCAGCCACAGCAACTTCTTTCAAGATACATCTCCAAAGGCAAGGGAAACAAAAGTGAAATGAACTTTTGGGACTTCATCAAGATAAAAAGCTTCTGCACAGCAAAGGAAACAGTCAGCAAAACAAAGAGGCAACCCTCTGGATGAGAGAAGATATTTGCAAATGACACTACAGATAAAAGGCTGGTATCCAAGATCAATAAAGTACTTTTCAAACTCAACATCCAAAAAACAAATAATCAAGTCAAAAAATGGGCAGAAGACATGAACAGACACTTTTCCAAAGAAGACATACGAATGGCCAACAGACACATTAAAACATGTTCAACAATGTTAGCCATCAGGAAAATTCAAAGCAATCTTGCTCTTGTAAGGACACATTTCCTCCTGCCTCATTGTCCCACCCTCCTACCCCCACCATCCCTACCTCACTCCCAGGATGGGGCACTTACTTAAATGAATATTTGTTATACTGAATTGCCTTTGTTTTCAGTAACTGCTTCTCTTAGATAATTTGTATAAGCATCTAGCCCTAGAACTGATCAAGAGTTACAGAAATAATGGGTCTTCCCCAAATAAAATTTGGTATTCAAAATAAAGTAATTGAAAGAAGATCATCAGCTCTCAAATGAAAAGCAATTCCATTTTATGAAGCACAATTTAGAGAGGAAAAACCTTACCTGGTATTGAGAAACATACAGTGCATTTTCTCTTTGATTTCTAAGGGTAGCCCTGTTAGTCAGCCTGGCTATTTGTATTCTGATGTGAAGTTCTGGGTTGTGACCATGCAAGGCCTGGGCCATATAGCTAATAGGAGTTTGAGTACAATCCACATACAGGTCTCTAGGCTAATATATGTGCTGCCGAAGCGAGCACTGGGTCTCTAGGCTAATAAAGACCAAAGTGCTTACCATTTACCTCAACAAGTTGTTCTCAATGGAGACCAAATTGGAAGGAGTTGCAGGGAGAAGGTAAAAGCATAAGCAGAGGCGATATGGAAATCCCCATGACACTTCCTTTCCCAAGTTCAATTTCTTTCTCAATTGATGTCTAAGTCATTTGCCGAAATGAGTAATGCTTTTCTCATTTTGTATATTAGAGTTGATTCATTCAATATTCTTACAAGTTAGGAAAATTTCATTAAAAAGGTTAAGATCTAAGTACTGAATGCCATCGGTTCCTGAAATCAAAGTTAAGCAAAAATATTTAAGATTTTTTTTTAAAAACCAAACACACAAATAGAATTTTAGAACAAATTTAAGAGACTAAAATATTACTTTCATCAGGAGCCTTGGAGTAATTTTTTTTTTCTGTATGATAAACCTATTTGATAAAGCTTTCCTAAACGGGATTTGAGTTCTAGATTTCCTCATCAATACAGTTCCTTAAAGCACACTGCTGGTATAAGGTTGGAGGACATAGTGCACTAGATCTGGTGGACAGGATTCAGTCAGTTAGTTCCTCGCCTTTTGCTCTATGCTTTTCTGTTTATTTTAACGTTCAGGCCGATAGTGATACTTGAGGGCAAGTAGCAGGAGATGAGGCTGAAGGAAGATCTTATAATGGTTCCAAATAGAAAATAAATTAGCATAAATATCTTTTTGGCCTGCAACATTTACATGAATGTTAGTTATCATTTAAAGAGACTCCAAAAGCTGTACTTTATAGACTCAGAAATTGGTAGTATTTTCTAAGGTCATCAGTTATTAAGCGGTCAAGCTAAGGAAAGCGTATTTCAAAGAGATCGGTGGTTCTCTGCCTTTTTTTAGTTATAAAAAAATTCAAGGCCTAAGTCTCCAAAACCTTTATTCCAATCTGGAATCTAGAATTAAATTATAGAGCTTCGCTATCTTCAAAACTCCCACTACACCCATTTTCTGGTTCCCAATTGCATGCTGCTCAGACCTAGCCATAAACAATCAACAGAAGGCAACACAGCTTCCTTTCTAAATCTCACCACAGATTGGCAAGAGTGTTGAACTTTGATGTATTTCAGACTTGTCTGAGGCGGTCGTAATAAAAGACAAAACAAGACCATTGAGTTGCTAGCAAAATGTCCTCAGAAGGATATATCAGTTCCTTAAACTCAGTAAAATAAATGTTGCTATTGGTGTCCACTGATTAAAGAACCAGATTGCTGGAAGGGGTCTGAGAGATTGCCTTTCTAACATAGTCATGATGTAGATGGAAGAACAGAGGTCCAGCAAAGAAGAGGAGTTTGCCCCAGGTTGCACAATGAATCATGATAGAGCAAGAAGTAGAATTCATAGCCCTTTGGTCTCTAGTAATTCACTAGATTTAGATACACAGATATGTACTTAAGCATTCCCCAAAAAAGTGCTCAGGGCACTCAGAACTTCACTTGGACATCTTTTGGAAAAAAGTCTGTTATAGAGTTGTGATCTGAATAGGAAGAAAGTGACATCACTTCCAGGACAGCTGCCCCTAGTAGGTAGCATCTACGACCCTTGCCAAGGACACCCCCAATCTCCTTGGACATGCTGGTTCAGCTACTTGCTTGGCTGACATCAGCCTGACTCACAGCTTCAGAAATGGCAAGATGTGCACAGTAAGGAATGGGACAAACGCATTCCAAACCTAGTTCAAGTCTGCCAAAATCATCCCCCAACTCCTTTAGCTAATTGGAAATTGCTGCAGAGGGCCTACCTCCATTCTGCAGCTGAGCAACAAAAGTGCCTCCACTGGAGACTTTACCTCCCAGAGGTGAGCTGAGATCATTTCTGGCGTGTAGTACTCGCTGCTTATTTTTAGATTAATAAAATGAAGCTCATTGATTGACTGCTGGGCACACACAAATCATTTGGAAACTACAACTCTGAAAAGACGTCTTCCAAATAAGTGTTCTTTAATTTGTTTCTGTCTGCCTTAGTAAAAAAGAGGGAGGGAGAGAGAGAGAGAGAGAGGTTGATTATGATGTCCCCCTTTATTTAGTTTTATTTAGTTTTTTTATTTGGTTTATTTAATTTTTTTATTTATTTAGTTTATTTATTTAGTTCATCATGTAAACATGCATGTGTGTGAATCTATGTGCCTGGTTCTGTGTATTGAGATGACATGAATAGAATAGAGATTGGCCCTAAAAGGCGCTTAGAAATTGTCACTTCTTTTTTATTAACATGTTTATTCAAGAATGTTTAATAAATTACTATTAAGAGTATTTCACTACGTGATGTTATTGTGAAGTGTTGGCTAAAATAAAATAGTCAATAGAATCATTTCCATAATTAAACAAGTATTTATTGACTATCTTCTGTATGGTAGACATTGTACTAAATGCTCAGGACATAGTGCTAAATGAGATGAGAGTTCCAGCAATGGAAGATGACATAATCTGGTGAGAGACATAACTTTGTTAAGGAAAAGCATCGTACAATGTGATAGATGATAGAATGAGGGCTGAATAAAGTGCTATGTGAGCAGGGACAAGTGAGCTATTAACTCTGCCCAGGGAAAGTAGAAGATTCCTAGACCAGGTGGCAACTGACCTGGGGTTTCTCTCATGGTTAGGAGGAATCAAAGAGTAACAAAAGAGTTTTTTCAGTCATAGGAAACAGACCTCATCTTCTTTCTCTGGAGGATTGAAGCTTCCTGAAAAGAAAGTCTGAGAAAGCTTATAAAGATGCCCTGCTTGATCCACGGTCAAAAGAGAACCTCTATGTCTCCAGCCCTCTTGATTTGGGCATCCTACACTCAAAAATCACTGTTGTAGGAAAAAAAATATGAAGAAACCCATGTGGGTTTGGAAGGTGCTTTCCCTCTGAATCATTGCTCTACAACACCCAAGCAGAACGTTGGGCAGAGGCAGAGAGTGGGTTTCTCTAGCCCCAGTCAAAATAAAGCTGTATTCAAACCTGAACTCCAGAGGAGAAAAATGAAGAGTCTGTGTGTCTGATGCTGGAATAATCAACTTCACCTTTCTAAATTCAGTAGTGCCATTAGTATATGACCCCCAGAGGACTTAGAACAGTAACAAAGCTGGATTCCAGGATTAAGAAAGCTGTGGGTTGAGCCCTGGATTGAGATTTTGGAGGCCTTTGTTTCATTATCGGCTCTACCACCAACTGTCTGGTCTTGGGAAAATGACATTCCTTTCTCGAGGCTCTACTTTTCCCCTATTCAAAATGATAATCAGATTACACTTCTTTGTGTGATTCTTAAATTTAGGATTCTAAGCATCTGTTTAGACATGTTTTCAGCCTAATGGATCTTTGTAGATTTGGAATCCCAACCATTTTGGCCAGTACACCATGGGACCTGTCTGTGCAAGAGACTGGTGAGCCCATTTCACTGACACTGACACCTCTCAGTGACTTAGGTAGATTGGATTATTTGTCTAGAGTTCTTTCTTCCCTCCCTGACTTTGCAATGCTTCTTCAGCAGAGTATCCTTCCTAAATCCAGTGACTTGGGGTGGGTGGGTAAGTTTTATGACTTACTTGAGACGTAGAAGGTAGGCAGAAGTAATAATGTGTCAACTTCAGTCTGAGACCTTAAGAGGCATGGCCAGTTTATGCCAGTTTTTAAAATCTTCTTCCCTCTGCCAGGAGATCAGCATGCCCTGGAAAGTCATTACTTCTTCAGCCTGGGTTCCAGAATAAAAATTTTGGAGTTGACCTGAGCCTGTCCTTAAACCTAGAGCCCAGATTAGTCTAGCATAGCCTGGTCAAACACAATTAAGCCCAGCCATACAACAACGTACAGATTAATGTATATACTGCAACTGAATTGCATCAACCTATCTACCTGTGACTCTGGAATATATTTTCTTTTTCCCAAATACTTTTATTTTATCTTTTCAGTGTTACAAGATTCATTGTTTATGTACCACACCCAGTGCTCCATGCAATACGTGCCCTCCTCAATACCCACCACCAGGCTTGCCCATCCCCCCACCCCTCTCCCCTCCAAAACCCTCAGTCTGTTACTCTGAGTTCACAGTCTCTCATGGAATATATTTTCATTATTTGAGGCTGCAGAGACCTGGGAGTTGGTTGTCACGGAGGACCATATTTCGGCCAGTAGCCAACTTAATGTGCTGATCCTCTTTGGATTACTCCATAAATCACCCTGAAGTGCTGTGGATAGGGTACTGTATTAGTTTCCTACTGCTGCTATAACAAGTTACCACAAACTTAAGGACTTAAACAACACAAAGTTATTATTTCATAGTTCTCGAGGTTAGAAGTTTGAAATAAGTCTCATTAGGCTAAAATCAATGTGTTGTAGGACTGCATTCCTTCAGGAGACTCTAAGGAAGAATCCATTTCCTGTCTTTTCCATTCCTTGGCTCATGGTTCCCCCTCCCCCTCCTCCCCCCCTTCCTCCTCCCCCCTTCTTCCTCCTCTCCCTCTCCTTCTCCTCCTTTTTCTCCTTCTTCCTCTTCTTCTTCTTCTCCCCCTCCTCCTTCTTCAATTTTAGTTATTTATTTTATTTTAGAGAGAGAGCACAAGTGGGGGAAGGGGCAGAGGGAGAGGGAAAGAGAGAATTCGAAGCCAACTCTGCGCTGAGCCTGGAGCCTGACATGGGGCTCGATCCTACGACCCTGAGATCATCACCTGAGCTGAAACCAAGAGGGAAATGCTTAACTGACTGAGCCACTCAGGCACCCTCATGGCCCTCTTCTTCTATCTTCAAGGACAGCAATGGCCTTGTCACCATTCATCTCTCTCTTTCTCTTTTTCTGCCTCCATCTTCAAGTTGTAAGAATGCTTGTGATTGTTTTAGGCCTATCCAGCTAATTCAGGATAATCTTCTTCTCTCAAGGCCAGTTTATTAGAAACGTTAATTCTATCTACGGCATTAATTCCTATTTGCCATGTAACTTGGTATATACACAGGTTCCAGCTATTTGTGGGCCAACATTCTGCTTAACATAAGAACCATGGCTAATCCTGCACTCATAGGAAGAATAGAATGAAAAAAAGCATTTGTCATGGGGCCCCTGCTGATTCCTCTAGACCTCATCCTATAAATCAAAACAAACCAAAGACTAGATCTAACAAGTCTTTTTGGTGTCCCAGATCATATTCAGCCTAATTCTTACCTTAGTATAGCTGCTATGGGCAGTTCTATGCATTTTTATTTCAACTCATCTCAAAGGTACACCACCAATTTTTCTACATTTCTTCCTTATGACCTTTTCTGGAACTACAGAAGTCTCCTCAGCTCCTGAATAGGCACAGGCTTCCCCAGTTGGGTGAAAGCTGATGAATAAGTGCCCAGTCCTCTGGGAGGTTATAGTTGGAGACTCACTTCACATGGTTCCTTGAAGGTTCTCAGGAAGACCACAGAAATCATGAACTCAATAACCTACCATTGATTAGCTTGTCCTCAGTCCCCATCTTTCTTTCTCCGCTGTCTTTCCTTCTTCATGGATCACCTCCTAAGTAAACTGCTTAACCCAGACCTCATCTCAAATTCTGACTTTGGAGGAAACCAAGCAGAGTTTCAACTTTTGATATTGACTGAATAACTAGGTCTCAAAGTTGAAAGACCGCTAAATGACATCCAGTCCAGCTTGTGTAGAAACGTCTAGTCCAGATCTTCTGATTCAGGAAGGCCCTCATCCAGAATATCTCTTACTAGAGGGTTTCCAGTCTCTTCTTATGTACCATCAGGGATGAGGAAACCACTGTCTCATGAAGCAAATCATCCTAATGTACGACAGCTATCAATAAAAATTTGATTCCTTGAGAAATGCTCTCATTACTTTTGGTTTAACTTTTGAATCCTTGCATAATGGCATATATTCTTTCTTACAAAAACACTCAGAGACTTAGGGACCAAAAAACAATGCAAAGTAAAACTTTCCTTCTTTATATTAAGCCCCAGGACCTTCAACTCTACTGCACAAACTCTAAAGCCCTTACTATTTATGGAATCCTCTTTGCCAATATACTTAAAAGTTCATAGCTGAGCCGAGCATAATGTTTCATGAACAAACAAGGTGAATTGGTAGAAAAAGCTGGCTTCAAAAATCAACTGTGTCACTTGTTAGCTCTGTGTGCATGGAGAAATCAGCTTCACACATCTGGCCTCAGTTTCTCTATCTGTAAAATGGGAATTGGGATAGTGATATGCCCCTCAGAGGGTTGTCATGAGGGAACAATCTACACAATAACTACTCAGAAGAGGCTCTGAAATACTATCACTGTTCAAATGAATGATTCATTTGTTCAATTTCATTTACCTCTAACAAAGGAATGGAACATTTTCATGGCGAACGTGGAAATATAGCCAGATTTACAATAAATTATGTCTTCACTTGAAATGACTATGATATTCTACACCAAAACGACAAAGACCAGCGTACTTGGGTGGCACAGTCATTTGAGTGGCCGGCTCTTGGTTTCAGCTCAGGTCATGATCTCAGGGTTGTGAGATCAAACCCTCCGTCAGGCTCTGCACTCAGTGAGGAGTCTGTTTGAGATTCTCTCTTCCTCTCCCTCTGCCCCTCCCTACTGCACTCTCTCTCTCTAAAATAAATAAATCTTTTAAAGATAATAAAAATAAGATGATAAAGGCCATGGTGAATTATAACACTAAGTTTCTAATGTGTCTTATAGTTTTATTTGGTTTTTATTTATAGTTTTATTTGATTGCTGATAATATGAATCAGTCATATTATATGGGACCGAATGTTGTTCCATGTCTTGACATTTCGTGGTACAAATCCTTATCCTCTCCATCCATGTCCATGTGGCACTTCCCTTATATAATAATAATACAGCAAATTTTCTTCAAAATTGTCTCACAAAGGGGAAAAATGGAGGTTCAGAGAGGGAAAGACACTTATCGGTTTGGTGAACTGGTGTCATAAAAGCCAGTTAAAGACGTAGGGCAGGGCAATACTGGCCAATGGTGCAGCAAGTGCAAAGGCCCTGAGGCTAATTCTTGGCCTGTTCAGAGTAGCAGAAAACTGGTGTGCCTGTAAGGATGTGAGTTAGGGGGATAGTGGTAGTAGATGAAGCCAGAGATGTAAGGAGGGATCAGATTATATGAGGCTTTTTGGGATATGGGGAGAAGTTCATAGTTTATTTTTAGTAAAATGAGAAATCATCAGAGGTTTTTGAAGAGGGGAGTAACATGATCTGATTTCTGTTTTTCTAATCATGCAGTGTTGGTAATCGACTGTGGTGAGTGGGAACATCCCGGGGAGAGTGGTTAGAAGGTGTTTGCAGTCGTCTTTGTGAAAGATGACAGTGGCTTGGACTAGTGTGAAAGTGATCACAATAGATTGAGGGCATACTTTTCAGAGTAATGCAGTTAAGATGTAGGGTTGAACTGGACACAGATTGTTAGGGAATGAGAGGAATCAAGAACGGCTCCTCCACTTTGAGCCTGAGCAATTGAGAAAACAGTGGTACCATACATTGACCGGGGAGGACTATGCAGAAACCATGGGGAGGAGGCGTGAAGGGAGGAAGCGGGAATCAGAAGTTCGGTTAAGGACATACTACGTGGATGATGTCTACTAGATATTCAAATGGAGATGCCACTTATGGAATTGAAAGTAGGAATCTGTAGCTAGCCGGTGAGATCACAGTCAGAGAAAAGAAAATGCATGGTATTGGAGGCCCATAAAATCAATGTGACCATCCGTTGAGGAGGGACCCACTGAAGTCCAGTCGGAGAGTATAAAGAATGCTGAGAAAGACAGGCTCACGAAATGAAGAGAAACTGCGGGAGGGCGGTAACCTGGACACCACCTGGAGAAAATATTACAGAGGGAGAGAGTGGGTAACGATGTCAGATGATGCTAACAGAACAGCTAACCTGATGGCTGAGAGCCTGCATAGTAAATACTTAGCCCATCGACATGCCCTGCGGGAGCAAAGACCTTTTTAAATTTTATTATACCCATTTTTGAAATTCATCGATCCAAACAACATTTTTCTTACTAATACCTGTTACTGTGCCCAGAAATACTCCCGTTTGTAAATGATGATCTAGATAGAAAGAAAGGAGAGGGACGATCACATTTAACTTGTATACCCACCTCTCTCTTCCCTTCCTCTTAAGAGAGCGCTGTGAACGTTGTAACGAAGGGCAAGATGGCATGCATCCTTGCAAACGTGTGTGGCCTTTATGTCTGATTTCGATTAGGCAAGGCCTCGTTTCTTGGGTATGAGAAGACCTCACATATGCAATTCAGCCATGAGCAAAATCCAAACCACAGCATTCAGAGGTTTGCTTGTCACGCGCCAGGTCTGAACTTTGGCAGCGGTGCTCCAGAGAGCCTTACGCAGCGTGGGCAAGACCTTGCCTGGCCTCAGTACTTCCCCTCCCTTCCCGGAGTCCCAAGGCCCACTGTTACTTAAAAAGAAGTGTCAGGAAAGATTTTTCTTTTCCAGATCATTGGCAAATGTTTGCTCAGATCTATTTTGGGGGCATTAGCTCAACACTGCTGTCTTTTCTTCCCAAAGAATTAGAAGAGCATTTCAAAAACACATTTATTTCCCTCTCTTTTTATCCCTCTGTTGCCCCCGGTACCCTTACCTTGCTTCTCTCTTTCTGTCCTTCTTTCTTCCTTGACCTACTTGGGTGCGACATGGATTTTATCTGTCATGGCACAGGAAAGGGCTGTTGGGACCGGGGCGGGGTGGTCTGGCTCTGCTGCAAGGTCACCCCTCGGCGTCCTTGGTGTCCATTTACATCACAGCCTACAGCAGTGGCAACTGCTGTAGAAACTTCTGTCCACCAAGTCAGCATCATGGACCTTTGCCCAGTGCAGAGCCTGTGCTGACCGATCACCTACTGGGTGTGAGACAGGATCTTTGCTGAAGAACAAAGGGAAGAGAGGTTGACAAATAGCGAAAATACTAGGTACAGATTTTCTTTGCCAGTTGCTTTTAGAACATTCTCACTGAATCCTTACCACCACTCTGTAAGGTTAAACCTCACTATCCTCCCATTTTACAGTTCAGAACACTGAGGCAAATTGAAGTGAAGGGACTTGCCCAAGACTAGTCAGAACAGGTCTGTGAGCCCAGGCTTTCCTTTCTCTATGGCTCAGGGTCTGTATTTATGCTGACTCAATTTCGAGCGAGGAGAGAAATAGGAAAACAGTCACTGTCTTCCAGGAGGCAGAGGAATTTGTTTAAGAATATGAATGAATGTAAGTTACACTACCTGTACCATTTGGTCAGAATAGACTCATGCATACCCCCTTATTTTCCAGTTGTTTTTCCCATCGTTCCTATCTACAGGTGCTATGCTGGATACTTTGCCTGATCCCTGAATATCAAAACGGCCTCGCTATGTAATGCTCTTATGTAAATAGAAAATGGATACTTTCTCCCTTTCTTCTTGACTTTCTTCCTTTTGTTAAAAGTCTCTTCCGGGTGTCTTTCTTGGTGACAGAATATTTTAATGGCTGTGCTGGCCAGAGACACACATATCCTAAAGGGGTAATCAGCATTTACTCCCCAGTTCTTTTTCCCAGATTGCAAAAGCTTACCACTGTTCTAATTTGATACCATAAAAAATCATCTGTCCTGCGAGTGGCAGGAAAAGCACCTCTCTCATCATCTTAAAACAGCTCCAATTTTTTTCCCTATTTCTGGGCCAGAAGTTCTCCCTAATTTGGCATCACAAGATGAACAGGAATGGAGGAGGAAGCTTTTATTTCTCCTAGCAAAACATGATCTACTCCTGTTTTGAATCACCTTCAAAAAACTAGACATCGGGTCCTACGAAGTTATGTTTCATCTGCAAAATATGGGGACGTTGGCGTCTTAGTGAACTGCAGTAAATATTAGACTCTTTCGGCTGGCTTGCTTCTCAGCTCCCACTAGCAGCCTCAGTACCTGGCAAGCCCTTCTTTTAATCCAAGGCGGCTAGCCACTGTTCCCTCTGGGGTACACAGCGAGACTACCCAGAGGAGTGCGGAGGTGGTCTCCTTGTAGCCATCCCATCTCAGTCTCGCAAAGGATAATGCCCTGGGTGAGCATATGGCACCCTGGTCTTCCATGCGTTCCCTTCTGGCTTCAGAAATGAGACAAAGGGATCAGATAGGACTGTGCAATGAATCCAAAGTGGCCCAGAATATAAAATAAACTCAACAGTCCAAGTTTCTGATAAGTCGTTTATAGCATAGCCATTTATCAAGACATCCATTTTGCATTCAGCTAGAGAAGAATGAAAGCCATGGGCTTACTCCTTCCGGAGGCCAACTAATCCTCCTTTAATGGCTGGTACAAGGATTTGTTCCTGTCCCCTAAGCTTTGGGTTCTGAAGGGCACTCATGTGTTCCACTGAATTATACCGGATATATCAAATTAATTCTATTAACCAGCTTATCCTCTAAATCTTTAACCAAGCCCTGATGCATATGCATTCACTGGTGTAAATGACTTCAAGCAATTTCAGAGATTGCTCGTTGGAGCTGTAGCTACATTGAAAGGTGAGCCAGTCTCTGACCTTACTGCATTCCATAATGTTAAATAATCGGCTAAATGGTTACAGCCCTTTTTCAAAATAGAGTACTGCATTCTCCTCTTACCCCCTCCCACTCCATTGCTGGATTGGAATTTGCCTTTAAACCAATTGCAGGACCCAAGAACTATAATGGGCCAAAGCAAGAGATATGAGAGGCACGGTCTCCACTGAAGACTGACTGTAAAGGAAATTCAAGAATGTGGTTTCTAAATCCTGCCCCTGCCTTTGCTGCCCCCACCCCCTGCGCCTCTACCTGGAATATGCTCACTTGCACTCTCTTTTCTGGGAAGTTTTTCCGGCCTACCCACCGCAGCTTTAGTTAAGTGCCTTTTTGTTTTCTTATAGCATCTTATGCTTACCTCTAGCAAAATGAGTTGCAGCATTAACAGTAGTAGTTAACGCTGACTCTACTATGAGCCAGGCAATTTTCTAAGTGCTTCATAAATATTCATTTACTTAATTCTTGCTACCATCTGATGAGGTAGATACTACTATAATCTCAATTTACAGATGGGAAAACAAAAGGCACAGAGTGATGTACTAACTTGTTCAGGGACAGAAGCCAGTAGAGGGTAGAGCTAGGATTAGCCCCAGGCATTGCGAGTTATGTGCAAATACTAAACTGTTCATCTGCTTCTCGTCCTCCTTGTAGTCACGCACAGAAGAGATTACATAGTCACCAGTTTTACAGATGCAAAAGTAAAGTGATCTGTTTGGATCCATATACCGAGTAAGCTTAGAACCAGGATTCAAATTCAGATCTCTCCATTCCCAAAGCCCAGGTCTCCATCACTATGCCTTCATATACAGTTTTATAGTTGCCTATTTTTTCATGAGCTTTCCTTGTGCGTGACCTCAATATGATTCATTTCTCTGTGCTGACCCCCCACACCTTACCTACAATGTGCCACTTTTTATAAATGCTTGCTGTGCTCGTCTGAACTGAATATATTTTGAGTCCTAGCCCTGTAAATGTGCCTCATCAATGGAAAGGGAACTTCAGGGAACAGGAGACCATTTGTCTTAGCTTGGCCCATGTGTTTGCTCCGTTCTGCCTTTCTGAAAGGGGATGGACATGCAGAAACTTCCATCCCCTCCGCATTCCCATGAAAGTGCCTGGAATGATAGGATGCATGTGGTGAGACCCCATCAAGCAGTACCTGACTGTGCTGCTGCAGTGTGATGGATTTCTCCCACCATCTGTGGGAGGTTCATCGTGTGCCCTGCCGGAATTGTACCAGATCGTCTCAGGGGACTCAAAGATGATCAAAAACTTTAAAAGAGCCAAAGAGGGGTAGAGTCAGAAGATCGCCCATTTGAGTCTGTTTTTTTAATGTCTTATTCTGGGTCAATTACTTCACTTTGCTGTGCTTTGGTTGCTTGTATGAAAAAGAGGGATAGTATTGACCTTATAATATTCCGCAGTGATTAAACAAGAAAATATTTGTGAAGTATCTGACACAGTGCCAGGCACCTAATAAGCTCTCAATAAGGGGTCGCAGTTCTAATGATTATGCTGAGCAATCTTTGCTTTTCTTCTACTCTCCTCCTGGCTACTTTCTCCACTGCCATATGCTGAATGTGGTGTTGTATTTGCAGAATAATTTATTATTTCAAAATAACCTGACATTTATGGAGCCCTTGCTGTGTGCCAGTCACTGTGCTGAGTACTATAGATAGATTAGAACGTTTAGTCCTCCCCACACCCTGTGAGGTAGGCGCAGACATTGCCCCCATTTTATAGATGGGAGATAAAGGCTTGGAGTGGCTAAGGCGCTTGTCCAAAGTCATGCAATTAGGAGGTCTCAGGAATGGGATTTCAACCGACGCAGTCTAACTCAGCTCCCGACCCCTTAACCAACCTGGCGTGCTAGCATTCCCTCCATGGAATCCTGGGTGGGGGCTCTTGTTTTTAAAATGGGTGACAAAGAAGAGCAAACACTTGGAAGGTCAAATTTACCCAGCTGTATGCAACATTTGGGACTCGGCTTGCCAACGTGGAAATCTGTTTGTTTGCGGACCTTTATGAGTAGCGTTGTTGAGTCCCTTCACTGGCTGTCTTCTGTGTATTCTTTACAGATGATCCTCACTGAACTTTTGGGTTCTGGGAAGCAGCTGGATGGTTTGCATAACTGCCTTTGCTCTTTTCTGGCACAGATGTCAAATGTTCTTAAATCTGACACAGACAAAAGTTAGCAGTGATCGATTGGATCCTTGACACAGCACTCTTCAGGTTTTCCTTCTATCATATTTTGCTACATGTCACAGTAATGTTGGTGACCTTTGAGGCTTTCTTTGCGATCTTAGTGATCATATAATTAAATGGTCTCTTGGTGTGTGGGAGAAGTCCGATTTGGATGAAGCCCCCGCTACCTAGTTCTTATAGCCTCAATCCACAGTTCCAAATAGGTTCCCTTCTCAAATGGTCAGCCCTCATATCGGAAATGGCTGCAGGATTTGAAAGGCTAATGAGAGGTGGGTCGGCGCCTGCATTACAGGAAATGGCCTGCATGCATCTTTTCATATGTTTCTCCCACTTCCAGGAAAGCAGTATTCTGATTTTTAATAGTTCCATGTTCAGAAGTCAGTCCAACTGGAACAGGGAATGCACATTCCAAAGCAGGCTTACAACTTCTAAAAGGCATTTGTATTTTTGCTCTACATGGCAAAATGGCTCAGCGAGGGACCAAAAGGATTCATGAGGAAGCCACAATTTGAAAGAGTGTGAAGGTACATTGTTGTCCCATTGATTAAATGGATGGGTTGTATGCTGCTGAGATCCAGGGCACGTTTAAGAGAGGGTTTGGTTGGTTAATCCATAGACGACTCACCACTTGCAATGGTGTCAAAGACTTTCATTAATGAGGCATGGCAGTGTAGAGAAAAAACAACTATAGCCTAAGACTTAGGAGATACAACTTGTAGTCTTACATAACTCCTGGTATAACCCCGGAAAGCCCGCCTCCTCTCTGGGACTCAGCTTTATCATTGGTAAATTGAGAATGCGGGTCCTGAGATCCCCTTCTGTCAGCACAAGTGTCTTGTTCTATGTAGGGCCCGCACAAAGACAGCATGAGACCCTCCCTCTCAGAGCACTTCTCAGGATGCAGTCTGCATAACTAGGAGTGAGGAAGAAAGGCTTGACTTTCAGCTCTGTTTTCAAGGAGAAAAACCTCACCACTCATTGGCCCAAGGGGGCAGCCAATGTTTCCAGAAGTCTGGTGTTAACTGATCTCAAATCTGAACCCTTGTGAATTATAAGGCCAATTTTCCAATCAATTCTGGCTGAAATTCAGAACTCTTATTGAGATTTAGGGGCTGGTGAGAGGACTGAGCTGCAGAATTGCCAGAGATAATTCTGATTGGCATGTTCTGGACCTAGAACAAGTCCTAATAATAATAATCATAAAAAAAAAAAATGCAGGCCGTATTGCAGAGTAAAAGTGAGAGTAATCCAATCTGGATGTAAGGAATGCTTTCAATCTCATTTTCAAATCAGCAACAGGTAGTCAGGATTTCATTCTTGATGTATTTTTAACATCTTCTAAAAAACTTCATTTTCTGCTTTATTTGTTCTTTAAAGGAGGGGGCGGGGGGTTACATACTCAACAGGAATGGCAACATTTTCCTCTAACCTGGAAATAGGTCACAGTGGGCTGTCTGGTGCTAGTTCTCCCCAACTAGAAGTTAGTGGTTTTGCATTTATTACCCCATTTAAGGTTGGCATTTAGGAATTAGCACTCCCCCATCCTCATGTCAGTGCAGGGCGATTCAGTGGCTCTGAAAGACAGTTAAAAATTCAGTCATCAACCTTATGATCTCACTTAGGACTGAAGTACTTACAGTGTACCTGGAGCGATGATGAGCTCTTCATATAGAGCTCTCGTGGAGCCAGGCGTCATGGGCAGATGTTCTCTTGTTTCATTGCAGAGGAAACACAGACTCCGGGCAGTCGAGAAATTCTTCCACGGGCCCATAGCTGATAGTTTCAAGATTTGAATTTGATTCTGTCTGACTCTAGAGCTCACACTGATTCTGGAATACTGTGTCACCCCTGGAGGGTGCCCGTGACCTGTTTTCTGTGACCATGCTTTTGACACCCTGTACGATTTCAAGTATCTCCATGCAGCTGCACCAGTCGTGGTGCAGAAATAAAGTGATTGCCTAAATGACTGATGGAGAAAGCAACTGAGTGTGGGAAGTTTTGCTTCGTTTGAAATAACTTGAAATGTAGTGTATAGATAATAACATTTTTCTAGTTACAAGAACAGCGTGTATTCCTTGTTAGAACTTTGGAAAACCCAGAAAGTCACAAAAAAAACAAAAGAAGAAGTATCCTTCATCCTGCAAATATGTGAAAGCTATGGCTGACGTTGCTTTTCCTGAATTACATAATGGTTAGGTACTCAAATTCTGGAGCCGGTGGGGGGCTTAGGTTCAATCCCAATTTAAGCAATTATTAGCTGAATGGTATTTGCATAGATATGATTCATCTTTCTGTTTGTTTTAACTTTTTCTTAAAAATAACACGAATTACATCACTTCTTAAGAAAATAAAATGAATAGCCAACACTTCTATAACATTTGCTCTGTATCAGATACTGTTCTAAAGTCGCACATCTAATCTTATTTTAATCCTCAGGTAGGTACAAATGTTGTCCCCATTTTACTGATGAGGAAATTGAGACAAAGAGAGGTAAAATAATTTGCAGAATCACATAGCAGGCAAGTGGTAGAGCTGGGATTCAAACTGAGGGAGTCTAAATCCATAGCCCGTGTTCTTTTTTTTTTTTTATTTTTTTATTTTTTTATTTTTTTTTTAAAGATTTTTTTTATTTATTTGGCAGAGAGAGAGAGATTACAAGTAGGCAGAGAGGCAGGCAGAGAGAGAGAGGGGGAAGCAGGCTCCCTGCTGAGCAGAGAGCCCGATGCGGGGCTCGATCCCAGGACCCTGAGATCATGACCTGAGCCGAAGGCAGAGGCTTAACCCACTGAGCCACCCAGGCGCCCCCATAGCCCGTGTTCTTAACCACTACCAATACTACCCCTGGTATTATTTCATCTTATTATTGTTTCCTTCACAGTTCTTATTTTGCCAAACTGGAAATATACCGAACATACTGTTTTGTTATCTGCTTTCTTCCTTGAACAATATGCCTTGAACTTGTTTCCAAGTCATTAAATACTTTTAGGGAACACAATTTTTTTGATGTGTGCGTGGTATTCCATTGAATGTCTGAAACGTAATTAACTTAGCCAAATCTCTATTGTGAAGGGTTTCAGATGTTTCTAATTTTTCACTGTAATAAACAATGCTGAGATGAACATCATTGTACATGAGTTCTCTGGTTATTTCCTTTGGATAAATGCCTAGAAACCGAAATGCACAGTCAAAAGGGTATGACGCGTTTTATGTGGATATTGGTGTTTTTGTGTTTGATTTTTGAGAAATTACGGATCTCTCTGTAACCTCACCACATCAGGCATACTACTGGGACGAGGGAACTATTAAAAGTCACAGAACTAGAGTTGAGACACACACATTATACGTAACCCAATATTTATTATATATAAAACCAGTGGTTCATCTGACCAGACCAGAATTCTTGCTAATTCATGGTTGGAAAATGTAATAGCCTCTTAATCTACACGTGGGGACAGCCCTACTCCAGATGTGGAGACAATCTGGTTCATTGTGTGGTGAAGGCAATAGTGCTTTATTGAGCAATTACTGCATGTCAGCACTGAATTAGGTCCTATAATGATCCCGCATTGGGCAATGGGAAATAGGCTTCACAGAGAGGAAGCTGAAAGGTCATATGAGTCGCTCAGTGTCATAGAAATAGTGACAGGTTGTCAGCATGAGCATCAGGCAGGCCTGTCTTAACTTTGCCCCTTCCATATACCACCATACTACCCCAAAAGTTCAACAATTTTATATTGGGACTCATCTGAGGAAATGTCACTGTGATCTTAGGTCTCTCCCTGTTCCTGCATCTAGACTTGAGTTTTGGTCCTGGGTCTATTTTGCACTTCTGTGCTCTTGCCTGTTAACCTTCCCTTGAGACTCGACCTAACCTAAAAAGCTCACTGCATGGGTCTCTCCCCATTGTCACTGTGTCTTTTTGGTTTTTTGTTTGTTCGAATGCCACTATTTATTTTTTTAAAACTTTATAAGGACAGCGAGTGTTCTGCTAAGAAAAGAACCAAATAAAATAAAATCCTGGGTCAGACATTCACAGACATATTTTCGTAAGAACCCATTCATTCATTCTTTCACATTTATTTACTCCCGCCATTCATTCACACCTGGTTGTGGAACAGCCTTCTCGTACTCACCGTTGTACTCCAGCTGGCATTGCGATAGAGGTGAAATTTTCTTCCATTCTGCCCTTGGTTACCTGACTGGAAAGCCTAATTCCGTTGTGGCATGAATGCTACAATACAGTTGTGGAGCAGGCCCTCGAGGAGTGCTGGGAGACACACCATTCAGGAAGGTGAGGAAGGGCTTCCCAGAGACATGTATATTTGTGCTGAGCACGGTGGGTTCTGCAAGATTTGCATAGTGGGAAGGATGGAGAGGCTGCTGGGAAGACAGGACGGCGCAGGCTGGGGGACAGCAAGGACAAAGGTTCAGGATGGTTCACTGGAGAAAGTGTAAGGAGTCAGGAATTGCTGGGACAGGGGATAAGGGAGGCGCGTTGAAGCCACGATCCTAGTCAGAGACAAGAAGGGGAATGTTCGCTGAGCGAACTGCTGTCCATTACAGAAAAGGCTGGGATTGGGGAGAGGGGCAAAGATAGAAGATCCTAGTTAAGACCTAATGTAGAAAACAGTTAAAAAAAAAATCTGGGGCCCGGGGTTTGGGAACTTTACTTAAAGGCAATAGTTGGCCGTTTGTTCATTTATTCTCTAAGTTGCTTGTTAAATAGGTATTTATTAGACATCTGCTGTAGGTCAGTGATTGCTCTAGATGCTGGAAATACCACAGTGGATAAAGAGGCAAAGTTCCTGCTCTCGTGGAACTAGCATTCCAATAGGGGTCTAACAAACAATGGGCAGATACAAAAGCAAAGGAGTTCATTTCAGGTAGGAACAAAGAGTGCAAAAATAGAGTAACGTAACAGCGAGTAGCTGGATAGCAAGGATGAATCAGGTTGTCAAAGCAGGCCTCTTTGAAGAAATGTCATTTGAAATGGAGCCAGAAAAATGAGAAGAGCGAGCGGTTCTAAGATAGTAGAAGATTATTTCAGGCCTGGAGAACAGCAGAAGCAAGAGGAACAAACCCAGCATGTTGGAGGGATAGAAACAAAGACAAGTGGAACTGGAGGACGGGAGATGAAAAGGAAAGAGGACAGGGGTGAAGTTGGTGAGATCAACAAGGACCAGGTAGGATAAGGCCTTGTAGAATAGAAAGGTATTGAAAGTTCATTAATAAAGGGGTGATGTCACCCAAGCTGGGACTTTCTACACACATGGCCTCCTGTACATCCCCACAGACCATCATTCAATTGTCTGTGTTCTGACTTGCCAGCTTTATGACCGTGGGAAAGTCATTTAGCATACTTCCTCTACACCAGACATGTAGCCTGGAAACAGACATGGTTCTTATCTCCATGCAGCCTTGTCTCCCTGAACCTTGGGTTCCTGCCCCCAAAATGGTGGCGATGATGATTCTCGTGTTGTGGATGTTATAATGATCAAACACCTAGCTCAGTGTCCCATACCTGGGTGTTGAGCCCTAACCCCTTCCATCATGAAAGCATCCTTCATGAGGCTCAAGGTCTTTTTCTATCTTTAGCTAGTGCTGTCTTAGTTTGGCTCAGTTATACTCTCCAGTAACAGATCCCCCATTTGAAGAAATGATGCATCCACACTTCGGAATGCCCATTACTCCCTTAGATGTCCAAGGGCTACTAATTCACTCCCAAACCCAGGCCTAATAACCCTGATTCCTTCTTTTAAATGGCCTATTGCCAAGTTAGAAAGCCAGTGAGGATGACCAAAGGTCAGCGTGTCACTAAATATCCGTGTATTGATGGCCAAAAGCAGTGGAACACAGGAACGTTCAGGGTCAAAGTTGAGGCTGTGGCGGATGCCAGATGCTGCGTCTCTTTGACTATTAATTTTTGTTTATGTAGCCTCTACTTGCTTCACTCACTGGAACCAGCATTATGCAGGGTCATGCTCCATACACTAGCTATTGGGAAAGGTTACTTATTACCAGCTCAATGGGTAAAGAGGGGCATGTCATTTCCGATGGAAGCCATCTGAAGGCTTTTCCTCTGCTTACTTTCCCATGTTCAAGAATTCTTAGAAAAGTGAATGATTGCTGATACATTTCAAGATTTCTTCTACTGGAGCAAACTCCAAAGGCTTTTGGAAGTTTCTCCCAGCCATGCTGGCTCTCAGATTTGGACATTGGGGATCGTCAAGCAATCCCTTCTCAACCCCTACTATGTGCCAGATGTTACATGCCAGGAAGTGGTTCACAAAAATAATATGAACTAGAATTCTGTCCTCAAGTCATTGATATTCCGGTAAGCATGGCTCCCCACTGCCTTCAGGCTAAAGCTTAAACCCTAGTGAGTCCCAGGAGGTCCTTGGCAGGCTGCCTTGCCCCACCTTCACACTTCCGCTGGCCAAATGAAGGCGGTTCTTTCCCTGGATACTTCCACTTCCTGTACTTTACAGCCCCTGCAATCATGCCTTTCTTTGGATTTGTCCCAAATGATTTCTCAGAAACAATCTGACATAGGAAAAAGAACGCCAATATCAAATCCAGGCTCTACAACTCACTTGCTGTGTGTTCTTCAGCAGGTCGGTTTCCCTCTCTGAGCCTCTGTCTCTTGAGCTGCTAAATGAGTGGTAGGGCTAGAGCTTTCTACTCATCGTTCTCTCACTGACATTCTAGGATTCCAAAGCAAAGTGTAGAATGAACTGGACATCTCAAGCAAGACCAAGAAAGAAGAAACATCTTTCTTCTCACTTACTTCTATGTGCCCAGAGTAGTCAGGAGGCCAGTGCCCTCTGCGTGCTATTTACCTGCTTCTGCTTCCTGGTGGACCTTAGATACCTCTGATTGAGGGCTCACTAAATGTTGCCCATCAGTTCGCACAGCCTCACGCCAATCCTGAGAGTATGGATTGTTATTTCCAGGTTACTTGTATACATATGGAGACTTACACATGACACCTGACAGTTACATGAGGCCACGGAGTCAGCACGCAAACCCAAGTTCAGGCTCCTTCCCGGAGAGCGTGAAGCCGCCCTGTTGAACCCGTGTCGTGTCTCCCGGGACCTCGGGCGCAGAAGCCGCTGCAGGCAGAGAGGAGTCCGGAGTCAGAGTGGGGGGCTGAGTGCTGCGCCAGCTCACGTTTACTCCGTTTAGTTCGACTGGCTCCCCTCTCCACAGCGGGGAGCGGCGAGCTCTGTATGTGATATAGGGAAACCACAACAAGGCAATTCCCTGGAACTATAAAACCAAATTAAATCAGGGGTTCTGGCTGGGGATTTAAACATCTTAGCCGCTCTGATTTCTCTGGAGGACCTGGGAAGCTGAGCCAACTGCCGTCATGCGCTCGCTCTCCCCGTGCCTTGCGTGTTTTTGGCCCCAGGTTTTCAATCTGGTTTAAGTTGGTCATTTAGAGAGAACTTCCCAGGCTGGAAGAAAAGAGAGCTTTCTGGGCTTGAGGAGGACTCTCGCTGCTCGGCTAACTGTGCTGGGAAAGGTGGCAAGCTGGTGGGGCGGGAGGTTGAATACGAACAGTGGCTCCTGCTTACGGAGCGTGGGCAGCACCCCAAGCCCTGTGCACCTATCGATTCCCATGGCAGAGCTGCCACAGCATCTCCCCAAGCTAGGTGCTGCCTGCATTCCCAATCTAAAGATGAGAGAACTGAGGTTCAGGGAGGTAAAATAACTAGTCTGCGATCAGGCAGGACCCGTGTTTCAGATTCTGGATTGGAAGGCCTGAACCACCTTTCCTTTTAACGATGTGAGGGTTATCACCTCCACACATTGCCGGTCCCAGAATGTTGTCTGGATCCCTGAAGAGAAATTAAAAAAGAATAGTCTAACCTGCCCCAAAGGAGATACTAGTTTATAGCTGCTGAACTTAACTGTCCTTTCCTTTCCTTTTGCTTTTCCTTTTTTTTCTTAGGAGGAGGGAATGCACATGGGTACTTATGTCAGGTTTTCAGAAGGACACGGATGCTCCCATAAATAAAAACAAATCCTTTGGCAGGAGGGAGTGTACAACCAAAGCAGAAGGGAAGAAGGGGAAAGGTATTACATGTATTTTATAATTGATAAGAGGTGATATAGCACAATAATTAAATTTAGGGATTAGACAGGAATCTATCAAGATTGGAATCTCAGCCCTACTATGTCTTGTATAAACTTGGACAAATTATCTAATCTGCCATCCTTTATCTTTTAAGAGAAAATAGTAATATGGCTACCTTACAGGGTTGTAATGAAGATTAAATAAATTACTTTCTTATTAGATAAGATAGAGCTTAGAACAGTGCCTGACAAAGAGTAAATGGCATATGTTCTGCTAGTATTATTTTTAATAGGATTGTTGATATATAATTCATATGCCATACAATCCACCTACTTAAAATGAAAATTTGCTGGCTTCTAGTATATTTGCAGAGCTATGGAACCATCACCACAGTCTGCGTTAGAATATTTCATCATCCTGAAAAGAAACTCTGCGTCCATTAGCAGTTAGTTCCCCACAACCACTAATTTAGTTTCTGTCTCTACATATTGGCCTATTCCAGAGGTTTCACTAAAACAGAATCATGCAATATGTGGTCTTTTGTGACTGGTTTCTTCCATTTACTCTACTGCTTTAATGGTTCATGTTGTAGTGTGTGTCAGTACCTCATTCTGGTTTTTTTTTTTTTTTTTTTTTTTTTTTTTTAAGATTTTATTTATTTGACAGCAAGAGAGCACAAGCAGGGGGAGCAGTAGAGGGAGAGGGAGAAGCAGGCTCCCCTGTGAGCCGGGAGCCTGAGGCAGGGCTCCATCCTAGGGCCCCGAGATCGTGATCTGAGCTGAAGGCAGATGCTTAACCATCTGAGCCACCCAGACACCCCCTCATTCAGTTTTTTATGGCCGAATAATGTTCCATTGTTTAGCTCTATCCTATTTTATTTATCCATTTGTTAGTTGATGGACATTTGAGTGCCTTCTACTTTCTGGCTACTATGGATAATGCTGCAATGGTCATTTGTGTACAATGATTTTTATGGTCAAATGTGTTCATTTCTTTTGCATATATAGCTAGGACAGGAGTTTCTGAGTCCTACGGTAGCTCTGTTTTACATCTTGAGATGCTGCTAGACTGTTTTTCATAGAAGTTGTACCATTTTGTACTTCCACCAGCAATGTATGCAAGCTCCAATTTCTCCACATCCTTACCAACACTTATTATTGTCTATCTCTTTTGTTTTAGCAATTCTAGTAACCATGAAGTGGTAACTAAATGTAATTTGTCTTTCTCTAATGGCTAATGATGTCAAAGACCTTTTCATGTTGCTTAGTTGCTATGTGTGTACATCTTCTTTGGAGAAATACGTGTTCAGAAATACAAGTTCCCTGCCCATTTTTTAAAATTTGGGTTGTCTATTTACTCTTGAGTTTTAAGAGATCTTTATATATTCTAGATAGAAGTCTCTTATCAGATATATTATTTGAAAGTGTGCATATTACCTAAGAGCATGAGTTGCTGAAAGGTAAAGGGTTGTTCTTCCTTTGAATCATGAGCTTTGGAGTCAGTTCCGAGTTTGAATGCCCAAGATCACCAGTTGCTAGTGGTCTGACCTTGAACTGGCTAAAGTGGGACTACTAATTCTGAAGCTTCAAGTGTGAGGATTAAAAGAGCTAATGTATGCATTGTGTATAATACAGTGCCAAGCATATAGGAGGCATAGAGCCATCAGTATCTGTTATTATTGTACATTGTATCAGAATTCAAAGCATTTTTATGATAACTGCTTTATCTTATTGGGAATAGACAGTTAGGATATCTGATATTATTATCTAATGAGATATTATTTTATAAAATAGATCACTTGCTTCAGGAGGTTAAGTAATAAGCCCAAGAGAGATAGCAGTTATGTGATAGATCTGGAACTCAAACTGGTTTTTTCTAACTTGAAGTTTAACATGGTACTCAAGGGGATTGGTAGGATGTATGTTGTTTTTATGCGTAATCAGAGAATGGAAATTTCTGGGAATTAAAGCAGTAATCCAAATGTAAATTAATACATAATCAACCAATCAAATCACCTCTGGTCACAACACTATCTCCCACCCCAAATTTTATCTCATAGTATAACCTTGCCATTCCCTCATTAAGAGGTAGTATTCATGTCATTCCATTTACATCTGAACTGGCTCTTTGATTTGACCAACAAAATTGATGCTGTGTAATTGCTATGAAGAAGGCTAATTGGCCACATACCGCAACTCACATGGAGGAGAACCATGAGCCTTGGCTGGTAGCCCCAGATGAGCTTCTAGCCAGCCGCCAGCACCAACTGCCAGCCGTGTGAGTGAGGCCATTTTGGACCAACCCCAGTCAATACCAAGTGATACAAAAGAATCACTCAGCCAAACCAAACTCAGAATCATGATCAAATATTTGTTGTTTAAAACCACTCAGTTTTAGGGTGAATTGTTACATGGTAATAGATAGACAAAACAACCTAAAAAGTCTCAGGCAAGGAAATAGTATTGGAATATTATTTATTCACAATTTGCTAGAAAGAAATACATACATTTTCTGCTTTACTTAACTATAAAGTAAGGCTTCGTTTTTCTTTATCTCCAAGAATGCCCAAAGAAAATAATATTCGTTGCACCATACCTCCTTGCATTCATTTACTCCTCCAACAAATAGTTAATGAGTGTCTGCTAAGTTTCTGGCACTGAAGGTATAGAAAAGAATGAGGAAACATAATCTCCTGCTCTTGAATGTGACCTAGGAGAGGGAACAGACCTTGAACATGTAACATAAGTTCACACACCAGAAAGAACCAGGTCCCATACCTCCACACACAAAAATAGTGGCATAAAACAAAAATTTTATTATACTCATGAATTCTGTGGGACAGAGCAAAGGGAGGATGACCTGTCTCTGCTCTATGATGTCTGGAGTCTGAATAAATCTGGGGACATCTTCACTCCTATATCTTGCGTTTGATGCTGTTTTGCATTTGTCAGCTGGGACCTCAAATGGGCTGTCAGGCACAACCCCTCCCCATGTGCTCTCTCATGGGCTAATTTAGGCACCCTCACAATATGGCAGCTGGTGTCAACAGTAAATGTCTCAAATGAGGGCTAGTTAGATGCAAGGGAACTTGCCTTCTATGTCCTAGCCTCCAAAGTTACAAATGTCACCTCTGTCACAGTGACATTCCACTCAAGTTCAAGGGGAGAGAACATAGACCCACCACTTGATCAGAGAAGTGTCATGGTTACAATGCAAAGGAGATTTTAATTTGCAAAATGGGAGAGAGTATTGGAACCATCTTTGTTAAATACAGTGTGCCTAAACATATATCAAAATGATGCTGTTTTTAGATACTCGGAGATTGGAAAAACATATTCAGTCCTTAACTTGAGTAGCCATTCACTTGCTGCAGCCACCTAAAGGTTTGAAAGCGTCTATATCTCTAAACTCCAGAGTGCCTCGGGAGCAGATTCCAAGAGCAGTTATCAGTAGAGTCCCTTCCTGAGATGAGGACCAAAGAAATCTGCCTCTTTAATAATGGTGAGATGAGAGAAAGTTATAGATTCTTCTAACTGACCATATCTTCCAAAAGAAAGCAACCACCCAGATTAAATTAAAAGAGAGAAGATCCTTGAAGATGTATGTGTACTTTGAAAAACAAAAACAAACAAAGCCCCTCAAACTTTATTAGATCAAGAGGCCTAAACGGGTTACTATGGATGTGAATTCCTCAAGTCTTTTGGCAAATTTACCTGTAAGAAACTCTCTTCAGTCTCGATTAGATGACTCTTCAGTCCTCCCGTCTAATCCTGGGATGACCTACACCCACCACAGCACCTACTCAATGTGGTGTGGTTGTCTGCTTCTTTGTTTGCTTCCTTCATTAGACTGTGAGCTCTCAGAGTAGGCACCGGGTCTTAGAAACTTCTGTATCCCCAACCTCTAATTATCTCACTTCTTGCAACATAGCAGTGTTCAAAAAATATTTGCTGAATAAATGCACAAAATTTTTAATATTAAACAGTCGAAAGCATAACGATATGCCTATCTCTCTCACTAGCTGCTATTCTACCCATGACTCCTATATACCAGTGAGATTCCCCACGAAAACTAAGACTGTGCTAGTCATTTCAAAATTCCAAGGGGGAAAGCACAGCCGATTATAGGACAGGGGCAGGAAATATACAAGATGATCTGGAACATTTGTTAGTGCCGGAAAGTAAGGAAGTGTTCAACAAATAAGCGAACAAACAAATGCCAGAATGATGACAGGATGTCCAAGGGACACAGAAGCCAGATGAAAGAGCTCCCGATGGTAGAGCTGGAACAATTTGAGCAACAAAATGGAGTGGTACTGGATTATAACCCTAAGTATAAAATAAATACCCATGAAAATTAAGATAAAATATAATAAATATCTGTGGTCCATACTGATGCAAATAAATGGTGGCTAAATCAATAAATTAGGGAGAAGAGACAAATCTTCCATGCAGGAGAACTTCAAATAATTTAAGTAGATCGCTCAGCCCTCAAGGAGGTGGACCCTAATTCCCACTTCCTAAATGTACGCTGATCAGCGTGACTTCTTCCCATTGAGAATGGTATGGAAAGAGAGTAACCAAAGAGTGACTTTACAGTGGAGAAACCGCATAAACAGTACTTCAGCTTGGTGTTCAAGGTCAATATGAGCACCGATATCATGTTGATAGCATGTACCCTTAATATGATGGGATGGAATGGGCACCTTACCTCTATGATTTTTCTCCCGAAAATATACAACCCCAGGGTCTTATCATGAGAAAAAAAATCTGACAAATCCCAACTGAGGAACATTCTACAAAATACCTTACCAGGACTCCTTGAAATTGTCAAGGTCATCAAAAATAAAGAGAATGAATGAATGAATGAATGAATGAATGAATGAATGAATAGATAGAGTGTAAGAAACTGTGAAAGCCAAGAGGAACCTAAGGAGACAAAATGACTAAATGTAATGCAGTATCATGGGTGAGATCCTGGAACAGAAAAGTGTATTAGGTAAAATCTAAGGAAATTTAAATAAGATGGACTTTAAAAGAACAAGTGTTGTCAAGGATGTGGAGAAAAAGGAACCCCTGTGCACTGTTGGTGGTGATGCAAGCTGGTGCAGCCACTGTTGAGTATGGTATGGAAAACATTTCAAAAAATGAAAAATTCAACTACCAGATGGCTCAGCAATCCCACATCTGGGTATTTTCCCAAAGAAAATGAAAATACTAATTCAGAAAGATATATGCATCCCTATCTTTATGACTGCATTATTTATAATAGTCAAGATATGGAAACAATGCAAGTGTCCATCCGTTGATGAACAGATAAAGAACACACACGTGTACACACACACATGCATGCACGCACACACACACACACACAGGAATATTGCTCAGCCATGAAAAAGAATAAAATCCTGCCATTTGCAACAGGGATGGATCTAGAGAGTATGACACTAAGCGAAATAAGTCAGTAAGAGAAAGACATATGCTTTCACTTGTGTGGAACTTAAGAAACAAAACAAACCAAAAAATCAACAAACAGAATAGCAGATTCAAATAGAACAAACTGGTGCTCACCAGAGTGGAGGTAGGTGGGGGAAGGGTGAAATAGGTGACAGGAGGAAGAGTATATTTATTGTGACGAGCACTGAGAAATGTATAGACTTGTTGAATCATTATATTGTACACCTAAAACTATGTTAATTATACTTCAATAAAAAAGAAAACAAAGCATGGACTCAAGTTAATCTTAGTATGTCAGTATTGGTTCATTAATTACAACAACTGTACCATTCCCATGTCAGATATTAATAATAGGGGAAACTGGACATGGGATATATGGCAACTCTATAGTATCTTCATGTTCTACAAATCTCAAACTGTTCTGAAATTAACATTTATTTTAAAAAAATTCCAAAGAAACATATATATTTTAAAACTCTGAGCTTCCCAGTTGCAAACAGGACCAATATAAACCACTGTCACAGAAAAGCCAATAGGTAAAGGACTCTTAACGTTTGAACACGCCGAAGCACTATTAGGCTACATTCTGATTCTCATGAATGAGATTGCAGCAGGGGGTATAGGAGGCGGGCATGAAATTGTCTGAAAACTTTTGCCTGAGGGTCTAATGCAAAAGATCGTCTGAAGTCTGGAACAAAAACAGTTTCCATCTATGTAAATATTAGGAAATTAAATTCCATATGTTGCATGCCAGCTGCTTTCAGCTGTCACAGCTGTGCACAAGCAGTGAGCAGACAATGTGGATTGTCAAGAAGGAGAAGTGTCATTCTTTGCCAAAGGGAAGGCTATGACAGCCAGTTGGAGGTCAAGGGGTAATATGTATGAGTGACTTGATTCCAGCAATCTGACAAGTTAAATCACTGGACAGTTGGGAATTCCATGTGAGGCTTAAAAGTTGGAAGAAATTGTTAAGGGTATCATAGTCTTTGGAACCAGGGATTGTCTTTGAAACATGTTTATTCTAGAAACTCCATTAAAAATGCACGTGTATGATGAGGACAAGGATGGGAGGAAGATTTCCGTTGTAATTAAATATGAATGGTCCTTGTAGAAAAAAAAAAAGAACACTGTGAATTATAAAAAAAAGACAATGAAGCGTGATCACTATAGATAAAATTGACTCATATGGGATAGCTTTACAGCTTTCAACAGGTGTCCCAATCCTCTCTAATGCCTGTCCATTGGGTTTAAAATGCTTTTAAAGTCTGCAGATAGCACAAAACCTGGAGCTGACTTATATTTCAGAAATGAGAGGGAGAGCATGAGTATTTAGGGATCAGACACATGAAATGATGTGTAGGGTTCTGGGTCCAGCTGTCTGGTAGAGGGTGGGGAGCTAGGGGAATCTAAGAAAGGCACTGCTTCCAGCAGGAGCGCTCAGAATCAAGAGACATGAATTCTTCTTGGAGCTGTTCCACAGGATTTCTAGACACATTTCTGGGCTGTGGAGCCTAAAACAGAGCTTAGGCACTGGTGTTTAAATTCCTGAATTTGAATCCCATTTCTGTACCTTGTTAAGTCTGTGACACTTGACAAATAACTTCATCTCTCAGTATCTCGGTTTCTTCTTATATAAAATGGGTACCACGTCTCTCTCAGGTGTTGCGTGGAGAATTCAATTAGTAAATGCATTTAACTGGAATGCTAATCTGAAGCCAACAAACAAGGATTTTTAAAGAGTTTGAGACTCTGATGTACAACTTATCAGTGGCACAAGGTGGGAATGGATTTGTGGAATGGGAAGCCTAAATGAAAGTCACATTTTGGAAGTTAATGCCACCCCGTTAGTCTAATAAGGTGTCCAATCATTTATGGAATCCAAGCACATTTAGAGCTTGACTCTGTTTCTGAACGTCTCATTTTAGGAGGGGTATGGACAACCTAGAGCTCCATAGAAGACTGAGTAAGATCATAAAAATTTGTTACATAGGATAGTTGCTAGAGAAGTTGGTCACCAGAGTGAACAGATGAATCATGAGGGACATGTCATGAAGGACATAAAGAAGGTAACCCTCTTCAAATATTTGGAAAATACCTAGCTAGATAACTATGAGACCCAATGAGTGGAAATTTGAGTGACAAGTTTTAAGTCAACACAAAACGTTCTCTGTATTTATTTCCTCTCTTTTGAAATATCCAAAACCACTTCCTCCACCCCTCACTCTCAGCAGGCGGCCTTGGTTGATATTTCATTGAGAAAATGGAACCAACCCAGAGAACATTTTCTCTTGCTCCCATCCTCACACCCACCAACCTCCCTATAGGTATACCAATAGTGTACATTGACTTACTTTAGACTCCACGTTCTCAGATTTCATAGCCAAGACCAACATTTCTGCCTCCTCAGTACACCTTATTGTCTCTCATCCAATCGAAGACCCTCTCAGGCAGTTCTCCCCTCCTTCCCTCTCCATCATTAATTTTCTCTCTCACCAGGACTTTTCCTTTGAGCGTGCAAAATTGCTATTTCTCCCAATACTTCTGTCAAAAAAAAAAAAAAAAAGCACAACAGTTTGTTTCTGTTTTTCCTTCCATCAACTACCACATTTGTCTCTCCCCCTTCACGGAAAATGTGAAAGAGTTTACAAATTCTCTCTTCCCATTCTCTGTTGAACCCACATCAGTCAAACGTTTACCCACATACTCCACTGAAACCACTCTTATCAAAGTGACCCATGACTGCTGTCTTGCTAACTCCAGTGGTCAATTGTCCATCGTCATCTGGTGTGGCTTATCAGCAGCATTTGATCTCTTTGAAAACCCTGATGCTGACCTCTTTGAAACCCTTTATTGTCTACTGGGACCCTCCGTGCACCTGGTTTCCTTCCTTCCTTCCGCACTGGCCACTCCTTAGTCTCCTTTGAAGATTCATCCTAATCTCTTCCATTTCTAATCATTGAATGCCTAGGACTCAAATGTGGAATGCTTTTTCTTTATCAATACTCACTCAGGAGTTAGGCTTGTCCCATTTTAGAAGGCAAGGCCTTTAAAAGGCCATCCCTGTGATGCCTCTGAGACTTTACCTGCAGCCTGCTGATATAACTCCTAAACCAGATTTTTACAACCAGTTTTCAACCCAACATCTCCACACAGATGTCTCATTTGGCATTAAAATTAACCTGTCCAGAACTGAACTGATAATAGTGCCTCACCATACCTGCATCAAACCTGCCTTACTCATAATTTTCCACATTATAAATCATGGAAATGGCATCCTTGTCTTTCCTGAGGCCCAAAGTACTTTTCACCTTGTGATCTCGACCTCTCTCCCTCTCCCCCTCCCTGCTTCTCTCTCCCTCTCCCTCTCTCTCTCTCTCAATCTCTCTACAACTCATCAATCCTCATAGCTCTACCTTTAAAATATAACTGCAGTGAGATCACTTCTCACCCCGTGTCCACTGTTATCTCCTTGGTCCAAGATTTATATCCTTTCAATTGAATTATTTCAATACGCAGGACCTGCTTAACCTGCCTCCACTTTTAACCCCTTCAAAATGTTCTCCCCATAGCAGCTGAAGCCATCTTCTTATGCTTAAGACAGATCAAGGCCCTCCCTACTGAGAATCATTTAAAAATGACCTCTCTCACTCAGAGAGTAGAAGCCAGTGTCCAAACATGACCAATAGGTCTCTACATGGTCTGCTGCCCCAATGGCCCTTTGACCTTCTACCCTAATACTCTTCTTTTTCTCTCTCTGTTTTAGCCACATTATCCTCCTCAGCACATCAAGTATCCTCTCACCTTTGAATCTTTGTGTTTGTTGTTCCATCTACTTTGAATGCTTTTCCTCCAAATAGTTTCATGGCTCACTTACCTCAGGTATGAACACAATGGCGTCTTCTCAATTTGACCCTCTCTGGCCCTTTACCTCCCACACCTCCAACAATTCCTGTCGTCCTTTCCTGTTTTATTTTGTTCTCTTTGATCTTTTTTGACATTAATGTATTATGTGTTTCACTTGAGCTTTTCCCTGGAATATAAATGCTCAAATGGAGAACAATCTTTGTTGTTCACTTATATATCCCCAGCACTGAGAACAGCCCCTGGTGGATTGTATGTATTCAATAAATATTTAATATGTAAATGACTGGCTAGAAGGATAGGCAAACCAACTTCTTAGAAAGCTGGTGAGCCCCCTGTCGTCAGGCATACATCATTCAAGAAAGCTAAAGACAAATCTATAGTACTGGAGAGGTTATGTCTAACTCTGTGATTCTATAAATAAGTTACAACTTAAGTGATTCAGAGTTTTGGGTTCTACTCTGTGATGCTGACATAGAGGATAAAGCAGCATGACATATGTTTACATTTTAAAATAACCAAGAAATCATGAGATGGGTATAACTCCATTTTATGGATGAGCCACTTGTGTCTGAGATGTTACAAGTAATCTGCTACACATCACACGGCTGGCAAGGACAGCAAAAAGAAGTAATGGAAATTGTTCTCTTCTCCAACAAACCGTACTTAGCCCTGGCTTAAAGTCTGGATCTATATAAAATCTTGTGGGAAATTATATATATATATATTACAGTGTTTCTTAAGAAAGAGAAAACATGGATCTGAAAGGAATGTTGTGCTTTATTTTATATATGGAAGTGGATAGAGCTTTTGAAAAACATTCTGCCTTACCACCCATAGTTAAAAGGTTAAGCATTCGGTCCCATGCAGTTCTCTTTAGCAAGGATTATAGATTTGATCGCAAGAAGGTGAGGTAGTGAGGTCCAAGGTGGTGATGATTCAGCAGCTAAAACACAAACAACCTTACAAACTCCTGAATTGGAGACCAGGGTGCATGCTTGCTTCTGTGGCAACAAGGGAGTGACCTGGGGTTTGGCTCTGAAAACCCTTGTCCTTTGGGACCTTTTGAGGAGCACACACAGTGGCAGTCTCTGAGTAGCTGAACCCTGGCAGGGGCAGAGAGAACAGCTAAATCCTCAGGCGGTGGTTCCTCCCCCTAGGTATAAGATATAGTCTGCTGATGCTTTGAAATGGAAAGCAAACCACATCTTCAGCTCCCGAGGGAAATCCAGCATGTTTAACATCAGGAATGGTCACATCCTGGGTATAGCCCCCGAAATCTTTAGGGGATTCAGCCCAGCCTCCTGGCCTTTGCTCCAGCCCCTCACATCTGGCTGGAAACATTGCTGGCCAAGTTGGACTTGTACCCCAAAGATAATTTAAGAATCACATCTCACCCTACATCATCCATGCTGAGACACTGACTACATCTTGCCCTGCTTCCTTTCCTTTTACTTTATTTTCAACCCACATGGACAGTTCTCTCTCTGAAAAAGGGAAGCATCATGGGCTTCTGACATCATTATGGATCAGCGCGGGGGGTCATAGTGTAGGGATTGTGATGCATTTGCTTACAGAAGGTTGGGAGGAACGAGGGGCGTGTATGTGAATCACTCAACACAAGGTGAAAATATTGGTGGAAAAATCCAGCCACCTGATGACTCTGAAATTTATTTAAATATAGTATCCATGACCCATGTTTCCAGGGAATTTAAAACAGTGGTTTCCATTGACCACACAATCCAAATTCCAAAGAATCACATACTTAAGTGTTCTTTTATGGACTTGACACCGGAGGAGTAGAAGGAGGAGGAGGAGAGAAGAGGAACCAAAATAGTTCAGAGTGATATGTAAATAGTTTAGGCATGCTTTGTGTGTGTGTGTGTGTGTGTGTGTGTGTGTGTGTGTGTTTGCAGAAGCTTGTTGGCCTTGAGGGGAATACAAAATACTTGGGGCCTGCCAAAGTATATGGTTTCTTTTACATTACTTTATCATATTGGGAAATCTCTCGGCCTTCCCCTAGCATCCAAGACACAAAGAGTTTAAGACCCAACTTTGCCAACAAAAACTACCGTTTCCAATCTCATTCCTGTGGGGCCCAGATCAACGCCACTTGTCAAAGTAGCTTCCTGCACCCATTGCTCACCAAATGGCCTTTGTCTTTGTTATGTGCTTGGCTCACAGTTTTAGAAGCCAACATTTTCTAAGGAGGGGCTTTCTGCTAACGCTGGAGAGCAAAGGGGCCATACAACAAGGGAGGTTTCCTAAATGACTCAGAACTTGCGGTCTGCACTGGTTGCAAGACCTGGGATTCTTCATCTCTTTTGTGCTACTTTGGAGTTTTACAAAAACCTTTCTTGGCCCTCCTCCAGTTTTATCTCTGTGTTGTTGAATGGGGGTGATTTGTTATTCCACAAGTTCCCAATCCCCCCCCCCCCCCCCCGCCAATTCTTTGATGAATAGCCTAGTAGGGTTTACCTTTTGTATTTACCCCTTATGTGCCAGATTGGATTTATGAAATTTTTGGTTTTGTGGGCTCGGCTTGTTAGAGCCCATTTCTTTTTTTCAATCAGGTTGTATGATTTTATGTCTGGATTGTTAAGAGTAATTGAGATGGGGCTGGTATAGTTGATCTCTCTGAAAAAAAAAAAAGAAGTCATACTATCCTGATCTACAAATTCCATCCTTTACCTTTTCTCCCTTCTGTTCAAGTTCTTCTAGAAAAGTTGATCCTTGCTTTTACTGTAACTTAATTATATATAAAGTTTTATTTATCCATTCATTTATTCATGGGCTTCTTGAACAAGTTTCTCTCTCAAACCCACTGTACTTAATAAGTGTATATTCCTCCCCCCGGAGATAATCCATATCTCTACAATAAATCAATATGTTTCTAGTTTAGAGTACTCAAATGTGACATTTTAGTTAGTCTTGGTAACATAAATGAGAATGAATGCCTTATTCTGTAAGGCTTAGAATAACGAAAGTAATTGGTAACTTCAATATAATCCTCAATGACAGCCGGCTTTCCAGTATGTGCAGGGGTAACTCTTGCAACATTTGTGTATTCAGTTATATCATAAGAAAGTTTTAAATATCTCAATCCAAATTAAGTTCAGTGAACACTTCCATCTTTTTTGAATCTAAGTTTCTCACTCTGCTCTTTTGTATGAGTTCCAAAACTCCATAGTCTTTTGTTTATTGGACAGCTCTAACTTGGATTCCCACAGGAATTTCTAACTTGGGATGTCTGAAACTGAGCTCATCCTACTCCTCCCTCTATTCCCTATCCCAGTGGATTTCCTATCTCAAGGACTATCCACAAACCACTTAACCAGAGACCAGGAAGTTATTCTTAACATACCATTATCCCTTACCGCTAGTGCCCTACCATTCCCAGAATCCTAGTAAGGCTGCCTCTTGAAGGTTCCTTATAGCTGGTACTTCTGCTGCATCTTGTAGAAACTGTGCCTTTCCTACCATTCGCTTTTATTACACTGACCTCCTTACCAGTCCTTGCACTTACGATTGGTTACACCCTTCCACTGTATATAATAGCCAGAGTGAAATTTCTTAAGCACCAACTTGATTCTGCCACTCTACAGCTTAAAACCCTTAACTGAGAGTTCTTCATTGTCCTCAAGAGAATTTCAAGTGATTCTTTTTATTAGATACAGACCTACCCATCTCTTTGATCTCATTGCTTTCCATAATCACTCTCTGCTACCAATATACTAAACCTCTTTTAATTCTTTGTACCAGGCATGCTTTTTCCCTCAAAGGTATGTATACCTTTCCATCCACTTCCTCTTTTGCCTTGGGATACTTATTAGGGACACCACCCCCTGTCATCCCCTTAATACCTGTGTGTTGAATTAATTAATTAAAAGATCACTGAGTCCCTCCTCCTTGTCAAGCACTAGGCTAGGCACTTGGGATACCGGATCAGACATCATTGTTTTGCTTCCAGGGTCAGAGTATAGAAGAGAAATAAGAGAAGAGCATAAATAACTTTAATGGATGGTAAGCTGGAAAGAAGGGGATGACATAAAGAAAATAGTTACGATTGATAAAGAAATTGGCTTTTTAATGAGCAAAGATAAAAGGCACAGGGACAGAAACTGGGTGTCAAAGGTTTTACAGGTTCAAACACAGGTTGGTCTTGCACCCAAGGTAAATGCATCATTGCTGTAGTAACAGTTGGGAACATTGGACCATGACCACAGTGTAAACATTTATAGCAAGGGCTATTAAGGATTTTCTTGACACTTACAAAAATAGGGAATCTTGAGATTAGACCAGAACTTAAAGTTCAGCTGTCTCATCCCCCAACAAATACGTTAATTTCCTCAATACAATTCTGTGTGGTCTTTCAATCTCTGCTTGAATATCTCCTATTAAGAGAATCCCACTCTAACTTTGAAGAAATAAGAGTGCTAGATTTAGAACCAAATGTAGGTGTTCATACCCTGCTTCACTCATGTACTAATCATCAGAATGATCAGTTTACCTCTCTATTTGTTCTTTACCTATATATTAGAAATGAATGCTAGGTTACAGGGACACTTACTGAACAGTAGGGAGATAAAGTAGGGGGAAACTCTCAACACTGCAACTGACACATAGTAGGTGCACAATAAAGTGTCGTTTTTTGCACTGTGTGATGTTCTTTCCTTCAGAAAATACCTGTTAAGACTTTCATCCTTGCATGGGATTTCTGCTTATATATGTGGCTAGTAGCAATAAAGTTTGCCATCTTGCTTATTAAATCTAACTAACACCTCCCTGGAGATGCATAATCGAGTGATTTTGGCATGTGAAATAAAATACAGCAAATGTTATTGCTATGATCATTCAGCTGCCAGGATGTTTTACAGCGGTACTCAGATGATAGGTTACATAGGAAGCTCTGGGGTAAATAAAATGAGTTTTTGCAAACTTGTAAATGGTTCATTTAACCTTATTCTTTAGGGAGAAGAAGAAAGCCTTCACCTTTCTCCCTTTTGAAAGAATGAATGGTAAAATATCCTGCCAGATTTTGCATTCAACAACTCAGGAAGTTGGGTTTTTTTTGTTTGTTTTTTTATTTGAGTTTTTTATAAAATATATTTCTTCCTAGTCTCTGGACACATTCACAGAGATAAGAGAAAATAAAAATGTTGAAGTATTTTTATTGTCTTTCACAGATCTCACGCTCGCTGGAATGTTAGCTTTGTAAAGATGGGAATGGTCTGTATTTTCTTCAGTGTACTCTTGCCAGCAACCTGAACAGTGCTTGGCCTAGAGTAGCTGCTTGAGAATTCTTTAATAAAATAATTCTTGTGAAATTGGCTGTCATTCTTATGCCAAGTCACTACATTAACAAAGCAGTCTTCATTGTAAGACTTCATTTTAGATGGGATGGAGCGAAGGACAAGTGTTCAGACCTATGTATGAGGCTTTTTGTCACAGCATCTTGTAGTAAACAGAAACATTTAAAAAGCAAAATAAAAATTGAAATGCCCCAAACAGAAGCTCGTAGTGAACCTATCGGGTAGTTTTCAACCTTTAATATGAGGAAGTAGATAGATTCACAGACATGAAAGAATGCTGAAAACAGTTTTGATGGAGGAAAGGTATTTATAAAATGGCATACCACATTTTTTGTTTTGAGATCGTGGGGTGTGGATGCTTTTATTTCTTTGCCTTTTATTTATGTATAAGATTTATATTTTAAAAAACCTTTTTAAAAATAAATAAATAAATCTCTTTACATGATATTGATTAGAGAAGGATTTTCCATCAAAAGGGGGGTGCTCTGTCTTTTTAATCTGTTGCAAATACGATTTTTGCAATTTATACTCTCCCGCACCAATTTCCCCCAAAACATTTTATTGACATATACCTTGTTAGACTCCCCACTTGGGCAAGATGACCTCAAAAGCTTCTAAATATTTAACTATTAGTAATCAGTTGTATATATTTAGTATAGTTCTCTTTGGAAAACTCTGTTCGAACACATAAGAAATGTCTTGGAAAATAACCTTCAATTGCCATGTCCAAAATAAAAAAAGTCATAAATTCTTTCTCTCTCCCCACCTCAAACCACCCTAATTCTTTAGAATGGTGTTAGCATAATACCCACATTGGTTCTAAAGGAAGAAAAAAGGGAAAATTAGCTATTCTTTGGCAGAAAAAAAAAGTATGTATTATGAAAAGTATCTCAAATATGTGTTTTCATCATCAGAAGATGCAGAAAAAATTAATTTAGGTACCATTTTTTTTCTTCTGGTGGCAGAAATGAAATGTGACATTTATTATTAGTGATACTTATATAAAAGTCAATTCCACATTGAATGCTGGGGTTTGTGGGGCATATAGGGACAAATGTATCCTCATCCTTGTTTCCAATATACTCTTATACTTCCTCGAGCCCTGGGAACCACCATTCTACTCTCTGCATCTTTGAGTTTGACTCTTTTAGATAGTTCCTGTAAGTGGTGTCATGCAGCATCTGTCCTTCTGTGCCTGGTTTATTTCATCCAGCATAATGTCCTCCAGATTCATCTATGACGTTGCATGTGGCAGGATCTCTTCCTTTTTTAGCACTGAATAACATTTTATTTTACTTTTTTTTTTTTTCTAATTTATCCATCTGTTGATAAACATGTAAGTTGTTTGATGTGCCGTCTATTGTGAATAGTGCTGCAATGAATAGGAGACAGAATGTATCTCTTTGAGCTCCTGATTTCAATTTTTTTTGATACATACCCAAAAGTGAGATTGCTGGATTCTATGGTCATTCTGCTTTTTTAAAATTTTGATGAATTGGGGCGCCTGGGTGGCTCAGTGGGTTAAAGCCTCTGCCTTTGGCTCAGGTCATGATCTCAGGGTCCTGGGATCGAGCCCTGTGTCAGGCTCTCTGCTCGGCCGGGAGCCTGCTTCCCCCTCTCTCTCTGCCTGCCTCTCTGCCTACTTGTGATCTCTCTCTCTCTCCCTGTCAAATAGATGGGTAAAATCTTTAAAAAAAAATTTTTTTTTTGATGAATTGTTATACTGTTTCCCAGAGAAGCTGCACCATTTTACATGCCCACTAATGGTGCACAAGGGTTCCAATTCTCCATATCCTCACCAGCACTCGTTATGTTTGGTTTTTGTTTCGATAATAGCTGTCCTAACATGTGTGAGGTGCTATCTCATGGTTTTGATTTGCATTTCCCTGATGACCAGTGATGTTGAACATCCTTTCGTATGAAGGATGGCCTGTTGGCCATCTTTATATCTTCTCTGGAGAAATGTTTATTCGACTCCTTTGCCCATTTTAAAGTTGGATTATTTGTTTCTTTTGCTATTGAATTGTTAGAGTCTGCTGTATATTTTGGATCTTAACCCCTTATCAGATAAATGATTTCCAAATATTTTCTTTTTTTTTTTTTAAAGATTTTATTTATTTATTTGACAGAGAGAGAGATTAAAAGTAGGCAGAGAGGCAGGCAGAGAGAGAGGGAGAAGCAGACTCCCTGCTGAGCAGAGAGCCCAATGTGGGGCTCGATCCCAGGACCCTGAGATCATGACCTGAGCCGAAAGCAGAGGCTTTAACCCACTGAGCCACCCAGGTGCCCCTTCCAAATATTTTCTATTCCATAGGTTGCCTTTTTCTCATGTCGATCATTTCCTTGCTGTGCAGAAGCTTTTTAGTTTGATGTAGGCCCACTTGCTTGTTTTTGTAGTTCTTTTTTTTTTTTTCCAATATTTTTGTTTTATTTTTTCAGTGTTCCAAGATTCATTGTTCATGTACCACACCCAGTGCTCCATGCAATTTGAGGAGGGCACGTTTTTGCAGTTCTTGCACTTTTGGTATCATCTCCAATAAGTCATTGCATAGATCAGAAGTCGTTTCCCCATGTTTTCTTCTAGAATAATCATGCTTTTAGTCAATAAATGTTAACTGAGTGATTTGGTATCAGTTCTGTCCTTGATCGGTCATTATGGTAGGTATGGAAAGGGGCGCTGTTATCTGACCCACACTGCTCAAGGTCATCTAGGATTTAATGAGATGTTGTTTGTAAGAATGTTCTGTAATCTGTGAAATGTTATGGCAACACCATGCTGAAACTAAACTGTTTGCTTTGTTGAAAGAAAGATAGCTTGACTCTAGGGTGCTGTTAATGGCTGTTGCTCATTAATGTTATGTTCATGACAGTTTTTCAATAGCAAATTAAATCAGTTACCTAGCTCAAGAAGCCCCTACCCCTCCCCAGTCATGCCCTATCGCTCCACTCCTCAGTTTCTCTTCTCGTACTTTTCACTCTTTGATGTTTCTTATTTATTCTTTTGCCGTGTCTATTTCCCTGCACTGTAATGCAGCCACCACACAAGGGCCCACCCTACGGATCATATCAGTGACGCATCCTCAGTTCCCGAAGCAGTCATGGTCACAGAGTTGGCACCTCATTTGCGATTATGAATATCCAAGCAGGTGCAGGAATATAGAGACTCGAATTTTCAGGGCACTAAGAAAATCTGAAAGAACAAGGTTCTTATTTCTATTTTCCAGATAAGACTCAAAGAGGATAAGTAACTTGCTCAGTTGGGAAATTACCCTAACTCTCTTCTCTTTCAACACATCAGGAGTAGTTCTCGCCTCGGGTAGTATATTAGTCTGCTAGGGCTGCCATAACGAAGAACTGGAGACTAAGCCTCCTCAAAAACAACAACAAAAAATTATTTTTCAACATTCTAGAGGTCACAAGTCCAAGACCAATGTGTCGACATGTTGATTTTTTCCAAAGACTTCTCTCTAGTTCATAGATGGTCACTTCTTGTATCTTCACAAAGGTCTTCTCTTTGTAACTGTCTGTGTCCAAGGAAACCAGTCATAATGGATTAGAGCCCACCCTGAGGACCTCATTTTACCTTAATTACCTCTTCAAATGCCGTATCTCCAAATGCAATGACATTCTGACATACAGGGAGTTAAGGCTTTAATACATGAATGGGGAGCACAATTCAATCCGTAACAGGTGGTGATTGAAATACTCTTTTAGAACTCTTTAATAGTCCTGATCTGTCACCAATACATACACCTTACATGCTAATGTCTGATGATTTTGAAAGACTTTCTGAAAGCATTAGCACCCATGGTTCTTGTACCTGCCATCTGAAGTATCCTGGGAAGAAATCCTTTTGAAAATGGAGCCAACTCTTCTTTCTTTTAAAAATGCTACTGATCACTTGCTTTATGCCCGACGTTGTCCTGATTAAGGGTCCAAGAGAATGAATAAGACAGGAAGAGCACTACTTTCAGGGAGTATCCAGTCTAGTAGACGAGGCAGGCAAGTTCACAGAGAAGGATGATGCAGGGTTTTCTCTCCTATAACAAAAAGAAACTTGATACTCAAATGGAGCATAGAAGGGTCAACATGAACTCATGGTGAGGTAAGCATTTCAAAAGAAAGTAATCCCTAAAGAGATCTGAAAGGCAAGTAGCTGGTAGGAAGGCAAGGGTAGAAAGGGATAAGTATAGTGGACTGATTAGTCACCCCCCAAAAAAAAAGATATGTCCACTAGCAACTCAGAATTTGATCTTATTTAGGAGAAGAGTCTTTGTAGATATAATTAAGGTAAGCATCTCAAGATGAGATTATCCTCAATTATGGTGGGCCTTAAAAACCAATGACAGGTGTCCTTGTAAAAGGGGAAAATAGAGACAACAGAAGGAAAGGGCGTGTGAAGTCAGTGCAGGGAGATTGGAGTGGTTTGTCTACAAGCCAAGGGACGCCAAGAATTGCTGGCAGTCACCAGAGGCTATGAGAGAGGCAGGAAAGGATCGTCCCTAAAAGTCTACAGAAGGAACCAACCCTGCCAATAGTTTGAGTTTAGACTTCTGGATTTCTAAACTAGGAGCAAAATGCATTTCTGTTGTTTTAAGCAATATAATTTTATGTTAACTTGCTACAGCAGCCCTAGGAAACTAATACAGTAAGCATTCTGGATGGAGAATAGCATTGACAAGTCTTAGTCAGCAGAATCTTGGTAGGGAACTATGAAGTCTAGCATGACAGACCGCAGTGTGGCTCAGTGGTGATAAGTGGGCCAGATCTTGATGGGAAAGTCACTTGGAATAAGTCACTTTCACTTTGCGGGGATGGGGGCGGGGTCTTAATTTCCTTTTCGATAAGGTGAGATGGTTGGACTCAGTATACTTTAAGAAATCTTTAAATTAAAATAATAGCACAAAGTCAAATAAATAAAATAAGTTTAGGTGGTTTTTTGGTTGTTTTTTTTTGTCCCCAGGAAGAACATACCAAAAAGTCCAAAATAAGTTAAAGTCTAAATTCTTACTAAGAAAATGGAACAATAACTGAGGGCTCTTGCCTTTCTTTCCTTTTCCTTCCAACCACACTTTCCACTCCGCCTGAATCTTCATTAAGACAAGCACTGGAATATAACAAGATGAAGGGTAGGAGGCTGCATGTGAACAAGCCCTCCCGGAATCAGATTTTCAGTTGTATAGCAGCCCTTGAGAGCTATCTCAGTTCCCTCCCCCTGCATAGTCCTCTGCTGAGTTGCCAAGCCATGGCGAGGAATAGCGCACCATCACTGGCTTGAAGGAGCTCAGAGTCTAGTAGGGAAGCCAGCCACAAAAGAGAGGATTGCAACCAAAAGGCATACACATGGCACCAAGAAGTGACATAGAAGGGGCAGGAGAAATCCAAGAAAGCTTCCTAGTAGAGGGGACCCCTGAAGCCTAGTGGAAGTAGCGTGGTGACTTGCGGCAACATTCAAGCAAGTGCCTTTAACAAGAAGACTTGGTCACAAGTAGGAAGTGGGAGACAGAAAGAGGACGGATTTTTCATGACTTCATTTGGCCGTTGGAGACTTTCTGACAACTATCTGGTTCAGGTCCTGGATTTCTCTGAGACATCTTCTAAATATATTGTCCTTGTTAGTTCCCACCCCTCCCCCCACCATCCTCTGTCTTTTCTTGCGTAGAACTCACTCTACAACCACATACTCTATCCTTACTCAGTTCCCAGTTCAGTCCTCCTACACCATTAATGAGGACACTCTTCATTCCCAGGGACAGAAAACCAACTTGAATTAGCTTATGCAAAAGGAGAGACGTGCTTGTTTGTTTTTGTCTGATGTAACTGAGAAGGACAGAAGTTGAACTGGAAAAACTAGAAGAATCGTTTCTCCATGAAGCCACTGGCAGCTTTCAGGATCAAATCTTCTCAAGAAAAGAAAGGGAGGGTTTTTTCCCCTCCTGGTTTCAGTTGAAAAGGAAATACAGTCAAGAACCCTGACCGGCTCAGCATAAGCCATGTCATTGTGTTGAGGTGTGTTTCCTGTCGAGTGCGTGCTATTGTGGGGAGGAAAGGTGGGAGCTGGGAGAAAGGAGGAATGTCAGCTAGCCACATAAAGGAGGGCAGTATGGTCACAGACTCTGGGATGATTGTAATGAGCTGGGAAACCATCCTGATTTGTGTCGCTGTACTATTCCTACTCCCGCCCACAGCCGGCTTCTCTCTTCTCCCTTCTGACAGTGTAGTCTTTGTCTAAAGGGTGTAAATCCTGGCTACAATTTTGAACATGGACCTTGAGATCAGGCTTGACCATAGTTACTAGTCTGGAATACTAGGAGAATAATAACTTTGGGGTACACAAACCGTGTCCAAAGCCCATGCACATTTTAATACCTTGGGTCTTCACACAGAACCTATTGCCAAGTCCCAGGAACCTTACTGAAACACAACCCTAATGCGCATGGAAAGCTGACTTTGTGGCCCACAATGAGTTAAGAGAAGACAACTAGAACTGTAGGTGAAGAATTGGGGGTGGGGGCATTGCTCAGAGGCAGGCAGGGACAAGAAAGAGAAGAAGAAACCACTATGAACATGGAAACATCAGATCCCTTTAATGAAAAAGTAAATAACTCTGCACCCGTCAGTAAGGTCCCGAGAGCATCCCTGTCTGGCCAGGAGACCTCTACTCCCCCTTCAAGATAGAACACTCAGTGATGCAGGCCATGTTTGCAATTACAGAAGAACACCTGAGAAATCTCCTTGACCAGGGAACAGGATCATTACTGGCTCTGACAGTAGCCCCCCTACACAGCAGGTAATAAGAGTCAGCCATGCCCTTTCTGGAGGGCAACATAAGGACACACTGGCCTGCACTTGAGTTTAGACCAGGTTTTTGGAGTCAGATGGGCATGTGTCGATATTTTTAAGCTCCAAGACTCACTCTCACCAAGAGAGCCAAACACCTGAGCCTTTCTTCCAGTTTTCCAAAGGCACACGTCAGCGTGCAGGTTTTAGTGAGGAGTATGTTCCCTTGGCCCTCAGCCCAGGCCCCTCTATGGCTGTGCCAGAGGTGGGGATGCGTGGGAGGACACAGCTCATTGTGGCAAACCTCAGCTCCCCGGCATGTCTGGCTCTGGCAACCACCAAAGGTTAAAATAATTTTAATAAAGTCTTAATGAACAGCTCAAAGCCTCAGAGTTATTCCTAGGTCAATGGAGTTTAAGGCAAAATTCTGGGATCTGTCCATCTGGGTACAGCCATTTACCGTCATGGTTCATGTCAACCACTCACCCACGAAACATTTCCAGAGCTCTAAAATTAATATTAATAGTAAGTATGATCCTGTTCCCCGTATGCCAAGAACTTTGCTGAGCACTTTGCTGACATTATCTTATTTAGTCCTCAAAGCAGTGCTGTGAGGATGTCATTGTCCCTGTTTTACAGATGAGCAAACTAACCTTCCCCCGCTGACCTAGAGGGTAAATGTCGGGGGTTAGACTTAAATCCAAGTTGCTCCAACTCCAAGCCTGTGTGTTTTAATTGCTATGTAATATGTAGTCCATACGTCTGAGTCTGGCCCCTTGTTAATTATGGGGACTCTGAGAGAAATCATATTTCTATCCTCAGATTGCTCACAGACTAATAGGACGGATCAATAAATAAATAACAGTAGAGTAGCGTATGAATAATGTCCTAAGGCGAACTTGGGGAAGCTGTGAAAATACTGAGGAAGGGCAGTTACCCCAGTCTGGGGAATCAGAGGAGTTTTCCTGGTGGGGGGTGATTCTGGGTGGGATTTTAAAGGATGAAGAAGAGTAAGTTGTTCCCACAAAACAAGAACGGAGTGATCAAGGCGTAAGGAATCAAGGATTTGGTGTAGTTAGGGAACTTCCAAGTAGTGTAGTGAATTTATGTTAAGCAGCAGGAAGCCACTGGGAGAGTTTATTGGGGGAGAGCTCAAAGCTCACATTTGGAAGCTCGCTCTGGCGGCCCCGCGGGCCATGGGTAACAGCGAGCGAAGGGCTGAGACTCCCAGGAGGAGCTGGGCAGCAGCGTACACTGCGTCTGTTTGGGCATCCGTGGGCACATGGCCTGTGTGAGAACTGATGCTTGTGGGCCAGTGCTTGGGGCACAACCCAACTGTTTTCCATCTGCTCATTTGCACCTTATAGGGTCGAACTGGTCTCCAGTAGGTAGGTCCCTTCGAAGTTATTCAGGCGTGGAAAGTGAAAAAAAAAAATATCCCACAGTTTGGTTTTTTTGTGGTTGCAGCTGATTCAAACCATATTTGACAGAGTACAAGGAGGAAAATACCCCTTTATTTGAAGGCAGTGTGTCAGAAGGGGGAGATGAATGATTGGGCACCCTTGTCTGTACCACGGTATCTAGTGCCGATCCAGGAACCGGGCTGCTGGAATTCTTCATGGTGCCGGGAACATAAGGACATATCCTTGGGAGTCACGGGAAGTCTCTCCTCGAAGCCCTTCCCACCTCTGGTGGGACAGTTAAGCTCCCCGCATCTTCCGGTGAGCTTAGCCCTCGTCTTTCTCCCACGATTCCATGACTATAGTGGTCTCACATCCTGCTTTGCCTCTGATCGGGGAAGAAGTAAAGCAAATCACTGTGATTGATTTATAAGGAAAGAAAGGTTAAAGGAACCATATATATATATGTAGTACCTAGTTGGACAAAGACTTGAGGCAAACAACATGAAAGTGTGCAGCTCTGGGAGCTGTTGGGGAAGGTAGTACAGGTGACTGGAGACACAGAATTCAAAGATAAAGGAAGAGAAATGAACAGGTACTCCCCGTCTGAACAGGAGGGACTTTATGTGCATTGATTCTCTTAGTGCTCGTAGTATTCTTGTGAGTTGAGTATTATTAGCGCCTTTTATGGGGGATGAAACTGACATGCAGAGGCATTAAATTATTAGTCCCCCAAGTAAGGTAGCTATTAAGTGACACAGGTGAGTTTAGAACTCACGTCTTTTAAACTCCCCATGTCTATTTCTTGAACTTACCACATAAGCAGGGAATTTATATTTTTGAGGTTGGCTAATGAGTTGTATTTCAAAATACAACTCAGATTTATAAAATACAAGTCAGATTTCAAAACTTTAATATTATGCTACTTATGAAATCTGGATTCGAATCCTTACTCTGTGTTCAACCAAATAAAATAGAAATGTCATTGAGGAATCACGTCAAGAAGGAAAAAAAAATCATCCTTCCCGAAGATTCTTTATTCCCAAACAATGAAAAACAACCTAGAAATCATCAGTCTCATCTTTTGGAAGAGGAAGTGTAATATGGGGGGAGAATATCATACTGGCCTGAGTTGATATCATATCACTTCGCATTTTCAAGCTGGGTGATCTTGATCATGCTATGTATCTGTTTTTCCTCTCTCTCAGCTCAGGGATTTCATCTATAAATGGAGATCATGTTACCTGCCTCGTGGTTTAGCCACTAGAATTAAATGAGATAGTTTTGTAAAGGAGAAATGCCTGGTTCAGGGCCTGGCATACAGCAGCTGGTCAGTAATTTCCTGGTGTCTTTCAATTGTCCCTGGCAGGAGTACGTGATGTGATGATTATATTGTCACAACTACTGTTATCCCTATTTCCAGGGCTACTGTTGTTGCTGCTTCTGAAGTCTTTTGCCTGTAAAAAAGAAATTCCCTGATTACTTCTAATGGAAATTGAATGGCTAGCTCTTTCTTTGATTCTCCCCTCCCCCACACTCATTTGGCTTTTTTCCATGGAAACAGAAGGAGACCGTCAGAGAAGAAATACACACAACACACACACACACACACACACACACACTTACACTTACACTTACACTTACACTTGACAGGCAAAATGGTAGAATGCATCTGCCAAAAATCTACAACTTTACTCCAGGGGCAAACATGTGACTTTACTCCCCCCCCCCCCCCACCAGGATGGACTTGTGCTGTCACAGCAAAAATTGATCTTCTGTTTGTAGGAAATTATACACAGTTCCCTCTCATCTGTACTGGGGAAAATTCAAGTCCAAACCCTTGCTCACAGATTCTGGCAGAGGTTTCCTGCTTCCTGCTTCATATCTGCTGATTTTGTTTCCCTGAAAGTATTTACTGAGCACTTACTATGTACTAGGCATGGGGTAGCCATGAGGAATGACACTGAGCGGAAGCATGCATGACCCGTGCCTTCGTGAACCTTATAGTCTATTGTGGGGAGGAGAAGATTAACATGGATCCAGAGCACATATGAAAATAGGACTAGAGGGGACTCCTGGGGGGCTCAGTTAAGCATCTGCCTTTGGCTCAGGTCATGATCTCAGGGTACTGGGATCGAGCCCCGAGTTGGGTTCCCTGCTCAGTGAGAAGTCTGCTTTTCCCTCTCCTCCTCACTCATGCTCTCTCTCGCTATATCTGTCACTATCTCTGTCTCTCTATCTCTCCCTCTCTCTCACATAAATAAATAATATCTTTAAAAAAGAAAAAAGAAAGAAAATGGGACTAGAACTGGGGATGAGAAAGACAAGTAGTTCTTGAGTAGGTAAGGGGAGAGAGGAAAATGACTCAGCCACAGGAAAATCCTCTGCTCTTTGCCCCATTATAAGAAATGCTATACAGCCGAGAAAATAAAAGGTTGACAAACTAAGGAGAAGGAATCTGAATTAGAAGGGACTTCAGGCTTTGATTTGGCCTTGGGACCCAAGCCCTGTGCTGTTATTTATGGCTTAACTCAGTCTCTCTGAACCTTAGGTTTCTGATCTGGTAAATGGGAAGAATCCTACTTTCTCTGCCTAGCTCTCCACACCTCTGCTCCCTGGTTAATTCCCTTACACCTGTAAGGTTTCCTTTTTTTTTTTTTTTTTAAGATTTATTTACTTATTAGAGAGAGAGAGAGTTGGGGGAAGGGCAGAGGGAGAGAGCTAGAGAGAGAGATTCCCAAGCAGACTCCCTGCTGAGAGCAAAGCCCAATGCAGGGCTCCATCTCACAACCCTGAGATCAGGACCTGGGCTCAACTGACTGAGCCACCCAGGCACACCCTGTGAGGTTTAACTTTAAATGCTTCTTCCTCGGGAAAGTTTGCTTTGACCCTCCCAGACTAGGCTGGACCCCTCTAACCTCAAAAGCACCATGAACTTGCTCCTTGTTTCTTCCCCATTTACCTCAAATACAGTTTTATGTAGAGAACAGTTTAGTGTCTGACTCAACCTTATGTTGGGGACCTTGGGGACCAGGGACCATGCCTGCCTTGATTATCACTTGTACTCCCAGGTTTGGGTATACGGTTGGGCCTCAATAAATATAAGTTTGGAATGAAGTAGAATAAAGCCCCTAACCCATGCCTAGCACAAAACAGGCCTTTGGTGAATGGAGCTTATAGTTAACATATTGTTTGATGCCAGTGGTAGAGAATAATTTCGCATAATGAAATGACTGTTAATAATTACTAAGCGTAACTCCAAATTAGGTTTATGATGATGGTTCCCATGTTCCCTTGCCATTCCCAACTTTTTTGCCGCTGTTGCCTTCTCAGAGGCAAATACTACCTGAACTTGCACCATTTTTACTGTGTTGTCCCATCTCTCACTGTCTGACCTTACTCTGCTGAATGGACCCTGAGTCCCCTGAATGCAGAAACTGCCCGGTTTGTTCCAATGCCCCAAGCACCTGACTCAGTAACCTTGTGGGATGGTCTGAGTTACCCAAACTCACTGTCAATCAGAAACTATTAAAACCCTGCACTGGGATAGCCCTTACACTTTCCGAGATACTCATATTCACCCTTTCACCCAAGCCTCATATGGTACCCATTGTGTTGATAAAAGAACTGAGGTTCATCAGTGAAAGCAGACTGCCCATACCTGAATCCCACTGCCATTGATTTAAATCAGGGATCTCAAATGAGATGCCTTTGGAGGTCAGGCAGGTGACTGAGTGGAATACAGTGTGCTGGGAGGGAACTGGGGGGACCCACGTTGGAGGAAGAGCAGTTCCCACTAATTGCCGGCTGGGCAACATTGCCAGATTCTCCATTTTTAAAAAGCAGCAGGGAGAAATCTGGATTTTTCGATGAATCTCACCACTATTCAATGTCGCCATCCAACTCAGATTCTTTTAAAACACATTGTAGTCCAAACAAAACACAGCCATGGGTCAAATTCAGCCCGTGGACCACCAATTTACAAGCTATGATTTAAACTTTTTTGAAGATTCAAAAATGTTTACATTGACTTTCCCAGCAGGTAGAATCTCGAGCCTTGGATCTTGAGAGTGGCTCCTAGGTATAGTCCACTGACTAGCGAAATGAGAATGGAATGTCGTGGGCATTTTAATGTCCCAACTTGGCAAAATTAAAAACATGCTACACTCCACTCTTGATGTTCTTAAATCGTGTTAGTGCATGAAATCCAGAAGTCTGGAAGCGAGTGGTTTAGCACAACCCCCACATTTTATGGGGAAAGAAAGGGCAAAGATCCCATGGCCATTAACTGTATGAGCGCAAATGTCAAGGTCAGGAGTGCTGGCCTTCTGTGTGAGACATATCTGAACATGTTCAGGGCTGTCTACTTCCTGCCTCTACCAGAAAAACTGTCACCTCTTTAAGGGCAAGAATCCTCTCCTCCTTGCCCAGTGTTTTCACACAGTAGGTGCTCTTCTCAGTGCCTGTAGCACACATTCCTTCCCTTCTATGAAGTCCTGCTGCAGTTCAACATTTTACTGAAAACCCACATCATCTACAAGGATTCTCAAATCCTCCTGTCAGTTAAAATGGTTTCTCTTCCTTGAGCTCCTACAAAGTATTTCTGCGTCTTTATTATGAGCTCAGCCTTGTGCTAGAGATACCGTTGATTTATCTGTTCCCTCAGAAAGATTGTGAGCCAGTGGAGGGCAGAATTCATGTCTTACTCCGTTCTATGTCCCTCCCACTTAGACAAGCTCAGAACCCTGTCTGGATAAGGTACTTAAAATATCTATTGAAGTACCTTCCTTGCAGTGGCCTGGCATTGTGCAGGCACATAGTGGGTGCTTAATAAGGTCTTTTGGGGACACCTGGGTGGCTCAGTCAGGTAAGTGGCTGACTTGTTGGCTTCGGCTCAGGTCATAATATCAGTGTCCTGAGATCGAGCTCGTCATCTAGCTCCATGCTCAGCATGGGGTCTGCTTGAGATTCTCTCCCCTTCTCCCTCTGCCTCTCCCACTCCTGCTGTCTCTCTCTCTCAATCTCAAATAAATAAGTAAATCTTTAAAAAAATAAATAAGGTCTTTTGGTTGTTCTTCTCTTTTAGAAGCTAATACAATGCTCAGAACATGATAGGCACTCGGTATAATTTTTTTAAATGAATGAATGGGAAAAGACCCATTGGCCTAAACACAGATCCCTTTCTTGAGAAGCTCCAGGGAGTTTCCAGGGACTTCAAATCCAGTGCAAATACCCTCATTGTCAGGTTTGAAGGGGAGTTTGCTGCTGCTAGGCAATCTCTTGATAGTTGTTGGAGACAAGGCTGGGACTTGGATGAAGCAATGAAGGGGTCTGAGGTAGAAACTGAAGAAAGCATCCATTCATGGGGCTGTGCAAGCCCCAGTGGGGTCCCTATGGTAACAGAGTGAGGCCTCACTTGCCTTGAACTCCCTACTCCCAGCCTCAGTCTAAGGTGAATCGTTGGTCTCGCTGTCAGTCAGCAATGATAATCATAACAAAGTACCGCAGAGTGTGTAGCTTGAGCAATAGAAGATGCATATTCTCGCAATTCTGGAGTCTAGAAGTCTAAGATCACAATGTCGGCAGGTTTCGTTTCTCCTGAGACCTCTCTCCTTGCTTGTAAATGGTGGCCTGCTTGCTACATTCTGGACACAGTTGTGTGTCAGTATGTTTTCTGTGTCCTAACCTTGTTGTATAAGAACACCAGTCATATGGGATCAGGGTTACCTATGTCACCCTACCTCCGAAAACTATCACGTTCTGAGATACTAGGGGTGAGGACGTCAACCCATGAACTGGGCAGGGGACACAATTTAGCCCATAACAGCCCTCCAAGCACCGCAGCTAACAACTTGTTTGATTCTTGGAGGTATTCTACCTTGGGAAAGTGGCAATTATAATAAAACCATTCATACTGTTCGTAAAAAAACAAAACAAAACAAAAACCAAAACCAGTTCTGTGAACTTTCATGCAACTAAACAGTACTTACTCCTGCAAGAGATAGCAAAATCCTCTCTTGCTGTCATCCATCCCTATACTACAAAAGCACCCTCTCCTACATCCATCCCCTACCTACAGCATCAGGCAAAGAAAATTTACTATGTACTGTCCATCTTTGGTGATGATATATGATTTGTGCGTGTGCGAGATGAGCAGAGAGGAAAGAAGAGAAGGGCCCACAATCATTTATGTTGCCCATAAAGTAAGGCTACAGACAGTACCTAGGTTTAAGTGCTCATAAATTCTTATAAAAATGATTTAAATTATAACAACTCCAGAAATAACTTTAACCGCAGGATGACCAAATGTTTAATTCACTGGTGGAGGTTGTCTGTGGATCCTGGCAGGGTGAAAGACACAGAACTATTTACTTGGATCCCGTTTAACTTGGACAATGATAACTATGCTAAAAAATATTTTTTTAAGTGGAAGGACAGAACAGGGAACACTTTGAAGTTAAAGATTTATAGCTCTATGTAGTTCAGAATATTCCAGAAATGTGCTGGTGTGCTTCTTGGGACATGCATTATTCCTTGAGCTGTTGGGATATGTCTTGGAGTCTCCAATGGGCCTGCTGCATTTTGGCAGGAAGGATGGATTGGGAGAGCAGTAAAGGCACTGTGAGGCAAGAATAGTGGCAAAAGAAGGGAGGTGTTAGTTGAGTAAAGAACTCTGCAGCATAATGAAGCTGGTGGGGGCTACCAAGCAGCTCGCCTGCAGAGGTAAGCCTGTCATGAGAGCATCATGGAGACATGCCTTCCATACGACCAAACCATAAAGGCTCTCTGCCTCACAGCATTGCTTGCCTATTTTCTCAGTCTTTGAGTTGTTGTGCTGCATTCTGAGTGATTTTCTAAAATTTATTTTCTGTTTTACCATTTCTTTCTTCAGTTGTGTCTAGACATCTGTTTAAAACTTGCTATTGGCTTTATATATTCAGATTATGTTTAATTCTCAGACTCTAAGTTCTCCTTTGAAAAATTCTTTTGCTTTTATAATGCCAAATATAAAACACTATGATCAAATGCTAGGATGTATGATTATATATATCTATGCATATATAGCTATGTAAGTATGTGTGTGTGTGTGTGTGTATACACACACACATACATACATATTCCCGTGTACTCTTCGGGATACATAATTATGTATGTGTGTTTATACTTCAGACTGTTTTATTACCTCATGTACTTGGGGTTCTACCTCCTTGTTTGATGTCTTTTATAGTGAGTGTTTTCTGCACATGATTTTTAATACCTCACTCTCTATAGAGATTTGTTTTTGTGTCCAAGGGGAGAATTCGAATGGTTGTTCTCAGGGCATTGGAATCAAACATAGTTTTGCTTTAAATTTCCAACAACAATCTAAAGGAGGGCAATTCATAATGCTTCTCAGGTTTCTGAGATGGAAATTGGATAGAAAGCTTAGTTAATACACTGGACTAGAGTTGGGTCCCAGAAGATCCCCTGGGTCAAGTTCAACAAAATATGAACCAACAAGAATACTTCACTGTAGCTGTGAAAAGCTGCCTGCAGTTTACTAGCTTGTCATTTGCTTTTCTTCCTTTGAAGTTTAGCACACATTTCCATGGCCAGCATTTCACCTTCCACTGCATAGCTGCCGCTGATCCTTCAGGTCTAAGGTTCAGTGCCATCTGCATTCGGTAGTCTTCTCTCATCAATCTCCCAAGACTGGAATGGATATCTTTCATTACACCCTACTACAGTGGGTCTCATACTTTCCGCCATCATGGTGTTCATTGCTCTCACTGATTCTTTCTGTCTCTCCTGTTATTCAGTAAGTTCACTATTAAGTAAAATTCTTAAGGCTAAGGATTATGTTTTAAAATGATGATTTAGGGGTGCCTGGGTGGCTCAGTGGGTTAAAGCCTCTGCTTTCGGCTCAGGTCATGATCTCAGGGTCCTGGGATCGAGCCCTGCATCGGGCTCTCTGCTCAGCGGGGAGCCTGCTTCCCCCTATCTCTCTGCCTGCCTCTCTGCCTACTTGGGATCTCTCTCTCTGTCAAATAAATAAATAAAAATCTTTAAAAAAATAAATAAAAAAATAAAATGATGATTTAAACAGAGACACGGTATTGAGCACTCATTATATACCAGAAAGCTAAAGCAAGATTTTCACATATATTTTATTATTCACAACAAACTTGCAAAGTTAGGCATTTTCATCTCCACATCAAAGATGATTCAAAGGAGGCTCAGAAAGGTTAAAACATTTCTTAATGTGAGCCAACTGATAAGTGGCAGAGACAGGATCCGAATCAAGATCTGGCCTTAAGACTTGTATTCTTAATAATGTCCTGTATTCTTAGGGTGCCTGCGTGGCTCGGTCAGTTAAGCATCTGACTCTTGATTTTGGCTCAGGTCATGATCTCAGGGCATGGGATCGAGCCTGGCATGGCGCCTTGCATCAGGCTCCGCACCTACAAAGTCTGCTAGAAATCGATCCTCTCCCTCCCCCTGCTCATGAGTGCGTACTTACACGCACTTTCTCTCTCAAATAAATGAATGAATGATTAAATAAATAAATGAAATCTTAAAAATAGTGTCCTATATTCTTTATTCCATATCTATATCCCCAGTACCTCTGGAGTAGGTGTAAAATGCACATTTTGGGAGTAAATCCATGTGAATTCCCGGGTGCTGAAATAACAAAACTTTCCAAAGGGGAAAGAACGCAGGGGAAATACAATGTTCTGGTTATATATTGCTGCATGTGAAACTACCCCCCAAGCGTTAAAAAACAACTCTTCTATTATTTCTCATCATTTTGTGGGTCAAAAATTTTGTAGGGCTTAGCTGGGAAGTCCTTCCCCATGTGGCATCACTTAAGGTCACTTGATGGTGTTCAAGGGATGGCTGGTCTAATCTGCAGGACAAGGTGGTGGGAGTTCTGAAGGCTGGACTCTGCTAGGTTCCTCTCCCTCTCTTTGTGAAACCTCATCTTTCCTATCTGATCTCCTGCAGAGTAGTTAAACTTCTTACATGGCAGCTCAGAGATCCAAGAGACCAAGGCATTATCTGACAATCATCTTCAAGGCTAGTCTTGGAACTGGTACAGCTTTACTTTCACCATATCCCATTGGTCAAAGCACTCACAGACCAGTACAGATTCCAGGGGAAGGAAATCACACGACGCCTTGGTGGGAGGAATGTCAGAGAATGTGTGGCCATCTTTATTTCACTGCATAGAATGAATTCAATGGCAAAGTGGTATTGGGCGGTTAAAAAAAAGCTTTGAATTAGTGGTACATGGTGCTTATCTCTGAGCTAAATCAGGTTACTTATTATCCTCCCTCACAAAACCCTAACCTTTTCTTCTGTTGTCCTTTTCACAGACTGTAATATGTTTTACTTGAGATTGCTTGCCTAGAGTCTGGTTCCTGTTCTAGACTGTTGGCTCCATGAGGACAGGGAGCATTTCTGTTCTGTATACCACTGTACACCCAGCAGTCAGCACAGGGACATACATGCAGTGGGCACTCAAGAAATACTTGTCGAATGGATGGCTGGGTGGGTAGATGGGAAGAATTTGTAGATGGTTCTTCTACCCACTGGACTAAGTGACTAGACCTCAGTTCCCCCTCTCTCAAAAATTATCTTTGAGGTTTCTTATAGACCCAGCATTTTGTAATTCACCAGCTTAGGGATATAAGATGACTGTAAGGAAAGCATATGCCAATGACAGGATAAAGCTGCCAAGAAAACTAACGGGATCTCAGGCTCTTATGAATCAGAATTCCAAGTTCAGGACACTGTTCAGTGTTCTAGCTCTTACTGGAAACCACCTCTGCTTCTGACCACAGCACTTTTAGAAAGCTATTAACAAATTGGAAACTACCTAGGGGTCACTGTATGGTAGGTTAAGGGCCTACATGTCATAGAGAGGTAGAAGAAACTGAGGATAGTTTGCCAAAGAGGGGGGAAAAAACCCTCAAGACTCATCATAAATGTATTTAAATGTTCAAATTGCAACCTCAACGCAGAAGTAGACTTGTTCTCTGTGAACCCCAGAGGACTAACTATGACTAGTAGATAAGAGTTATATGAAAGGAAAGTTCTGCCCAACAGAAATTTCTAACCAGGGAGCTGCCTGATAAATGCTATAACGTTTGGAGAAAGTTGTGAGTTCTCTAACACCAGAAATATTCAAGGAAAGACACTCCATGTCTAAATATGGATGTAGAAAAAAGAATCAAAGCACAACTAATAATGGACCGGATGACCTATATCGGCAAAGTACAATGCTGGGTGGTATTTGTGGATTTGGAATCAGAGAACCAGAGTTCTAATTGCAACTCTAACATTTTGATGTGATGTCAGGCACATGACTTTACCTCTCCAAGAAGAGGCTTGTGAGAATTAATAGAATAATCCATATAGTACCACCACATCAAGTGGGGCATAGTAGACATCTGTGGAATAAGTGGAAATACACTTTTATTATTTCTATAGTATTATCACATGAAGAGAAGAAGACAGTGAATATATCCTTGACATCTGTCTTAACCCAAACTCTATAGATAGAAGATAGATAGATATCTCTCTACATATCTCCATATGGACCTAAACTTCTTATCCTTTCATGACCCTATTATGTAATTTGTTCTTAAGATTCCCCTTTTACAGATGAGAAAACTGGTACTTAGAGAGTAGAAACAAGTCACCCAAAGTCACACACCTAATAAGTGGGTAAACAGAGTTTTAAATCTAGATATTCTCACCTCAAGGTCCAATCTCTTTGAAAATTAGCTGAAATAACCTCCTGTAACTATGTTCCTTTATTCTAATGATGCCATTTTTGTTAAGCGTTAAACAAGCATTTGTCTTATTTTCTCCACTTGGCCAAGACCCTGGGGGCCAGGAACTGTATTTGTGTGCTATTTGTACTCTTTATCTCTAGGTTGGTTCTGGATACATAAGAGAGCTCAGTATTTCTCACACACTGTTATTTTGCTGTAGATTTATTTCTGGAGAAAATAATTTCTTATAGTATTTATTTGGGGTTGTTGGATCTGAGACATCGAAAGATAGAGTTCACATTCACAAATATTTATTTCTTTGGGTGATCCTCAGCCCATCAACCCAACCTGAGTATCGAAATCGACCTCCCTCCAAGTTCATCTGTTTGTGCTTCCAATTCAAAGCGTAAGTAATTCAAGTTAATTTGAGGAACACAAGCTTGTCTATTGCTAATTGTGTGACTTTGGGCAAGTGACTTAAGAGCGCTCAGCCTCAGTCATCTCATTTGTAAAGTATGCATAATAAGCTCTCTCTTACAACATTTTATGAAGATTAAAGGAAATAATGTAGCACAGGAAAAATGATGTGTTCAGCAAAATGTTTCATTTTTCTCCTGCAAACATAAGTAGTCTTCCAGCCCCTTAAAATGTAAGTAAAGGCATTGATGCTTAAATGTAGCCAAAAGAATAGGACATTTGTGATAAAGCTCCTTTCCAGCTTGGGATCTCAGAACCTTCTCCTCACTAATTCTTCCCTAGTTACCAGCTGGATGTAAAAAGATTCAGTGGTAGGCTCTGAGGTCCTGAGAGGAGGTTTGAGATGAAGGATGCTGCTCAGTGGGAGAAAAGCTGCTCCAGCCACACTTGGCTGTGGTAAGAACAATATATGCAGCATATACAATCCTTATTTGGGGTATGCAGCATATACAATCATTATTTGGGGATTGCTTATTACAGCAACGAGTCTTACTTGCCCTGACTTATACAACTAATAAATGCACCTGGCACATAATAAGCACCCCGTAATTGTTATGTCCTTATCTTCCTTCTCATTTATTTAATACCACAGTATGCCAGAGTAAAGACATTTTCAAATAGGAATGCCATTATAATTTGTAAGCCTTCTCCTCTGTATGCAAATATATATATTTATTTGAATTTTACAACTCTCTAGAACTGGCAGGAAACTACTGACTTCATTTTTCAGTTAAAGAAATCCAGAAAAATTAGGAGGAAAGGAAAACTAGTCTTGTATGAGCATTGTCTGTGGGCTTGATAGCTAAGGAAGTGCTTTGTTCAAAGTTCCTCATACCTGGTAACATGGATAGTTATTGAAACATTTCAGATGAGGACACTGATGCTTAGAGCAGACCCCCAGTTTGCATACCTCATAAGTGGTCGAGTTGGAAATTTACCTTCAGCCAGCATGTCTCCATCATCTGTGCCCTTCTGAACGTGTGCACGGTCTAGCTTCTCAAAGATCACACAACCAGGCTCCCACTAAGCACATAGAAGGATAGAAAATTGTTGACATCTAATCCCCACATTGCCTTCCTCTGCAGACACATGATCTGCTCCACTTTAAGTGGTTTGCCACCTATTCAAAAGGTGGACGTCTTTTCTGTCTGCATGTCTTCTCAATGAAAACACTATAGCAGTGGTTGAGTGAATCAATCGATTTCAAATATTTAGAGTTAACTGTGACTGTCCCTTAATGAAATCAAGTAAACTAAAAGAAATCTGCTTTTTACAGCCCCCAAAATAAATGTATTTTTCACAAGGGAAAATATGGGTGTCATTGGCCATTGAGTAACATGGCAACAGATGGAACTCAGTGTGAGGCACAGAAATCCATGGGTGTTTCCTGGTGGAAATGCTGTTTGCCAGAAGAACGCTGAATTGTGCGGCTGTTTTATAGCAATAAAAATTGTTTTAAAAGTGATTCAAACATAATTAATCTTCCCAAAAATATTCTTCCTTCCTTGGTGTTTTTGTTCTCACCAGTGTTTGAGGAATCTCTCCCTAGGTTTGAGTCATCAAACACCTATTTTGATTTTTTTTTTTAATGTTTTATGTTTAGATACAGACATGTCATTACCCACTGAGAGCTTAGTCATCCCTTTTCGGGGTCACATTAGTGCCTCCACCCATCCCCAAGTCTAGCTTTTCAGCCTCAATTATCCTATACCCACCTTCAAATCCAGCTCATCTAGCTGCCAGCTAGTCCCCAGAGATGGCTTAAGCCATCTCATCTTCATATCTTTGTGTTTCCCCCTTTCTGGTTTTCTCCCCTTCATCGCCCCCTTCGAAAAGCCTTCCATCTTCCCACATCCAATCTCCTTTCTGAAAAAGCTTTTATTTATTTGTGTGTTTGTTTTTCTAGTAAGCCTTTACCTACGATATTGCTGTAGAAGCTCATTTACCTTAATTCTTCCAGTGTCATTAGTTTTGGACATGAGGGGAAAAAAAGACACTTCTGAGATTTGCTGAAAGTCAAGAAGGCAAGAAAGAAGGAAACCAACATCCTTGGAGTACTTACTCTGCACCTAGTACAATGCACTTACAGATCTTACTGTAGTGACTGCTCATGATGACCCTGTGAAGTAGACTGGCATGTTTCTATTGAACAATTAAGAAACATAAAGCTCAAAGTGCTTAAGGAATTTCCCCAAAATTACCCAGCCATGAAATAAATAAAAGTGTGGGAATTGAACTGAGTTCTCTTTGCCTCTAAATCTCTTATACATCCCAGGACGCCATTATATTCAGTTCCCTTCACTGAGTAAACCAGGAACATAAATACTGATAGGATAGTGTTGTTAAGAAAAGGCAAAACATACATATTTAACTCTCTAAATTTTAGTGTGAAGCACAGTGTCTATACTTGGTTTCATGGAGATTTGGATTCTAAATAGTGCCTGTAGGGCGTATCCGTGCTGCTCGACAGGTCAAGCATCCCATCAGCTTCTTCATTTGCACCAAAAAACTGGAAAAGTTGGTGAATTCAATGTCCCATAGGAAAACCAGCCAGCTGCTTCCGTTACTTTGAAGTCTGTATTGTATTAAACCCTAAGTAAATTCTTAACACTCTAAACCCAAAAAGAAGAAAAAGAAGGAAGGGAAGAAAAAGAGGAGAAGAAAAAATGTACACTATTACTAGTTTTCCTACCACTAACAGGATCCCGAAGTAGTTATCATCAGATAGAAAGCAGACAGTATATAAGAAAGCATTGCCCAGTAAAAATGATACAGACCCTGGAGCATAAAACTTTTTTTTTTTTTTTTCTGAAGCAGAGGTTTGTATTTCTATCTGGGGAAAAAAAATGCTACCAGATACTACCTAGCAAGGTATTGACTTTGCTGCTCCTGGCACTTATTAAATAAACAATCAATTTATTTTTTAAAGAATTTTAAAGGATATTTATTTATTTGAGAGAGAGGGTGCACACAGAGAGAGAGGGAGAAACATATTCCCCACCGAGCAGGGAGCCTGATGCAGGGCTCGATCCCAGGACCCAGAGATCATGACCTGAGCCAAAGGCAGATGCTTAACTAACTGAACCACCCAGGTGCCCTTAAACAATCAACTTCTTACCAGGGCTGTTGTTCAGGTAACTCTTGCACCAGCAAAGAGTTAGTTTAGACGGTCTAATATTCTATCAAACTCTGATAGAGATATATGACATGGAGATATCAACTCGTACTCAAAATCTATATGCCAGGTATGGTGCTATATGTTAAACATGAATTAACTAGTCTAACACACACACAGAGACACCTATACACTAAGAAGCAGATATCTATCATGGTCCTTATTTTAGACATGGAGGAAACTGAGGCTCAAGCAGTTTGGACTACTTGTCCAAAGTCACAGAACTCATGAACAGGGGATCGAAATTAGGTGTTTGTGGTGAAAATTTCTAGGCTACACTGCTTAACTTAACATCTCCAAAAATACATAACACTCTTCTAGGCTATACTGCTATACAATTTCTAAACTATACTGCTTAAGTTAACATCTCCATAAATACATATATATAGCAAAAATTATATATAAAATAAAACTACATTAAAAATATAAATATATATAACAATATATATTGGCCCAAGGCCATCCAGCAACTAGATAACTAGATGATGGAGACAGAGTTTTGACCCAGGCAGTCTGATTGAAGAGACCTAACCTATATTCACTCCACTGTGAAGCTCTAAATAGAACACCCTCTGGACCCCATTTTCCTTGTGAAACCAGGGAAGCATAACTCCAAAACGGAGAATAGAGATGACTAAGTAACGAAAAGAATACCTGGGAGTTAAGTGACCTCACCTCTTATTCTGGTTCAGAAACTAGATTTCTGCATAACTGGGGCAAGCCATTCTCTCTTGACTCTCGCTCTTCTCAGTGATTTTCAAACTGCAAAGAAAATATTAGAGGCTCCCGAGCTTTAGGGTCCCTGAAGGGGTAGGAGTGGAATCCATTAGATAATGCCATGAGAGAGACAAAGAGGGACTAGATAGCACTTGGTGAGTTCCCCCCAAGGCTTAAGATCACATACTTCACGTATATCTCATTTAATCTTTTCATCAACCCAATGAAGAGGGTGTCATTTTCCCATTTTACAGATTAGATAAGTAAGGCTTATGGAACCTGAATAAGAGTGTATGTACGTCTTACTGACTCCACAGTCATTTGACCCATGCCACTACTCTGGAAGAGGATACTTTCTTTATGAGGTGTCAGAGGTAGGACAGCTCTGAATTGTGAGAAACTGGCCTCCTGACCCTGCATCAGTCATCTTGACAGTGCAATTCCTTGGTCCCACCACAGTCCTACTGATTTGGGGTATCCTGGGTTGTGTCCCAGTGATTTGCACTTTAATGAGCTTTTTGGATAATGCTTATTAACACTGATCTCATAAAACAACTTTGTGAAAGAACAGTTGAGTGGAGAACTGGTAGACTCATGTTGTGAATGCAAACGTAACCAAGACTGATAGGGCTAGAGGAGGAAGGTAGGATATGTGTGTGTGTGTGTGTGTGTGTGTGTGTGTGTGTGTGTGTGTGAGAGAGAGTGAGAGAGAGAGAGAGAGAGAGAGAGAGAGCGACATGTGCATATATGTGTGTGTTTATGTGTGTGTATAAGTATGGAGGTGGCGCGTGAATGTGTGTGAGTATGGTGCTAAAAGACACTGGGTAGAGGAGAGAAAACGGAGCCCTTTGTCTCAAGGATTTCTTTTGAGGAGTGAGTCACAGGTTCATTTTACTGTCAAGTCCTCCAAGAGACTTCCTGAACCATTCTATTCAAAGGTCATCTGCCATTATTCTCCATCACCTTGTCCTGCTTTATTTTTCTCTCTAGCCCTCACCTCATCTTACTTTACTTGTGTGAAGCCTTGGTGCATTTACTTATTGTGTCTCTCTCTCTGTAGAATGTGAGCTGCATGAGGACAGGGATTTTGTTTTGTCCACAGCTCTACATCATACCTAAACAGAGCCCATATGTTGTAGATTCTCAATAAGTGCTTGTTACGTGAGTGAATAATAAGATGAGTTTCCAAAGAGGCATAGTTTTGCGAGTTTTGAAAATCGTTTGGAGTGGCCATAAGAGAAGGATTAAGAAAACTTCCTGCCAGATCAGTAGGAGGAAGAGGAAGACTAGGGGACTCTGGAAGAAGTAGTCCAGTGAAAGAAAGCAGAGAAGTCTCTACCACCGGGGAACCTTAGCAAGTTGATTCTTCTCTCTGAAAATGAATTTTACCACGAATAAACATGTCTGCTCCTGGGGGAGATTTTGTGGGGGTTAAATGTGAAAATGCCGTAAAGGATCTAGTTCAGTGATAGACATGAAGGAGAGACATGATACAAGTTCATTTTTGAGGAGACAGTATAATGAGGTAAACAGTAGAGTACAACTCTGGAGTCATACTGCTAACATTTTTTCTTCTGGCTTCCCCGCTTCTTTACTGTGGCACCTTTGGAAAGTGACTCAACCTTTCCTTTGCCCTTTTATCTGTGAAATTTGATTAAAATGATACCTACCTTATAGGTCATTGGGAAGAGTAAATGGCTCTGGTCATGAGACTAAGGCCAGGGAAGTTTTCCTGGACAGGTTAATGTATCAACTGAAACTCAAATGGTGAATTAGACCTAACCAGGTGAAGAGCTATGGTATATTGCCCTAGGCAGAGACTCACATTGGCAAAAGTATAGTTAGAGTGAGCAGAGGCTGTTTGCCTAACCAAAAGTAGTTCCAAGTAGTTAAAGCATTAGATTTAAAGGAGACACTGGTAGGATGTGAGGCTAAAATGGTGAGAATGGGTACAAATTTGAAGGACCTTTCTAGTAAGTCCAGCCAAGGAGGGAGCCTAGTCTATTCTAAGATCAGTGGAGTGCCAGTCAAGGTTTTGAGGAGAGTGATAGCTTTCATTTTGGAAGATCACTCTGGGAGCAATGTAGAGTTACTAAAAAGACTAAAGACTAAAGAACAGCGAGGGAATGGCCATAGTGAGCTAGATGAGTGATGGATGATGGTGGCTAGAAAGAAGGTAAATACACTAGGGAGAGAGAAAGATGTGGATAGAGCCAGAAAGCATTTAGAAAATGGAATCATAATCAAGATGGGTTGAGGATCATGTCTATAGTGCTTACAATCCCTTCCCAGAGAATTAACAACTCAAATTTTATCAACAAGACTTAAATGTTGGCAATAATATTTACTTCAGGAGGAAAGATAAGAGCTCAAATTTTTTAGTATCTTTTTCATGCTTGCTGAGGCTATAAAGTGCACTTTATGTAATATTCACTGCAACAGTGTGTGATAAAATATTCTTCATTTTACAGATAAGTTTGAAACTCAGGTAAATTAACATAAAAATTTGCAAGATATGAATGGGGGAGCTGAAATTCATTCCTAACTTTCTTGGTCTCCAGAGCCTATATTTTTATATTAGTGTCATGTTTCAAAAGACATAATAAACACCTTCAAGTTTCTAAGGTGCCAATCATTTAACAAACATTAGCATCTGCTATGTGCCAGTCTTTGTGCTTTGTGTAGGTGTAGATAGTGATGAGCTAGATAAATTCCATGACTTCAGAGAGCTTTTAAATGTGTACACATTATAAAAAATAGAAGGTGACTTAATCTCTAAGAAGAATTGTGGTAAACAAAAGGAACAGATTGAGTTATAGGAAGGTCATGAACTGGGGACCTGCCATATTGAATACGAAATGCCATGCTATGTGGGGATATCTAGGATGTAGGAGTTATACATTTAGAAATAAGCTGCATATCTGTGGCATTTGAGACCTTAAAAATAGATGGATTTGCCAAGGGTAGGGTCTAGAGTAGTAAATTTCAATTTGCTCCAAAGTGTTTGTTGAGCTTTTTAAAGGTAAGAATAGATTAGGTAGTGTTTTCCAGAGTTTGTTCACCATAGAATCCTTTTAACAGAGAAACTCTCAGAACTAGTGTTCCAGAGCTCTGAGAAATTATGATTTAGTCTAGCAAAGAGGGCTCCATTAATCAAAACAAACTCGATTTTGCTCCATTAACAACTAACCTGCATCTCTCAGTGGTTTATAACAACAAAGGATAACAAAGTTAGTTTGTTTGTTTGTTTGTTTGTTTGTTTGTTTGTTTGTTTATTTATTTATTTATTTATTTATTTATTTATTTATTTATTTATTTATTTATTTATTTGCTTGCCTATCCCTCATCAGTTGGCAGGGGGACCTTACTGTTGTCACTCAGGGAGCCAGATTGGTGGTACAGCCACCATCTTTAATGTTATTTGTCTCTGCATGAGCTGGAGGGAAAGAGCAGGGAAAGAGAGCTCTGGTGAGTTGCAAGTCCATCCATTAAATTTTCTGGCATGGTAGGGAACTTATTTATCTTTATAAGCACTGGGTAGGGCTAATCTCCTGTTCACTTGACCACAAAAGAGATTGGAAGTGTGATCTTACCGTGTGCCCAGGAGACTGATCTTACCATGTGATCAGAATTATTTGGTGGGCATAAGTTACATTCATCCTATGGAGACAATCTTAAGGAATTTCTCTATTTATAAAGTAAGAGAAAGAGTCTTGAACAAAAGGGGCAATGAAAGAGGTTGATTTCAGAGTTTTCTTTAAGACACAGGTTTTCCTGTGCTCTGATCATTAAAATACTCTTTTCAGAATTCTCTTTCAAATTTCTTTCTCTTTGGAAGGTGGGATGAGGATTACTGGAAATTCTGTGCTGGCCTAAGTTTCGCTATGATATTCTAATTATTCTAATTTTTCACAATTTCCCCTCTTTCCAATCTAAGGTCACTTTTTTTTTTTTGGATGAATTATTGATTCACCATGTCTGGATCCCTCACCTGTGTCACTCTTTCTTCCTGAAATCCTTCCTATTTCCTGACATGTTTCTGTTTGGTGATCAACTTTTCCTTTCTTTCATGGTTTAAGTAGGTTAGACAAGAATCATCCCATTTGACCTTTGTGGTTTCACTGCTGGTGTTCTCTTGCTCAGACTTTGGTGCCTACCTTTAAGGAGCCCCACCCCTGGGTGGGGAGTGGACTTTCCTCCCGTCTCCCCTACTGTCAATTCTTCTCTCAAAGCCAGCCACCCCAATCAACCCATAAACCAACTTCTTCATCTTACTTAAGGTAATATGACCAAGTGGGATGTATACAGGATTTGGAGTCCAACAGACTGTAAAATCCTGTCTCTACCAATTCTAGCCATGTGGCCTTGGGTGAGTTTCTTCCTACCTCACTCAATCTTCCTTTTCTCATCTATAAAGGAAGTGACACAACCTTACAGACCAGTTGTGACAGTTATAGGAGAAGATGGTAGGTAGTACATGAATGTTGGTTCTTGTATCATTTGCATACCTTACCACCCAAAAACTTAATGACTCAAAACATAAACAACATGTCATGGCTCACAAGTCCTCAGATCTACTATGAAATTCTGATGTGGCCAGGCTTAGATAATCTCAGGTGTGCTCACATATGTGTTAATAGCCTACTGGTGGGTCAACTGGGGCTGGCTAGTCTAGAACAGCTTCACTGATTGTTTCGCAGTTTGCTAACTGTGGGCTTGGGCAACAAAGGTGACTTGACTATGTTTTTTCAACGCCCAACTAGCTAGGGTGGGCTTGCTTTCATGGAAGCCGACAAGGATCCAAGGGAGAAACTGTAAGTGTCCAAGGCCTCTTGGGCCTAAGTTCAAAACTGACTCAAGATCCCTTTTGCCACATTCTATTGGCACAATCCTCAGGCTATGCCAAATTTATGGGTTGACGAAATAGATTCCACCTCTTGATGGGGAAAGCTGTCAAGGAGCATTACAAAAGCTGTTGGGACAGGAACTTGTGGGACCTCAGAGCCATTTTTGCAATCCGTCTGCCACAGTTCCACTTTCTTTTGCTCTCAAGTCTTTCCTAGCCTGCTTTAGTTCTGGTCCCACCTATTGCAGACTTCTTAAAGGCATGGTCTATATGTTATACATCTCTACGTTCCACATTTTCTGAGCACTGAATGAACACAACTATCATCACCACCATTCATTAAATGGTGAATTTATTCCAGACTGTTTTAATCAGTTTTCAATACATCACGTCGTCCTAACCACTATTCTCTTTCTAATTGCAACTCTTGACTGTCTTCTCATTCTCATGCACTTAGTAGGTGCCCGGTAAAAATCCACTAAATGAACTTATTTTTCTTCTGCCCCTGGCTATTCTGCTGGATTAACACCTGCTTTGTGGTTCCAGGAGATGGATCCAGAAGTGAGACAGTGAGTCAGTCATTCCCATCTCTGACTTCTCCCAATACCCGCTTCTGTGGCTCACCTGTCTCACCTCCAGTTCACCCCACAGACTTGTTATCCTGGGTTGAATTCAGCCTCCCATGAACTCTTATAATACTTCTCATGCCCCGCAGTGCCTGTATTACTCATCTTGCTCACCCACACACCTCCTACTCCCCTGTTCATGTCTTTGCCCACAGTCCTCCCAGGCCTTTGCTTATGTGAGTTTATCACGAGGTATTTTTCAGAGAGAGATACCATAAACCTTTATGCTTAGTCATGAAGAGCAACAGTAATAGCAGTGTCTTTATAGTGCTAAGTACCTGTCCTGACATCTCATTTAATTTCTGGAACCACCCTGATAGATACGTGATACAGATACAATCGTCCCCATTTACAGACATCACCACCGAGGCATGGAGAGGGTTAGCAGCTTGCTCAAGGTCACACAATACAGTGATGTTCAAGATGGGAAGAAAACTCTGGATTTATGATTTATAGGCCAGCAATGGCTCCATCCCCTTAATCAACTTGATCTGTTCTGAAGTTTTATAGATTTCTCCAGCTTTTCAGTCTGTTGTCCAGCTATGCTAACTCAGTATGATCAAGAAGCATCTAATGGACATCAGCTGTACGCCAGGCACAATTCTGAAATGGAAGGCATGCATCTGTCCATCCAAGGGGAAGCACTGCTGTGTTGTACATGAGAGCGCTTTGTATTTAAGCAGTCCTGGTTTCTAATCAAGTTTCTCTCCCTTCCTTGTTTTGAGATCTTGAGTAAATTTTATTTTTTTATTATTATTTATTTATTTACTTATTTTTTAATTTAATTTTATTTTTTCAGTGTTCCAAGATTCATTGTTCATGCCCCACACCCAGTGCTCCATGTACCAGGCACACCCAACCCTCTCCCCCACTCCCCTCCAAAACCCTCAGTTTGTTTTTCAGAGTCCGCAGTCTCTCATGATTTGTCTCCCCCTTCCAAGTAAATTTTATATACAGTTTATTTTCACTTTCTTCATCCCCTAGAAGTATTAACCTTCACAACACAGGTTTGTTAGGACAATTAAATGAGATGATGGAAATAAAGCTCTGATGCATAGAAGCCACTCCACAGAGCTACTGTTATTGTTGTTGTTGTTAATAAATAGAAACAAGGTAAGAATGAGTCATATTAGTCACGATTGCCCAACCCTATTAGATCTTCATCACATTTATGTCTCTATTATTCATTCCTTGTTTGTCAACCAGAGATATAAACCCTTTTTGTTTCATGTACCTAGTTCTAGGATGACCCTCCTAGCTCAAAGTGGTGATTTGAAACATTTATGACATATCTGGGCCCCTTAAGCATCTTTTTTTTTTTTCCTTATGCAAAGGTACATATGAGCTAGAATGGTAACCTTGGAAAGTAATTGGTATCCAAAACAATCTAGGGAGATGAAACAATGAGTTTTTCATTTTTGGACTTGCATGGGACCCAATTTCTGAAAAGTAAACATAGCAGCATGGACTATGATGTTAGGAAGAACAGTTGGTTCAAACCCTTATGATCTAAAATTCTTTAAAGTCAATTTTACATGTCTTACAGCTTTCTTATATTCTGAGATGTATTAAGAATCCACAAAAGTTAAAGACAAATCAGACGAATCGTAAGATTCTTCCCTCTAGTGTTTCATCCTCTGCAGTGTTCTAATAATAAGCGAATCAACATCTTTGCTAGATTAGTTTTGTGCTTCTTTGTTTATAAGCAGATTTGCATTTCTTTCTACTTAGCCGTCTCAACACCCACACGAGTTAAAGTTATAGCTCATTTGTAAAGCTAGAGGTGAAGACATTGGACCCAGAGGTGCAAAGTGGCATACCCAAGTTTGTGAAGTTAATGATAGGAAAATTGTAAATCATACCTCAATAAAGGGGTTAAAAAACCAACCCAGCAAGAAAGTCTGATGCACGTTCCCTGACACTAGTACTTTCACCCCCGACCCGGCCACCTGTGTACCCCAATGGCTGTGCTGGCATAAGAAAAGAGGGGACCAAAGCTTATCTGATTAAGGCATTTCCTTCCACACTCAGCTATGCAGGAGCACTTGTAAAGCATGACTTTCTACTTGAGGATTGGAGAATTGGAAAGAACTGAATGGAACCATAGAAGACAGATCGCTCTTTGAAGAAGCAAGGAAGGGACTGAATAATTCAGTGAAATTTAATGGGCTTTTCAGAATATGCCAGCAATCTGTTCCCATTCTCAAATCAGATGCCACCGAGCCAGCACTCTTCCTGTCTGTCTGATCCATTTGAGCAGTCTCATTGGGGGACAAATGATGGTTCTTCCTAGAAGATGGAGGGCCTGTCCTGATAAAAGTTGTCTTTTGAGAAACTCATTGTAGATGCTGGCGGTTGATATATGTGGATATTGGTGGGGCTAAGCGAGGTAGTAAGATTCTCGAGGATTCCCTCTTTTTGGACCAATTGTTATACACTAGAGCAGCAGAGATGTACTAGGTAGAAGTTTCTGGCCCCGTCACAGCTAGCTCACATCTGTGATGTCATGATCCCAGTTATCATTCTGGATGTCAGCTAACCATCTGTAAAATAAGGAGGTCAGACTCTTCTCCCAAGTGTCCTTTGAGTTATGAAATGTCATGGTTTTCGGTCCCTTAGTAAAGAGCTCTCCTCAGGACTTATTTGGATGAGACAGTCTAGTTGTACCACCCACCTTGGGCAGATTCATCTGCTTGAGCCTCAGTTTCTTCATCTGTACAATAAGCACAAAAGATGGCACATCTTAGACTGTTGGAAAAGGTTGAATCATTTCTTGCATGTAAAATTCTTTGTTGCTGACCTTAGCAGCTAGCACTCAAATTTTAGCTGCCATTGTTATCATATTTAGTATTATCTTTGTTCTGACTTTTATTCCTTTTTCACTGGCCCACGAACCTCTGAGGCCAGAGCAAGACATAAAGTAAAATTACATCCCTATGGACGTATTGCGGCGCCAAGAAAAATGAACACTTCACATCCTCAGGGCTATCAGTTAGTAACATTTGCTATGGAAAATCAACTCCCCCAAAGAAAGAGAAGTATTCAATTTCAAGCATGAGAAAAGAGAAGGAAACAAAGATTAGTCACAGCCCTAAAATGTTGACACGCCATCCGTGTAATTATCTCAGCGGCCAGGTATCTGGTGCTTCCACAGCTATTTAGCATAATGGAGAGTTGCTGACAAGCTTCTCAGCAGAGCTCTCACTTACAGGTGTAGAACCACAGTATTAGCTGGGACTTCTTTGGAACATACTCTTCTCATGACTAAGTTGAAGGGCTTTTGCTCTCAGGGCACGCCATCTGCTTAATATAGAATTGTCGGCTTTGGGCTGCTTATATCTGTGCTAGATCACCCAAGAAGATTCACTCTCTCCTTCTCCAACCCTCGAGGTTAGAACAGAGTCAGGTCCCCTTCTAGGTGGGTCTCTCCTCTCATTCTGCAGTGCTTTATCGCCATATGGGTTCAGTTTCTCACTTGTCTCATGTCCTTCTATTCAGACAGTGGAAATAGTGAACTGAGATTGTGTATCTGCTTTCTTCATTTGATTACAAACATGAAACATAGTCCATAAGAAAATTAAAGTAATAGATACAGTCATGAAAATGTGAAATTACTTTCCCAACTATATACCCCAATCTCTACAAGCTCATACTCTGAAAATTGGGACTCTTAATGGTATAGACACTTTTGTCTGCAATTTATAATTGTAACTAGATGGGGAAAAAAATGCATCTGATGGAATTCATTGTATAAAGGGCATTTGTTTGTGAATATGAATTTCAGTTAGAAAATGAGCTCCTAACCAAGAAAACAGGAGCCCTAGTAAAGCCTTAGTAAAGAGCTCTCCTCAGGAGTTATTTGGATGAGACAGTCTAGTTGTACCACCCACCTTGGGCAGATTCATCTGCTTGAGCCTCAGTTTCTTCATCTGTACAATAAGCACAAAAGATGGCACATCTTAGACTGTTGGAAAAGGTTGAATCATTTCTTGCATGTAAAATTCTTTGTTGCTGACCTTAGCACCTAGCACTCAAATTTTTGGGTTTTGGAGGGAATAAACACAAGAGTTACATTGTTACTCTGGAGGTAGAGAAAAGGAGAGGAGAGGGCAGGACGAAAGGGAAGGAAGTGATGTGGAAGCCAGCAAGATGTCAGGAGGCTATATCTGTTTCGATGCCACCCTAGATGCTTGAGAATAACTACAAATCTTCAGCAGTGTCAACAAAAATAAGAAAAGACTTGGATGTGAGTTAATTCTTAGAGATGCGGCTATAAAGATTGAGTTTGGCATCCAATTTCAAATGAGCTATGATGGAAGCAGCATGGAAACATGGATATAGGGAAGAACATAAGGGAGAAAGTCCTGAAACCTGCAGACATCACAGGAAGTCTTTCAATATTAAGAGTAGTTTTGGGCCAAGGTTAACTAAGGCTTCCAGTGTCAAGAATCCTCAGCTACTGATATACATATATATCTGTATGCTTTATTATTGTGTGTGTGTGTGTGTGTGTGTATGTATGTATATATAAACATGTCTGCACATCCATATATGCATATAATATATATACACAACCATAAAAATATATACGCTATTATTTTGCAACTTATTCTTTTTTACTCAGAAATATGTTAGGACATCAATTCATTGTATTTCAAAAATATTTTGTGATCACCTACAATGACCCAGGCACTATGCTACAGGCACTAGAATCAGCCATGAAGAATCTTTTCATGTCAATTGACCTATCTATCATTCTATTTAATGACCACATCAAATTGCGTAGTAGGAGGTTTTGTTTTGTTTCATTCTGTTTCATTTTGATAACAAGTCCTCCAGTGATAGACATTCGGGTTAATTTTAGTCTTTTGACTGTTATACAGAATGCTCCAGTGTACTGGTATATTTGTGCATACGTGCAAATATTTTTGAAGGTAGCTTCCTTGAAGAGGTTTGGAAGAGTTGGGGTATATACATATGTTCATATTAAATTACTGCCAAATTCACCTCCAAAAGGCTAATGTCATGAACACTTCACTATATTAATTCTCAAATAACTAAAGACTATTGTAGAAGCAGAACCCCACCAGATCCTGTCAAGAATATTGATGATGATGTTGATGATGATGCTGCCAAGTATTAGGCTCTGTGTCTTTCAAACCTTGTGGATATTACACATGTGGTAGACTCAGGAATAAAAGAAACTTGTCCAAAGATACATGGTTAGCAAATGGCAGAGCCAGAATTTGAACACTTTTCTGTCAGGCTCCAAAGCCCACTCTACTACTTCATTGTATGCAGGGTTTGCCGTACATGGGTATTATGAGGTGTTCCACTAGGAAACACTGCACATTAAATCAAAGGATTCTATGACCAAATGACTTTAGGAAACATTTTATAAAGTCTGTACATTTTTGGAGATTTATAATATTCATTAACTAATAAGTCCTCTGGGAAAATATTTAACCAAGCCAAATAAACATTTCTCAAAGTTATTTGATCGTGGAACCCTTACATTAAAACAGGTCTGTTCTGAGGAACAAACTTTGAGAAATGTTGTCCTCCTTGTACAGTATCTTGGTGATTCATTCCTAGAATCTCAGGCACTTTTGAAGATTTTTAAATATCACCTACACTAAAAGATTGATATGGATAACATCCCTCCTTCCATTGTTCGCTAGAACATCTGCGGAATTGGGACCTTACTACTTAGTGGACCAGCTAATTCCATTTTAGGATAGTCCTGTTGTTAGAAAATTGTTTCTTATATATTCAACCCATATAGCCCTGTGAAACTTATTCACTGACTCTCATTTCACCACAGTTCCACAGAGTATGCTAAATCCCACTTTTCCTTTTAAATTTTCGAAGCCAGTAGTTACATCTTAGTCCATCCATCATCATCTTATCCCTATGTTTCATGGTCCAAGTTTTCCTTTCACCTGCTCTTTCCTAATCATCTCCTTACTCTCAAGATGGTTCTCTCTTTAATATACTACTGTTGGTCTGTATTGGTATCAAAGCGAGATACCCAGAACTGGGCACTCCATTCCAGCTGTGGGCTGACTGGCAAGAATGAGGACAGAACCTCATTGAGGTTCAGTCTTTCTCTTGCTCCAAACATTCCATTTCTATCCATGCACCCGAGGTTAGAACGATGTGATTTTGTAGTCATGGCATATTAGAACTCCCAACTGCACTTAATAACAATTCAGTCTTCTAAATAGCTACTGATTTGGAATGGGAGGGGGTTGTTGACGATTGCAACTTTTGAGGAAAGCAGACATAGAAGTGATGATGTTTTGTTCAGTACAGCTCTGGCCCCAAGGGAATATTTAACTTTGTGGTCTCCCTGCTTGAAGAGCTCTCTCTCTACCCAGGAAGTAGATAAGGAGTGGGGAGAGAGGGGAGCAAGAAACAATATGAAGAGTAAAGGGTGAATTATAGCAGTTATTTGGGAAATTTTGAGAAGAAGATAAAAATCTTTAAAGTGTAGACCAAAGGAAAAAAATTAAAAATAATAGTAGGAAGAAAGTATAACTATTATGATAATGTTTTGCATATATCTTCTCGTTCGTTTTTTTTGTTTTGTTTTCATATGTCTTCTCTCTTAAACTTTGTAACATAAAGGAGAATATGACCCCTATTTTTAAAGGGCAGAAACTAAGGATTTGAGAGGTTAAAAGACTTGTCCAGTTCTAATCAGCTAGTCGATTTTGGAGTCAATATTTCTGCCCATGTATATTCGATTCTAAAGTTCTAGAATTCTCTCATTCTAAGACTTTTCCCTCAAAAGCCCTAGATGAATCCTGGTGGTGTTAGGATGGAGCGGCAAAGCCCGATGAGCTCTGCTTCTGAGATGGGCCAGTGGGGAGGGCTGGGCGAGGAGCAGCATACAGTGACCTGGAACAGTCATGACTAATTGCCCAGTAAATTGGCCCCCTTCAAGGCCTGCCAGAAAGGAACTCTCTCTGTTCCCCAGTACAAATTAATTATGAAAACCAAAAGCCTTATAGAGAACAGGTTATAGACCTCCTGTTAGCATGCCATGAACTTCATTTCTACCTTTGAAATTTTTTTATGGCTTCTTGTAATTTCCTCTGATCTGGGGATACTGCTGCCCTGATGGAGAAGGAGTGAAACAGGCCTAGCTGGTAACCTTTTCCTTTGTACAGGTTGGAGTTGGCCAACTTATTCACCTATGATCTTGATAGTATCAATACGACCAATAGATACTAGTTATTGAACACTTACTGTGTGTCATGCACAAAGCTAAGTGTTCTATCCACAACATCTCTTCCAATTATCAAAAATCATATTTGGAAGTATTTTGTTATTTTAAACAGCTTTAACACAGCAATAACAATTTAAAAACCAAAGGAGCAGGAGGAAAACTTTTGGAGGCGAATTTGTTTAGCACCTTGACTGAAGTTAAGTAGTATTATCTCCATTTCTATCAATAGGGAAACTACAAAGGCAACTTGCCCAGAATCCCAGCATGAGTAGGGAGTGGAGCCAAAATTCAAATATGAGTCTGTCTGAAATCAAAGCCTAGTTAACCCAATACTTAAACTGAAGCTGCTCAGACTTTGGAATGTGTTGTAATTTCCTAAGTCTTAAACACACATCTCAGTCCAGATTCTGATTTGGTGAGTCTGTAGTCGGCCATGCACTCTACATTCCACTAAGCACCACCAGATAATTCTGAGCACCATATTGGCAAAGAAAGGTCTTTGAGACTATAAGTAGCGCCCTTTCTCAGTATGAATTCCTCCACCCACCCCAAAATGTGATACAGCATCCTTCTAATCAGAAAATAGCTGAAAAGCTGGCGGGGGGGGGAGGGGGGGATGGACCCATGTCTAAAGAGTGGAGAAGTGAGTGGAGTTGGAATAATGAAGGAGGATGAAATGATCCATCCTGAAAATCCTGACCCTCAGTGATTTCTAGAAGTTTAACTTATACCATGGGTTCTAAGCACAGTGATCTTCCTTCGCTTTGTCCACTGGCTTCCTGAGTTACTGGTTGGAACATTCCCTGGACCGAAAACAGCACAGCCACGAGAAGGAAGGAAAGCAGTGAGTGGGCAGGTGCTTGGTTTACAAATCAGTTGCCTCTCCCCTCCTGCTCTTACCAGGCCCCTGCACCCAAGAGGAATGAATGAAACCATGCACAAAAGAGGCCAGAAAGCGAGCAGTTTCCTGAGGGATATGAAATGTATAACTTATGCATTGCCTGGAAATGCCATAAGAAATTAATATTTGTTACAGAAACAGTGGGGCTGCATTAATATTTTACTGGTGAATGAATATTTAATCCAAAACTCTGGATGGAAAGCGGACAAGACAACCATGGCAGGAACAGTTACAACCACCCGGTTAGGGATGCTAATGATTCATTGGCTCTGTCAGTAGTAATAATGCCATACAGTGTAGCCATTATATAATTCCTTTGAAATATTGGTAATTGACTCCTCAGAATCAAAATCAGAACTGTTGTTTATTCTTTGAGAGGCAGCGTGATGCATTGGACAGTGTGAGTCTGTGGAATTGGGAGAGCCTGCGATTGGGTACCAAGTCTACGGTTTACTGGCTGTTCCACTAGAATAAGTCAATTTACCTCTTGCAGCCTTATCTTTAAGATGAGACTAGCATCTACTTGATAGAGTTGTTGGCTGCATCCATTATCCACTCAACTGATGTTTCCTTTGTGGTTTTTCCTTATTTTTATAATGTAGGAAAAGAAAAATTAAAGGTGACTAAAATGTCTCTTAAATTAGTCCCACAGCTATTTCTCAAAGGGAGAATGACGTTTTTATTTTCCTCTTTCTTCTTGATAGTTGTACCTGTAATCATTTCACTTCAGTGGAAATTACTATGAGTAGTTTGGAGAAAACTATTTATCAAATTAAAAATCCCATTCTATCTCTGACCTTTAAAATGCATTGGGACACTTGGGTGGCTCAGCCAGTGAAGTGTCTGCCTTCGGCTCAGGTCATGATCCCACGGTCCTGGGATCGAGGCCCCCGTTGGGCTCCTTGCTAGGTGGGGCACCTGCTTTTCCCTTTGCCTGCCACTCCCCCTGCTTGTTCTCTCTCTCTCTCTCTCTCTCTGACAAATAAATAAATGAAATCTTAAAAAAAAATAAAATACATTGATGATACCTGTTTAAATGCACTAAGGCGTCTCCATATGGTCCCACCGTTAATGGTCGCATTTATAATATAATTGCAGTGAATCAACAAGCTTCTCTTAGCAGTAGTTCTTTTTCCTCAAGGGCTAGAATATAGTCTTGTAGTGCATGGTCCCTCTTATCCCTCCTCTGTGGTCCTACCACACTTTGTTAGCTTCTTTATCCCACCTCTTAGGACTTTCTATATTGAAATAGCTACACACACAGGCTTTAGAGTCCAGTTGCCCTTAGATAATAGTCTCCACTTGGCTTGTTACTCATAGCATGATCTAGAGCAAAAGCATCAACCAACCTCGGCCAGGGCTCCTCATTTGCAAAACTGAGACAATAACATTTACCTCATTGAATTACAAGGATCTGTGAAATATGTATAGAAACTGAAATATTTTGGACCATTCCCATTTTTCAGATGAGGAAACTGATATGCCAAAATTGAGTTACTTACCCAGTCATTCAGTAAGGACTAAAACCATGTCTTCAGATGAAGTTGTCTCTTTTTTTTATTAAGATTTTATTTATTTATTTTAGAGAGGGCACAGGGAGGAGGGGCAGAGGGAGAGAGAGTCTCCAGCAGAATGCACGCTGAGCAAGGAGCCCTAAGTGGGGCTTGATCTCAGGAGCCTGAGATCATAACCTGAGCCAAAACCAAGAGTTGGAGGCTTAACCGATTATACTGCCCAGATGCCCCCAAGTGAAGTCTTCTTGAATCCAAACTGTGTGTAATAAATCTCGTAATATGCTAAGAAGACATATTTTTAAATATAAGCTTGCAGTCCAGAGTTAAGAACAGTGCAGTAACATGTGATGCATTCTCTCTGAGAACAAGAAGCCTCAAAGGCTTTAGGTTGTGATGTTTAAATGCAGCAGGGTAGCTGTGGGCCTCATATGAGCTAATCTAGAAACCAGCACATTGACTATAATAATGCCAATCATAAAACCCAGAAAAATCCTCTTATTTGCATTTATTCATTTTCGTATGAATTGGGGTGTTACTGATCTTAGTAGTGCTTTTCTCATATTCACTCTGAGTCAGAAAGTGTTGTAGTAGCTGGGTGTTTCTCCCAATCCTGATAGCTACCTTTTTTGGACACATGAACCCTCAGACCCTAAATCTTATCTTTCTGCTCCTTAAAGAGGATATGTTTATTGATGGCATCAGGTCCTATTCCTTCCTCACTTCCCGAAGAAGTCCACTAACTGAGGACATTACAAAAACAAAATCCCAGTGACTCTACCAAGGAGCTTCTGGAACTCTTAGCAATCTAGCAGGATACAAAGTCATAGAAAAAAAAAATATCGTATTGCTGTATTCTAGCAATGAATAATTAGAAACCCAAATTAAAAACACAGTATGAGGGCGCCTGAGTGGCTCAGTTAGTTGGGTGTCTGCCTTCAGATCAGGTCATGATCCCAAGGTCCTGGGATCAAGCCCTGTGTCAGACTCCCTGCTCAGTGGGGAGCCTGCTTCTCCCTCTCCCTCTGCTCTTCCCTCCTGCTTGTGTTCCCTCGCTCTTTCTCTCTCGGTGTCAAGTAAATAAAATCTTTAAAAAAATTAAAAAATCTAAAAACACAATACTGAAAAATTTGATGTTTTAGGTATAAATCTAACAAAATATGTACAGGATCTCTGTTAATAGCTGAAAACTATAAAATACATGTTAAAAAAATTTGAAGAAAATTTGAAGAAGGTATTGAAGAAATACCTTCAATAGAGAAACATGCTATGTTCATGGATTGGAAAACTTGAGGAAGTAAAAATGTCAGTTCTTCCCAAACTGATCTATAGGTTTAATGTAATTCCTATCCAATCAAAGCATAATTTTTTATAGATACAGACAAGCTGTAACTGAAAACTTATATGAAAAGACAAAAGACCTAGAATACCTAAAATCATCTTGAATAAAATGAATAAAATTGGAGAAATGACACTACTTGATTTTAAAACTAACTTTAGGATAGCTCTATTTTTAACTTCTTGAGGAACCTCCATACCATTTTCCAGAGTGGCTGCATCAGCTTGCATTCCCACCAACAGTGTAAGAGGGTTGCCCTTTCTATGGAAAGAGCCGAGATGTCCATCGACAGATGAATGGATAAAGAAGATGTGGTATATGTATACACAATGGAATATTACTCAGACATCAGAAAGAATGGATACTTACCATTTACATCGATGTGGATGGAACTGGAGGGGATTATGCTGAGCAAAATAGGTCAATTAGAGAAAGACAATTATCATACGGTTTCACTCATATGTGGAATATAAGAAACAGGGCAGAGGAACTAGGGAAAGGGAGGGAAAACTGAATGGGAAGTCATCAGAGAGGTAGAAAAACCATGAGAGACTCTTAACTCTAGCAAATAAACTGAAGGTTGTGGGGGGGAGGTGGGTGGGTGGGGGGATGGGGCAACTCGGAGATGGGTATTAACTGATGTGATGAGCACTGGGTGTTACATGCAACTGATGTAACTGTTGTAACTGAAACTGATAATGTACTATAAGTTGGCTAATTGAATTTAAATAAAAAAAAAATAAAGCTGACTTTATAGTAACCATAATCTATGCAGTATAGCACTGATGGAGGGATAGGCACATAGATCAATGGAACAGAATAAAGAAACTAGAAACAGCCACACAGATATGCTCAACTCATTTTAAACGAATGTGCCAAAGCAATTCAATAGAGAAAAGATATCTTTTTCAACAAATGATCTGGGGACAATTTGGGCATCCATAGACAAAAATAAATAAACCACACTTCACATCTTAACACAAGAATCAACTCAAAATGGATTATAGCTCTAAAGGTAATAATGCAGGCAACCACAAAACCCTTAAAAGAATACATAAAAGATCTTTGTGACGTAGAGCCAAGTGAAGGATTCTTAGGTGTGATTCCAAAAGCACAATCCATAAAAGAACAAAGAAATATTAAATTAGACTTCATAATAGTTTAAGCGGTTTACTCTGTTAAAGACACTGTTGAGAGAATAAAGAGACAAGCCATAGACTAGTAGAAAAGATTTGTAAATCACTTATTGGACAAAGAATTTGTACCCAAAATGTAAGAAGAAGAGTCTAAATGGAACAGTGAGAAAACAAGCAGTCTTCTTAGAAAATGACTAAAGACTTGTGCAGTCATTTCACAAAGTGGGATATCTAGAAGACAAATAAGCACAGAAGAAGATGTTCAACACCGTTTGCCATGAGAGAAATGCAAATTAAAAACACAATGAGATGCCCCTGCACACTTATGAAAATGGCTACAAAGTCTGGTAATACCAAGTGCTGATGAGGTTGCAAAGTAAGGGAACATCTCATTTTTTTTCTTTTCTTTTTTTTTTTTTTTTGGAACATCTCATTTATAGCTGATGAGAATCCAGAATGTTAAGTCATGCTGGAAAACAGCTTCACAGTTTCTTACAAAGTTAAACATAAACTTGCCTTGTGACCCAGGAATGGCCCTCCTGGGTATTTGCCCTAGAGAGATGTCTCATTATGACACAAAAGCCTGCACATGAATGTTCGTAGCACCTTTGCAATTTCAAACCATTAGAAACAACCCGGATGTCCTTCAACAGAATGGAGAAACAAGCTGTCAGACATCTACACAGTGGAATAGTACTCAGCAATGAGAAGGGACACACTGTTGATACAGCCAGCATCTTGGATGAATCTTGAAGACATTAGGCTGAATTAAAAAAAAAAAAAGTATCCTAAAATACTGTACATCATATGATTCCATATCTAAACTGTTCTCAAAGTGACATAATTATACTGATGGACAGCAAGTCAATGGTTGCTGGGTCAGTGTGGGGGGAAGCATGTGCCTACTAAGAGGTAGAGTGAGGGAGTTTGGGGGTGTCAGAACAGTTCTATATCTTGAGCATGGTATACATATATTTTACATATATGTATATATTGTGTATATGTGCTATATATAATATATATGATATATACTTATATTATACATACAATTAGATCTCATGAAACTATATGCTCCAAAAAGTACATATAAAACCTGATGAAACATGTAGGTCAGTAGTTTGGGAGTGCTGGGCCAATGTCAAGTTCCTGTTTTTTTGTTTTTTTTTTTTTTTAGTATACTATGGTTATATAACGCGTTATCATTGAGAGAAACTGAGTGAATGGTATATTGGAACTCTCTGTACTATTTCTGGAACTCTGAAAATAGAAGAATAAAGGAAAAATTGAGTATCTTACTCATTGTCATTTTAAGTCCAATTGATTTTTCTTAGTTCCCTGGCCCATGAGACCATGAGCTACTATCTTCCGAATGTCTCAGCAGTTTTCCCACCCTTTGCCGAACTGTTATAGAGAAGGTTTTAAACAACAACAAAAACATGTTACTTTAGATTAAAATTAATTAGTAGCTAAGCTAAGAGAGTAGCTAAGCTAAGTGCCTTATACCAATGGTGGATCCTCTTCTTGGGTAAATCTTCACTGAATGTCTATTATATGCCTAATGCTACAGTGGAGGGGTGTACAGAGGAGAGTGAAGAGAGGCAGAAGATTATCCAGATGCGGAACCAAGAAAGTGGGATAAGACCGAGCACGAATTACCGTAATACAAAGCAGAAAGTCATTTTTGGCCAAGAGAAGAATATATTGCAAAGCAGGGATAGAGTAGTAGCAAAGCAACTTTTAATCCGTATGCTGGGGTTCTGTGTAAAATTTCACTGAGAGAAGAAAAAAATGTGCCCACTGATAAGAAACAGGAAAAAAGGGGGTGGAGCAAAACCCACTATGATGTCAATGAACTGTAACCAGACTTTTTCCTGGAAGAATGCATGCAGTATACATGGGAGAGAGGGCTTGATGGATGGCTGCAAAACAGAGAAAAAGCCAATAGCCTGCACTCAGCATTAAGAGGTGCAGTTCTGTTTGGAAGTTTCTGCTTTGTCAAGGAGGGGAAGCAGCCGTATGAGTCCCTGCTAGAGGCTAAACAAAATTCCTTGCATATCTAATTTCATTTACCACCCACAAAAACCCTAGGTGGTGGGAATTGAATGAGCAATGACAGAAGTAACCTTTACTTGTCTTGAGCAACAGACCGTTGCTGGGTGGCAGAGGCGGAGGCCTCTGTAGGCCTCCACCACCTGTGGATATCGATTCTTCTAGATACCTCTGCCTCACCTGAGAATCCCCTCCCCCGTATTTTCCTATCTGAACCCCTCACTCAACTGACAAAGTCCAAGTCAGGAGCACCTGATCAGCCAATTCCAGGTGTGGTCTTCCAGACCGGGATACCTAATGGGATACATATCCCCACCCCCACTCTGGCTCTGCTGCTCGCCTTCCAGACTGACAGTGAAGTCCCCAAATTGGGAACAAATCCATATCCATGGCAGACTAAATGACAATTACCTACTGTAGGTATCGTCATACCAGTTTGATAAATGAAAGCATCAAGGCTCAGAGAAGTATGAATTAACCTACAAATGCATCTGTTTTTTTAACCCTTTATTGAGGTATGATTGACATGTAAAAAGCTGTATATGTTTAATGTATACGACTTGATGAGTCTGGGGATTAAGTCTGCATCAGTGAAACTATCACCACCATCAAACCCATAAACCGTAACCATCACCTGCCAAAGTTTCCTCCATCTCTTATTATTATTATGATTTATTATTTGTAGTAAGAATGTTTAACATAAAACCTGCCTTCTTAGAAATGTTAAGTATCTATTACAGTATTGTTAGCTATAGGCCCTATGCTGACTAGTAAGTCTCCAAAATTTATTTCTTATGTAACTGAATTTTTGTACTCTTTGACCATTACTTTTCCATTTCCCCCTCCTACTAGTCCCTGGCAAGCACCATTCTGCTCACCTCTTCTATGACGTTGGCTATTTTAGATTCCACATTTCAGGGAGAGCATACAGATGTGTCTTCTTGTGTCTGACTTGTTTCCTGTAGCATAATGTCCTCCAGGTTCATCTAGGTTGTGCCCAGTGGCAGGATTTCCATCTTTTTTAAGGCTGAATCATACTCCATTTTATGTGTGTGTATACACACACACACATACACCACATTTTCTTTATCCATTCATCAGTGTTAGACACTTGGATTGCTTCCTCATTTGGCTATTGTGAATAATACAGTTGTGAATGTGAGTGTGCAGATATCTGTATCTGTTCGGGTCCCTGCTTGCAATTCTTAAGGATATATACCCAGCAGTAGAAGTACTGAATCATATAATAATTCTATTTTTCATATTTTAAGGAATTACCGTACCATTTTCCATAGTGACTGCATCATTTTTACATTCCCACCAGCAGTGCCCAAGGGGTCCGATTTCTCCACCTCCTCAACACTTGTTAGTTTCTGTTTTGTTTTATTTTTAATAGTAACCATCCTAACAAGCATGAGATGGGTTCCCTAGGAAAACTTTTAGCGCATGTTCAAAATGGCTCCCAGAGTTCCACAGTGGTAATTTGCTTTATTGGTTTCCCTCTCTTTGTTATCATCCTTCTCCTTTCCTCTATTGTTTCCTTGGCTTACCTCCCAAATAAACTACTTACACCTCAAACTCATGCATCAGGGTCTGCTTCTGGAGAACTTGAACCAAGACACATCCTTGAAATTATTCCTTATCCCCTATAGTATTTATTGACACCATGTACCTAGATAAGTTACGTTAGAGCAATCTGCTTCTCAATCTTAGTTTTCCAAATTTATCTGTCCACACAATCATCATGGCGACAGTAATATCCTAAACACTAATCAGAATCCACATTCCTAAAGAAATACAGGATTCATTCAACCTATCCCATGGATATCTTTCTGTCGTTGGTATACTCAAAACTTTTAAAACTTACAACTTCAGAGGTAAGTGGGTGTCCTAGATCTACAGAGCAGTTGTTTTAGAACTATGTTCCATGGATCCCCAGTGTTCTGGGGACTCTGCGCATATTTACTTTGTACAATATGATAAATTGGTTCTACACCAAATATTAATATTTTTCAAATGGTCTAACTTGGGTTGCCAAGGTCATTGTTTTTGGTACAGAACTCTGGTCACAATTTCTCCAATCATCTCTTTTAATTAAAAATTATGCAAACTCTCTAAGGCAAGTTTTTTTACTGTTGCTATACACATCCACATATCTTTGTCTATCAAGGCTTTATCAATGCCATCATATCATAACTGCAGATCTTTAAAAATTTTTATATTAATCAAAACAATGAAAATATTTAATCATTTCCAGGAAAAAAATACATTGCTGCCTTTTTTTCTTATTTATATTCTGGGGGTTCTAGTACAGTTTGATTAAGCATACACTAACAAACAGTAAGGTTTCCATAGTCCTAAAAGTTTATAAACCATAGATCTAGGTCAAGCCCTCATCCAACTCCTAATTTCCCTCCACAGCATCTTGACATGCGTGCTTAAGCATGATGAGTTAAAGCTTCTACCTCCTGAGAAAGTCGGCTCTATTTCAGGGCCTTTCTAATTGCCATGAAGATTCATGGTTTTCCCTTATTGGGCTGAAATCTGCCTCCCTGCAATTTCTACCCTTCCATCTAACAGAAATGAGCTTCTAGACCTTGGTGGAGTTACCTAGTGTTCTCACACAAGCAGGCAAGACCCTTGCAAGCATCTGAACTCCTGAATCTTTTGGCACCCAGCAAGGACAGGGTCCCCCTTCTTCGCCATTGGTTGGCAACAAGCCTTCCTTCTCCAGGCCATCTGTAACATATAGGAAAGTGACGGCAAAGATATGGATTTCGCCAAACTTAATCAGAGCCTTAAGTGAATCAACAAGGGCAGGGGTAGGAGGGGAGTTAGGGGTGCAGAGAAGGGGTGGGCAACTTTCCAGCCCCACAACATATGGCAATAGTTTCATTGAAAGCTCAAAACAGTATTTATTTCATGCAGTGACATTGCCTCAAGAAGCACGCAGGCCAAATTTCTAATACATGAATCCTAAATCCAATTTTTCAGATCTCCTCCCCTTCCTCTGATCCCCACCCCCCAACTCAGTGCTAGTCCCTCCTCCTCATTTTTTGAAGACTCCCTTTTCTCCTTGAAAGCTGGGGCAGTATGAATGGAATGTTTTGATTTACTACAGCCCCCCATCTGAATTCTACTTTCCCGAATCAATTAATTTCTGCACATTCTGACAACTGAGGGGTAGGAGCAAGGGCTGAGGGGGGCAACGGTTGGATGGTGAGAGGTTAGGGTATAGCAGGGAGTGAGGTGAGTGGGAGATTGGAGCTCCCTGGAGGGGGTTAGCCAGGGGAAGATAAATTACCCCTGTGCTTGGTGTTGAGAGAAAAGGGCTGGGGGAGAGCTTGGGATCTGAGATGAGCATTGGGGGCAGGGGGATTGGCCGTCAATCAGAGGGCTTGAAAAAATAGAAGAAAAAGGCAACTTCCTTCTAAGAAGAGAGGGAACTGGGGAATTAGAAGGCCTCCTGCACCTATCGCCCTGGGTTGCCTGGGGCCATCATTACGCTCTGTTGCCTGCCTATTTACTCTTGCAGCTGTATCTCCATCTGAGGTGGGTAGTGGTATTTCTCTAGAAAAAATATTTAAGAATTCTAGAGGGACAAGTGGGAAGAGTAGGCTTTCCTTTCTTTGTTTCTTTCCCTATTTTAATCTCTTTTATTTTTCCTCCTTCCTTTTTCCTTCCCTTCCACCAATTTTCCCATTCTTCCTGCCTCTTCCCCTCCTTCTTTTCCTCCTCCTTCTCTCCCTTCCCTCCACCAACCCTCCCATCCTCTCTTCCTGGATTCCTCCCTTCTTCCTCCCTCCTTGCTTTTTTCATTCTCTCTCTTGATCAGTCAGCCATTCATTCTTCGAAAATATACTAAACAGCTATTCTGTTTGAGACTCCATGGTAATTATGATAAGAAAGACCAGACTTCTAAGATAGGATGCAATTCAATTGAAAAGACATTGACTCATCAAGCTTTGTGCTAGATGCTGGACATACTGGTTCTACAAAGAGGAACACAGCACTCACTGTGATCTCAAGAAATGCATTGCTATGTAGAGAGAGACAGACATATCATTACTCATCTGTTTATACATTGAATCCCTGTGTGAGGTGCTAGAACTATTGACTATTTTTGAATCTTTAGCATGTAGGACCATGCCTGGCCTCTGACTGATGTGCAATAAATATTCATTGATGAAAGCAACTACATTTACCAGAACACCTGTGATGTGTCAGATATTTTGCATGCTTTGCTGTTAATCCTTTCTCCAACCTCATAACAAAGTTATAGCTATTCCCATTTTATAGGGAGAAACAGAAGTGGAAGGATTAGGGTGCCTGGGTGGCTTAGCTGGTTAAGCGTCTGACTCTTAATTTTGGCTCAGGTCACAATCTCAGGGTTGTGAGATCGAGCCCCACATTGGGCTCTGCACTGGCATGGAAACTGCTTAAGATTTTCTCTCCCCCTCCTCTCTCTCTCTCCCCCTCTATCTCTCCCTCCCACCTCCCTTCTTTGTCTCTCTCTCAAGTATTAGACAATTTGCCAATGTTAAACACCACTTAGAGGTAAAATTGAGTTGCTTATTGAGGTCTGTCTGATGCTAATGCAGAATATTTTCCTGTTCTTCCATGCTACTATTTGCAAAAATAGGTGAATAAAATACCATTAGGTATTTTTCAAGTTGATGAGATTAAAACTTTCTTAATTCCAGAAAGAAATCTTATCCCAATTGGTAGAAAATCTAGCTTGTATCATATTTTGCAATGTACGCGCCAACACAGATAAATATGTAAATAAAGCTGGCATGTTCCATGCTGCACCAGCCTGAGGACTCTCTAGCACAGACATCCAAATTTCATTCCAAATGCCCACCTGCATGATTGTAGAACCTCAGCACCATCCACTTGAAGTCTCTTTCCCATTATTTTTGGTATCAACATATGCTCAGTAGTAAGTTAACTCTTGTCCTTCTATCCTGGTGTCTTTGTTAGTGACTTCTGCTCAAAATTACTTGGGACAGTTGCTCGCCATTGACATGGTACTTGGGACCCTGAAGGGAATAATGTGCTCCTGCTAAGGATGTTTCATCCCAGGGTCCCTGAAAAGCAAGCTACCAACGATTTACATATATTCCTACCACATGTCCAAAGTAGATCATCAAGGAGGCTCTTCTTATGGCATAACTGACTCATCACATGCTTCCACTACCATTTCAACCCTGCTGCTGTTTCTACAGTATACATTGCATCAGAGCCAAGCTGTGTTCCATCAGCAATGAGGAGAATGCTCCACTCCTCAACTCTGCATGACTTTCTCACCGGAGCCTGAAGAAAGTTTGCTTATATACAATAGATTGCCAGCAAAAGCTTTCACTCCTCCCTAAATCCATATCCTTTGATAGTAAGCCCACTGACTCTGGGCATAGGCCATGTGACTGGCTTTGTGCAATGAGATAATAACAAACAATGTAAGCAGAAGGTTGGAAAAGTACTTGCAAGAGCATGCCTAGACTTGCAGACTGCTGGAGGATAAGACGTGTGAAGCAGAGGTACCTGCCCCAGCTAAGACCATTGTAGATTTTCCAACACTCCAGTGATCACCTGAGTCCCAGGAAGACCAGAAGAACTGCCCGATCAAGATCAGTTCAGCTCAGAAGAACCATCTGATCATCTTACAGACTTGTGAAAAATGGCATATCGTTGTTTAAACCACTACTTTGTTTTGAGGGGGGTGGTTTTGTTATATATCTGTAGCTAACTGATCTATTTATTGTGAGTAGGTCTCACAAATGATCTCATGAAAAGAGATTGTTTGGTTCTTGCCACAAACATTTCTCTCCAAAGGGTCAGAATCCATCTGAGAAAGAAACATCATTCTCTACTTTCCATTCCCTATGTTTCTACTTCCTCTCCACCTTCTCCCCCAGAAAGCTACTTACAAAACTAATCTGTGGGGCTATCAGGGAGCAGAGGACCTCTTACCCATTCTACTCTTCGGCTCTTAACACCTCTCCCTTCTTCCTGTCCCCTCTTTCTGTATTCATCAGGATGTTGACCTGCTCCCTCCTCCTTCACTGCGAAAAAGCTAAACACAAGGCTCTCATATAAATTAACTCATGCAAATAGGTGCCTCTGGGTTTACCAAATCTATTGCTTCATTAGGCATACATAGAGAAGGCTATATTCCCTTTAGACTAAGCCAAGATCTACTACAGAGAAAAGAAATATATGTAAATGTAATTGATATATACTAGAATATCACACACACATACACATGCACACACATGGAGATGTGACTTGTGTGAATTACACACCGAGATTAAATCAATAAGAATAAGTAAAATAGATTGTGAAGAGTAAAGTCAGAGAAGATTGCATTATGCAATAATACATTGTTACCACTAAGAGCAGACGTCATTACTATTTTGGCCTCTATCATACATTAGCATCACACATAACATCTCTTAATTAGAGCAGATTAAATTAGCAGGACATGGATTAAAGATGGTTTTGTGCCTGCATCCTGCCTTATGATTTTGCCAAACACACATGGTAAGTTTTGACCTTCCAGGAACCCACTGCTGGTAGCAGGTAGTGGACCATCCCCAGATTTGCTAGGTCATCATGGTGGCACCAGAGTATATCAGTCCTGTGTTTGCTGGCATATTTCTAGGAAGTTCTTTCTTATCTTCCCGACGCCTACAGACAGGCCCTCTTTTCCTTTGATCCGTACTTTTATTTTACCTATTACAACCCTCAACATCAAAAACAGCCTATCTTCTGTCAGCCAAAAAAAAAAAAAAAACCAGGTCTCTGCATTTCATGAGCAATACATTGCTTATGAAATACTTGACGAGGACCAACTCTGAGCATGTGAGTGCAGTAAAAGGAGTCGTGAGCTAGGTAGGAGCCAAGGGATATAGGTCATAATCACAGCTTTGCCCCCAGCTTACTTGATGAACTTGGACTCCAGGCTGGATTTTAGTCTTCTTGTCTTTGTGCCTCTGAAATGCAGAGTTGTATTAAATCCTCTTTAGTATTCTAGCTTCAGAAACTAAATGGATTGGTCCTGAAGTTCTCAAATTGTTCTCTAAGACAAAGCTCTACAGCTCGAGAGACCGGATCTTGGACTCTATCCCTGGGCTCCGAAGGCACCATGATCTTTTGCCTGGACCACTGCAAGAGATTCCTATTTGGTCTTCCTGTTTCCACTCTTGTGTTACTGTAATTCACTCCCCAGATAGAAGCTAGAGTGAGATCTATGAACAAATTAAATCATGTCCTTTCCTTGCATCGATGCTCCAGTTATTTTCCATTGAACTTAGAATAGAATTCAAGCATCTACAAGGTGTGACCTGGCCCACTTCTCTGTCATCTCCCACCACTCCCACGATGGGCCAGGAAATAGGAACTTCAGTCTTATAGCCACAAGGACCTAAATTTTTCCCAGCAACTTGAATGAGACTGGAAGTGGACCCTTACCCAAGAGACCCAAAAAAGGATCACGGCCCTGTTGATACCTGGATTTCATCATTGTGAGACCTTAAGCAGAGCCCATTGGGCTTTTTCTGAGACCCTGCCAAGCCAAACTGGACTTCCGACCTACAGAACTGTGGGACAATACATTGTGCTTTTTGAAGGCATGAAGGGAATAATAATTTTTTACAGTAGCAATAGAAAACTAATATAATAAGTGACAGAGCCCCATCTGGGAAGACTTCATGAAAATGTCTATTCCCCAGTCTTTTACCATTTCTTATGCCTGGTTTTCCTCTCTTAGAGTCCTTTATCCTTCTCTCAAATAATACAAATACTAAGACTCCAATTACTCCAAGCTTCTGGGTAAAGTCTTAATTGACAGTACTGAGCTGCCATTATACATAGAGACATCAAACTTGGGTTCTAGATGTGTCATGCTGATTTCCCCTGGAGTCTGCACTTTAAGAAGGTAAGGACAGAGTTTGGAAACAAGCCCAATATGGAAAAGAGTCTGAGAATGATGAAACAAGCAACTGGGTGGGGGTTGGTCATTTTCAGCTAGAGAGAGGGGACCTCGGGGGAGACAAATGTGAACAGGGTTCTCAGAGGGATGGGAGGAAACAGACATCTTTTGGTGCTAGAGAAGAGAAGTTAAACTGGTGAGTACATTTTCTAGACAGTTCAGTGCTCAAGAGGAACAAAAACAGCTAACCAAAGAAAGGTGTTCAGGTCTGCCTTAGGAAGTGCTTACACTGAGGCTGCTGTGTTAGGGCGAGCTCAGCCAAATTGGCAGAAACTGGAGCAGCTCAGAAACTCTGGTCTGACGTTCTGTCAATGAGTAAACCAAGGCCAGAGAGCAAGACTTGTCACATGACCTTTAGTCTTTTACCACTCTGAAATTCTGTTTAGATTATTCTTGCTTTATGGAATTATGAGAGGCCCATGGGAAAGACCTGCCCCCTTTATCTCTGCTGCAGACTCTGGCTCGTGGTACCTTTGCAGTGACCTACTCCTGCTGCTCATTTGCTGAAAGGAAAACATTATGGGAATTCCAAGTTCTTGCCTTATATTTCCTTTTGTGCTGTGTCCAAATCCTGCTTTACCTACTGAGAGATATTCAAACTTTCCTTCCTTCATTCATGTGAAAACCATTAGTTCCTCCATGCTAAATACAAGGATTGTAGAAATAAATGAGATAAAATCCCCAATGTCTGGTAGCTCATAGGGAAATGGTATGGGAAGAGACCACTATAGCATATTGTATCATAAGTGCTGGAGTGAGGCGCTCTCTAAGGTGAAGGTGAAAGGAACAGAAAGTGCAGAGCCTGAGGCATCAAGGGTAGAGCATGTTCCAAGTACAGTTTGGTTGTTACACAGGTAAGCTTGGGATGGACAGACAGACAGACAGCAGACGAGGCTGGGAAGTTTCATGGAGACCATGCATGCCATGTTAAGGTACTTGTATTTTATACTGAAACTCATGTAGAAGGGAGGGCATATTTAAAGGAGAGAAAGGACGTGGCGATATTTTGTTGTTTAAAAAAAGACTTCTGGCACAAAGGAGAACACCAATTTCCCATAATCCCCTTAGCAACATCCACTTTTGTGTTGTGCCAAAAATTATTCTCCTCATTACAATAGATTCAGTGGGTTCCTCTTTTGGCTTCGTAAGGTAAGCTACTAATCCTTGCTTTCAAAGGATACATGTCAGCAGTGATTAAAAAATACTTTTGTAATCTTTGCACATCCATATTCATAGCAGCAATGTTCACAATAGCCCAAAACTGGAAGCAACCCAAGTATCCATCCACAGATGAATGGATAAACAAAACATGATATATACATACAATGGAATATTATTCAGCCTTTAAAAATGAAATTCTGGTACATGATGCAACATAGATGAACCTTGAAGATACTGTGCTAAGTGAAGTAAGTCAGTCACAAAAGGCCAAATATGGTAAGGTTCCATTTAGAGGAGGTACCTAGAGTAGTCAAATCCATAGATACAGAAAGGAAAATGGTGGTTGCCAGAGGTTGGGGGAGGGAGAAAGGGAGAGCTATTATTTAATAGATACTGAGTTTTAATTCGGGAAGATAAAAAAGTTCTGGAGATGGTTGGTGCTGATGGTTGCACAACAGTGTGAACGTACTTCATGCCATATAATTGTACACTTGAAAACAATTAAAATGGCCAATGTTGTGTTATGCATATTTTACCATATTAAAAACCAATTCAGGGGCACCTGGGTGGCTCAGTTGGTTAGGCGTCCAACTCTTGATTTCAGTTCAGGTCATGATCTCAGGGTCATGCGGTCAAGCCCTGTTTCCATCTGGCTCCGAGGCACTCAGCGGGGACTCTGCTTGAGATTCTCTCTCTCCTTCTCCCTCTGCCCCTCCCCCTGCTCATGTGCTCTCTCCCTCTCTGAAATAAACAAATACATCTTCTTAAAAAACCAATTCAGTGGGGCACCTGGGTGGCTCAGTGGGTTAAAGCCTCTGCCTTCGGCTCGGGTCATGATCCCAGGGTCCTGGGATCGAGCCCCGCAAAAGGCTCTCTGCTCAGCGGGGAGCCTGCTTCCCCCTCTCTCTCTGCCTGCCTCTCTGCCTACTTGTGATCTCTCTCTCTCTCTCTCTCTCTCTGTCAAATAAATAAATAAATAAATCTAAAAAAAAAAAAACAACCCACAATTCAGTGAAATGAGGTAAGAGGCAAAACTCGAATCCAGTTCTGACAGAGTCCTTAGGTAGTTTTCTACACCACCCAGCCTGTCATTGGCTGTACAGTTGCTGCCTTCATTCCGTTTTCCTCTGGCTTCCTTCTTACATGCGTGCCTTCCCTTAAATGGGATAGGTTCATCCTCTTCTGGCCCATATAAAATGGAGACCAGTTCTACTGCTCATCAAACCCAAAATGACAAGGGGGGTTGTGAGATCATTCCCTACATCCTACGTCTTTATTTGTACCAGGAGACAAACTCAGGCCAACTCTTGTCCATTTTGTTCTGCTGAATCAGGGAAATTGCATCTCTCTTATGGTGTATGATCACACTGTTAGAGCCTCAGGTAGTGGGACAGGCTGCCAGAAGTCTCTCTGTCTCTCGCCTTCTCTCTCATAGTTGGCATGTGACCAGCAGCTCAGGCATTTTCAAAGAGAGGGGGAGGGAACGCTGGTGAGCTAAGCCAGCCCAGAGGTCCAGGTTGACAACTCTTAGTCAGAAACCAGAGGATGTTTGCTGCAGAGTAGGACTCCAGAAACCCAGTGCCTGAAGATGAACCCCCTGAGAAAATGGGAGGTGTGGTCAGAAACAGACATAATGAAGAATGAGAGGTAGGTAGAGCAGTCCAAGTGCCACAGAAAAAGCACTGAACGGGAGCTGAGTGGCCTGAGGTCAAGTCCTGCTCTGTGACCGTAGGCACTTCTCTTCACCTCTCTGCACCACAGGAGATTTACTTGTAAGATGAACACATCACTCTACAGAGTTATGATGCATAGTAAACAGGATGACAAAATGTAAACTGTAGGTATGGTGTAGGCACCCCCAAATGTTACTTCCCTTCCTTTGAACATGCTGTCAAGAGGTGGTTCATTTCTACAGCCTATATGGGTCTCCCCTTGACGTGCATTTCTGCGTCTCTCCTGCAAAAGATGACATCGCGTATTTTTCCTCATGTGTGTCGCCATCTTGTTAAATGCTTACTGTAGGCTGGGTGTTGTGCTGACGGCACATCTTAGATCTCATTCGAGCCTTTACTTCTGATGCCCAAATTGCTTTTGAGACTTTCCTCTGACTTCTCCTTTCAAGTCAATCTTGTCTTGCGGGTTTTGGACCATACTTTGGGAGAAGAATCATTGCTAGCATCCTGACTAGAGCTAGGTGGTACCAAATGATGCTTTCAGGTCTATCAGAGTTTGTCCTTGCCTTATTCACCTCAGTGAGCTTGTATTCCGAGTGTTCCTGCTACTTGCTACTCTCAGTTATCTGGTAAGTGGATCACATGGAGTAGGGAATGGCCAGGGCCTTGAAAGTCAGGCAAAATAATCATTTAATTTTGACACACGATTCCAACTCCCCCTTGAAGATTTCTTTAAGAGATATCTTCACAGGATGATTTTTTTAAATTTACACTTGAAAAGCATATGTCCTTTTGTTTTTTTAGAGAGGGAGATTGAGCACACGCCCCCGGGAAAGGAAGGGACAGAAGGAGAGGGAGAGAGAATCTTAAGCAGGCTCCATGCCCAGTGCGGAGCCCAACATGGGGCTCGACCTCATGACCCTGAGATCATGACCTGAGCTGAAATCAAGAGTCAGACGCTCAAGCCACTGAGGCAACCCAGCACCCCTAAGCATTTATCCTTTTAGGGAAAAAGAGTCAATGGATGATATCTGCTCCCCATTATGTCACATAACCGGGGGCTGGCCTCCAGGGATTTTAAATGTGAAAAGGCTCTTTGAGATCATTTGCTTCAGAGGTGATGAATGTAAATGTGCACCCAGGCCAGGAAGGGAAAGTGAATGAGTGACACCAGTCAGGATAGTGAACTAGGGAGGCCAGGCTCCATCTAAAGGGGAAGTTGCCTCTGAGGTCCCAAGATTGATGCCCACTGTGATCAAAGAAGGCTCTCCTGCATCCAGATTTTAATGTATTAGCAATTAAGCTTTGAAAAATATTAATCTTGGCAATGAATGTAAGTGTTTTAAAAAATACTATGTAGGCCAAGCATAACATGTTGGCACAGCCCACGGACTACCAGTTTGCAATTTCAAACTTTGTCCAAACCCATCATTTTATGAAGGTCCAGGAAATAGAATTGAATGGCCCAACATTGCACCAAATCCTTCTGGCAGAACTGGAATGAGAACCCAGCTCTGAGGCAAAGCCAGATCTTTCCACACCTCCAGATGTTTGGCCCTGATGGTCCCTTCACTCCATTAGAGAAGAGCATGAAAAGAAGAGAGAGAGCGAGTCACATTTGGAATGGAACAGCAAAACAGTCACTGTGATAGGAAATGTGATCCCTTTCTCAAAACTTCATTAACCCGACACATTTTTGCTGAACAAATGCAGTCTGCTGACCCTATACTAAGCCCGGGGGACTCTGGGAGGAAAATGCAGGAAAGGGTCTCGCCTGGTGGACATCTCTCTTTAAAGAGAAAGAAATTCAAGTGTTCAGGCAGTTGTAAAATGATATGATAAGAGCTGAAAGTGGAACTTGAAAGGATTTGTGAGACTGCAGCAGTGGGACCCTCCTGGTGGTCGCAAGCCTGAGCAAGGGAGTTCCAAAGGAGAGTCAGGGATTGATGGATGCCAAGGAGGACATCATTCCCTGGAGCATGCAACCCCAACGGTCGTCAGAGGAAGGTATCATTCAACCACCCCAATGGGTGGCATTTTAATAAATTCCAGCTTTGAGTATGAGGAAGGGGCATTCCTCCCAGTTTATTTCCAGCCTTCCTGTCATTATATACATTGGAGAAACTGAAAACCCGTTCGTTGGGGTTGGTGTTGGGGGAACTCAGTCTCCAAATGGCATTCAAAATGCTGTCGTGGTTGACAGCTTTTTGGAAGTACAGGCTTTGGAGCCTAACTCTTGGTGTGTGATTCCTAACTCTGCTACTTACCAGTTGTGTGTTCTTCAGTGAGCTACTTAAGTTCTCTATGTTCGCTTTTCTTCTTATGAAGTGGGAATCATAATGGTACCACTTATAGGGTTATTATGGGACTTAAATTGTAAAAATCTCAAAAAGCACTTAGAACAGTGCCTGGCACCTGGCAAGCATTTAATATACTCACTAATATAATTATTAGGGAGGTGGGATTCAGTGATCTTTAAAGTCTTAGATTTCACTTCCTCCAGGAAGCCTTCTGGGATTCCCTCTGGTATAAACACACACACACACACACACACACACACACACACACACACACACACGTGCGCGCTGAGACTCCTCAGTGCCCTGTATTTCCCTATTAAAATATGAATCATAATGTATTCTAATGTCCTTGTCTCCACTAGACAGTAAGTGACACATGGGCACATACAATGACTGCCTTCTTTAGCACTTACTCTCAGCATGTCTAGCATGAAAACTGGTGCTCAGAATATGTTTGATGCCATGCCCCTCCTTCTAGGAATGGTGACGAAGACTATATGAGCTCCCCAGTACAACCTCTTTGCTAAACTTAGCACTGTTTCACATCCCTGATCTCCTGAGAGTCTATCTAATTCCCCTCCTCTGACCCCCTCCTTCTGCCCAGATCTCTCTCTCTCTGTCTCTCTCTCTGTCTCTCTCTCCCTCTCTCTCCCCCTCTCCCTCTGTTTCACCTCCCATCAGTTCTGGAATCGGTCCCTGCTTCATTAGGCATGTGTTCACTTTGAAGCCGTGGCTACACATGGCCACACAAACTCTGGCATCCAGGCCTCCAATCATCCAGATCCTTGGTGACCTGACAACAAAACATCTGGGAGACTGACTCATCTTGGTTTTCTTTTCATCCACATGGTTTGGCACTACTTAGGCACTGCCTGAAGGTCGGGCACTGAATCCCTGATGCCGTGACAATTTTCCTCTGGTCTCTTGAAATCATCAAGGGCTTGTATACATGGGCAAGGCCTTTTTAATCAGGGACCAGCTGGTTGTGGTGGGGGATCTATTTGTCGCACCCACTATTAATTAGTAACATTTTGGAAAGCAGAACAAGCAAAGGGAAGAAGGAAAGTTTACGGCTGGGAGGGAGAATTGGAAGCCATGTGTACAAACGGTGGGCAATGAATGTTGGATCAACATGGCATGGTTGAAGATTCTCAGGTGGAAGACACAGATTTCTCCTCTGTGGCTTGAGAGAGAGAAGCCGTGATCAGAAGTGTTAGGGGAGATGATGTAGATGATTTCAGATGTCCTTTCAACAAGAGGGACTGAATCAGGAGATGTTCTTTTGTTGTTGTTGGTTTTCAACCAACATTTAGTAAACACCTCGGTGTTCTGGGCCAGCCCCTGAGCAAGGCATGCAGTGAGCAGTCATAAAGCGGAGTCGTGGCTCGCAAGATTATAGTCAAGTGCGGGGGAAATGACACCAAATCAGAATGTCCTGATAATGTGGCGTTTAAGTACAGTGGTGCACGTGGGTCCTGTGGGAGCAGAGGAGTGGGGCACCTTTTGGGGGGTTTCAGACAGGCTTCTACCACCTCCTGGTGATGTGATCTTGAAATCTCGTAACCTACCCAACATGATGGTAGCGAACCAGGAAGGATTTAACATAGGCAACAGCATTTCGTAGATTGAAAATTGATTTATGGTGTTAATGTCCACCCTTCAACATGCCCAAAATCACACAGGGCAGTCTTTTAAGTGATGGAGCTCCTGGCCATTGGAAGCATTTAAGGAGGCCAGATGGCTTCCTGGATAAGGAACATTTAGAGGGAGAGTCCTGCACTGGGAAATGACTGAGGATTCTTATTTACAGCATCTAAGACTGGCAAATTTGATTCTTGCTCTAGAACGTAGAGAGTGTATTGGAGTCAGGAAGCTATCAGCCATTGGGCACTGAAGAGTAGCAATCCACCCCTGCCAGTGGGATTGAGAGGGCTATGCCTGACCCTGTTCTGGCCTTGGTTTCCTTATTAACAATATACAACCTAGGCCACCAGCAAGGATGAGGGGTGAGTTCCTCCCCCTTCTCCAGTGCCCCTTACTCTAAAGTTTCTTCTTCTAAAATTTTGCAACTCCTGATCTGTTTCATCCTTCGCCTATCACCACGTTCCACTGATCTTAATTCCTAGACAAATTTGAATCATTCACCAGGCAATAGCTTCGTGCAAGACTCACCATCCCTCATATTAGTCCTTTGGCCTCTCGCAACCACCATGGTCCCTTCTTCAACCAACAGCCAGACTGATCTTTTAAAAATGCAAATTTCATAGTAGCAGTCTCTTATATAAAACCATTTATTGTCTCCCACTGGCTTTAAGATCAGGTCCAAGTTTGCTGAATGTCTCATAGGGGCACTTCTCCGGCTTTTGGATCAATGTGCATGTGACACTGGTCAGCCAAACCAACTGCACCTTTCAAAATGGCAATCTCAGACCTTCCACAGGACCTTTGCACATGCTGTTCCCTATGCCTGGAAATGCCAGTCCTGTCTATATGATTAAAATTATGTTTCCTTCTTCTTTGAAACTTTCTCTAACTTTTGCCCTCTTCACCCCTCATCTAAGTTAGGATTAATCCTTTGTCCCTAGAGGCCCCACAATATTCCATGTGCACCTCTAGCAGAGTAGTTGTTTTTTTTTTTTTAGAGAGAGAGAGAGAGAGAGAAATCACAAGTAGGCAGAGAGGCAGGCAGAGAGAGAGGGGGAAGCAGGCTCCCTGCTGAGCAGAGAGCCCGACGCGGGGCTCGATCCCAGGACCCTGAGATCATGACCTGAGCCGAAGGCTGAGGTTTTAACCCACTGAGCCACCCAGGTGCCCCTAGCAGAGTAGTTTTAATGCTGTTTTGTACTCATTTCTTTACAAAATTGTCTTCCTCTCTAAACTGTGAAGTCTTTGAGGGCCAAGACTGCATCCCAGTTGCCTGACACACAATATTTTTAAACTAAGAAACTGAGGGTGCCTGGGTGACTCAGTCTTTAAGTGTCTGCCTTCAGCTCAGGTCATGATCCCAGGGTCCTGGGATCGAGTCCCACATCGGGCTCCCTGCTTGGCGGGGAGCCTGCTTCTCTCTCTCCCACTCCCCCTGCTTGTGTTCCCTCTCTCACTGTCTCTCTCTCTGTCAAATAAATAAATAAAATCTTTAAAAAATATATCTTTCAAACTAAGAAACTAAAATGGCCCAGATTACCACTTGGTATTAAGAAGAAAAAAAAATCAGCAAATTTATATATTCATTCTTAGGCTCTTTCATGCGTTAAGAAGTTCCAGGCACTGAGCATTGAGCCAGAGATAAAATCAAGCAACTTTCAAGATTTACCCTCATTCCTCAAGTAGCTCACAATCTCCGGACAGGAGCCTGCTAATTAGACATATAATTAGTGTCATCATGGAGATCTGAAGAATAATCAAGTGAGGTGAGATTTTTCATTTTCCTCCGCCACCTGGGGACATGGAAAGCATGACTAGCAGAAGCCATATTGTGAACAAAACACTTCTTCAAGCAGGAGATGGTCCCATTCATGTTTCTGTGGGACAAGGGCACAGACTAAGGATGAGCTGCTGACCTCTAACAAAATCGCACCTCCCCCATCGAGGTTCAGATGGTGGCCATGGGGCAGCAGCCAGGGCTCCTGTCCTCCTCAGGGGAGGCTGCAAGCCAGGGGTGGTCTGTCCCACCGGGGACTCTGTCACTGTGAAGGAGGAAGATTCAAGGAACACGTTCAGTCTTCGATGGGTCGCCATCTGGAGCTGTCAGACTTCTTTCCCCCAGGACACAAAGGTGTTGTTTGGAGCTTATTAATCCAGAAAAATAACAACAACAAAAGTATAGAATTACCTCAGATTTTACCTGGGTGAGGCGGGAGTTGCAGTACCATGCATAACTTTCCTGAGAACATGACCATTCCTTGAGAAAAACTCAAAGGGCATTAATAGTCAGCCTTCAAGGACAAGGAATACTAATGAGTACTTTTAAAATGGTGTGTTAGTCTGCGTGGCAACCTTTCTTCTCCAGGGTAGGGGTGTACGACACCTTGGATTGGAATCACATCATTTTCAGAAATCATGGATTTCCTCATGGTGCTGTTATTATGGTTGGCAGCCTGTTGGGCTCTTTCATTGTCCTGAAAAAACTTTAGGCTTTATAAAGTATTTCATTACCATATCCCACCCGTAAGATTCAGCTGAACTAGTGCTATACACAGGAATTATGATAGTGGGGATTGGGCACTTATGTAGGACTCAGGAGACCTAGAATCTTATCCCAGTAGAGCCCAGAGTGGGTTGACACCCACCTCTGTCCTTTCATCACCAAAATGAGGGTGGGAGCTACTGGGCAAGGTAGGATTCTTTCTAGTCCTATTTCTCTTGGCATATATATTTCCATGGGTTTTATTAACTCAGCTGCATCTCTCCCAATAATACTACTACAGTGGAATATTATAAAGAATTCTTCAGAGAAATTTCATTAGAACATCAAAATTTCTATACTGGTGAGAAAGAGATCTATAGCTCTAGGTTCTCTGGCACTTCTGAAGACTCTATAGTCAACCTTAGTGAGGTCTGATGTTCACTGAGGTATTTGTAATGTTCCAGAAAGTACTGACAACTACATCAAGCAGGCGTGAGATTAACTGTTGTCACTTCCATGAGACCTGTGAGGTAGGCCCAGCAGGAATAGTTAGATCTGGGCCCCGAGTGGCCCATTTACCAAGTCTGCGTTAGAGAAGAGGGCAGTAGGAAAGGGGAAGGAGAAGCAGAAAGAGGAGGGAACGGAAGGGAAAGGCTTTAGTCCAGTGGCATTCCTTGCCTGTGCTTCTAAGGAAGCAGAATTTCATTCTTCAGATCTGAATGTCAGCACCAACGGCAAAGGTTCTTTTGCCATTATTGAACTAATATTGAGCCTCCCTGAGAACAGGGGAAAAAAGGACAGACTTGTACTTTCAGCCTGGGCATGTGTGTTGCCTGGGCAGGGACTTTGGGAGCTATGGTAGTGGACATATTGAGGAGGTGACTCCGTTTCTTTTCCGGTTGCCTGGCATGGCAGACACACGTAATATGGCACAGAGAGAATGACAGCTAGAAATGAAAAATTTATCTGTATACTTGCATCAGATCCTAACTTCCCAGGTTATGTTCCCTAGTCCTTCAAGAGTCTGAAATGTAAGAGAGAGAGAGAGAGAGAGAGGGAGAGAGAGAGAGAGGGAGAAAAAGTTCCAATGAAAATAGAGAATGTCATTTCTCTTTTTCCCTCATGAAATATAGACTGAGGATGAATGAGTCCATTTGGATAGAATGGGATCCCTTGGAACAAATATCTGTGGTTGGAATTGCTCCTTTAAAAGTTGTGTAACTCTCTCATTCCATGGGTTCCAAGCATTGGCAATAGGCTGGGTGTGGCGTGAGACACAGACACCTAACGCAGACAGCTGCGTCTTGAAGCACGTACTCGGGACCAGGCGCCGTGCCAGGGCTTTGAGTGAACTATCTCATCCGTGCTTCACAATAACACTGTGAAGTAGCTAATTTTAAGCCTATTTACAGATGAGGAAACGGAGACCAAGAGAGAGAGAGGTGAGGTAATTTGCCCAGGGGCACGCATCTTGTAAGTGACAGAGCCAGGAATTACACCCATGCTTGCTTGCAAGACCTCTTCCACATCCTTACCTCGTACTTGGTCAGAGAGGGCATTTACATAAGACTGCAAAGCCGGGGAGCTGCTTCTGCAGGGGTGCTCCTTTGTGTGGGCACTTGGGGTGCCTCGGTCACCTCATCTTTAGAAGCACGCTCTGTGAAGTGAAGGGGGCCTTGCTGCTTCCATTTCTCAGATGGTGAAACTGAGGTGCAGAGGGATCGAGCGATTATCAGGTGGGGAATGGTGGCACCACTTGCGCAGGTGTTCGAGGACATTTTTCCCAGGAGTCGGCCTTGACGCTGCGGTAGTGGGGTCTGTCTTCTCCTTCTGATGACTGACATGGACGCATTAGCAGAGAGCAGTTGGGAGCAGAGTCTCTGTGGTCTGTTGGCTTTGACTGAAGCCCTCACACAACCTCCAGTGAGTCGCTTGACTTCTTCTGGAGAGCCTCAGGCTCCCCATCTGGAAAATGGGACTAAGAATAGTGCTGGCTTCAAATGGGTGTCGGGAAGATTCGATGAGTTAAAGCTTAGCAGAGTGCATTGTCTTAGCACCCTAGAAATTTCAGTTATTATATCCTCATCGTTGCTGTTGTGTTTTGTTGTTCAGCAATGATAGGGACCTGCATTAGCCAAGATGGAGTAGCTCAGGCATCAAAGTGCGCGTGAGAAACCCGGGATCACCGCCTCTTGGCTCTTTTATTCCACAACAGCCCCTGGTCCCCTCCCGAGCTTCAAACACCTCCTCTCTCACATGGGGCTAGTAAAAGACCGCTGTCCTCTCACCCACTTTGCAGGGAGGTCCCAAGTCTCAAATGAGACCATGCAAGGGAAAACCTCTTTGCAAACTCTGAAGGGGACTGGGTACAGAAAGAGCCGGTGTTGCCAATTCAGTATCGTCCTCCTCTTTTCCATATCTAATATTTCTACACAAATATGGCTCCATCGTAAAAGTAGAAGCCAAACAAGACAGACAAAGCAAAAGTCCCCTTGACTCATTCCTGTTTATGTGCCCGGGGCTCTCTTGATCTCTTCCCCCAGAGATTACTCGGTGTGCACCATCCCAACCTGTTTCTATCACACTTGTTTTGTTTTGTTTTCTAGTTAGGTAACGTTTCGCCTTTCCAATGAGCTGTGCAGCCGAGTGGTTGTAGACTACGTTCAGAACCCAGACTGCCTGAGTTTGAGTTGTGGGGCTCGTATTTTGACGGTGCAGCTAAATTGTTTATTCTTTCCGGGTCTCAGCGTCTTCCTCTGTTATGCCAGGGCGGTAATGGTGCCCAACTAGGGACTTGGTTGGGAGGGTTTGAACAGGTTACTGCAGCAACCATGAAGCAGCCCTTGCCCCCTGTGGTTCTCCGTGTATGGTCACTGGTGTTCTTGTGAGACATGCAAGCTCATAAACACATGTGTCAGAGCTGAATCTTTGGCACTTAGCTAGTGCCTGGTACTCCATTGGCAACTGATGAGTATTCTTGAATGTGTGAAAGAATTCTACGTTCATTTTTCTCTGGTAAGGCTGTGAAGGAGTGGAGAAAGCTCAGAGGAGAGACTACTGAGCTGAGAAGAGCTCGCACTACTAGGGCATTCGCTCTGCACCACACTAGCCCTTTATGCTCAATCTGTATTGTCTCATTTAAGCCACAAAGAAAACCTACAGAGCAGATCTGACAATCTCTGGCCTCCTTTTCCTGGTGAGGGAACTAAAGCACAGACAGGTTAAGTCTCCTGCACACGATCACACCGTGAGGATTCCAGCCCAGCCCGTGTGGGCTTACCCAGAGCATTCCTTTCTCCTCAACCTTGCTCCTCTCTCCAAAGGGTTTGTTCACTGGCTTCTCCTGAGACACTGTGTGCCTTGGGCCGGTAACAACCCCCCAGTGGTTCCTCTGCTTATCTTTCTTGGCTGGCAGTACTTGCGCCCCCAAACGGTGAATGGAATGATGCAGGCAGGACATGAAGATAAGTTAATATTTCCTTTGAGACCAGATGTGCTGGAGTAGTCCGGACAGTTTCAGAAAGGCGTGGAGACTGTTTGGTGGCTTGAAAGCTGGCTTGCCAGTTCAGGCTACTGCCCAGAGAACCATTCCTAACCTTAGAGTCCATTTGAGCCCAGGCACTGACCCGCTGTTCTGACCTGCGGCAAATGGTAACGTGCAGTGAGTCCAGAGTCCTGATGAGAATCCAGGAAGAACTGACTGGGAGGGACTGCCAGGGGGCACATCATCCAGTTGGCACTTAGCAGCATTCCCACTGGAATCAGGAATGATGGCGATCGACCCCCTGAGCTCAGATGTGAATTACCCACCTGGGGTGATGTTCAGAATCCTTTAACAACTGCTAGGTCACAGACACCAGAAAATCAGAAAGAACGTTGGCCCTAGAAGATAGAAGGGACAGTTGTCCCAGAGCCCAGCTGTGCCGCGGCGTATCCCTTGGCTGTCAGACCCAGGGCTGAGTGGTTCTCTACTTCCCTAGTTTTGACAGGCTCTCAAAGGGAGAAAAGGTGAGCGCTTGTCCAAGGCAGTACAGGAGTTGAGTGGCCTAAGTGAGAACAGAGTCTGGATCTTGGCCCCTACGAGAGCTCCTCACCTGTCTGGTCTATCTCCTGGTCCTCACTGAACACCACAGGAACACAGCCGAGGGGAAACGGGTCATTTCTCTCCCTGACACTGCCCCTGTCTCCATGGGAGCACACAGCTCTCCACATCTCTTGGGACCATGATCTAAGGCTGCTGAGGCTGGTCCTGTTCTTCTTCTTAATTATTAATTAACTGTTTAAAATTAGTGCTTTTGCATGTGGCCCAATTCAGTCCATGTCTGTCTTCTCCCAGAACGGAGTGGCGTTCTCTCTCAAGTTTCATTTTACCGGAGTTGCCCATTGACTTCTCTACGGAGGGCTGGCCACTGCTGGTTCTCTCCATCCGTGAGCTTAAGGACAGGCATGGGGCATTGCACAGTACATTTCCGGTTGTCTGGAAGGAACTTCCAAATTTCTCATTGCTGTAGTTAAGGCTAAGAATGTGGGCTCTGGAGGCACCAGAGTGACTTAGTCGGGTAAGCATCCGACTCTTGATTTCGGCTCAGATCATGATCGCAGGGCCATGAGCTCCAGCTCCACATCAGGGTCCACGCTGAGCATGGAGCCTGCTTAAGATTCTCTCTCTCTTTCTCCCTCTGCCACTCCCCACCTGCACTCTTTCTCTCTCTCTCTCTAAAAAAAATAAATAAATAAGGAACATCAGTTCTGGAGGCAGTCATACCTGGTTTTTCGTTGTTACGAATTCATGCAGTGTTCTAAAGCTCTTTTTCTCCTCTGGAAAATGGAGGTAATCACATTACTTGCCTGTTGGAGTTGTTATAAAGATGAAATGATATAATGTATAAGCACTCACCACATAAAAGCAAGCAATAAATTTCAACTATTAGTGACAAAGATAATAATTTGAGAGTGAAAAATCATGTGAGGCATCTAGACAGACCTTGACACAATACCGGGCACAGAACTGATAATTGATAAATAATTGTTGAATGAACAAATGAAGTATCAGCACGTGCAATAAGAGAGGTAGCACTGTAGGAGAAAGAATGGTTTGAATGGGTGACTTTGGGAGAATCCCTTTCTTTCCGTGAGTTTTCATCTGCAAAGGGAGAGTGCTAGATTTAGCAGGCTATAAAGCACTTTCTTTTTTTTTTCCCCCAAATGCTTTTATTTTATTTTTTCAGTGTTACAAGATTCATTGTTCATGTACCACACCCAGTGCTCCATGCAATACGTGCCCTCCTCAATACCCACCACCAGGCTCGCCCAACCCCACACCCGTAAAGCACTTTCTATTTAAAAAATATATCTATATCATATATATAGATATCTATATCTATCTATATCTATAGCGACAGGCTGGTAGGGGACATGCTGATATCATCCCCATTTGCTATCCACATAGGGTTATGGCCACATGACATGGTAAGTCAAGGCTATGCATGATAGTGTTGGCTGAATGGCTTGAAGAGAAGACATGGGAGAGTTACAGCAGATGGGGAGATTAATTCTGATTGGCAGAGGGCATGAGTGAGGTTTCCTGGAAGAGGCAGAACTTCCTTCAATTGGGTTTTAAGAATCCGAAGAATGCCAACTTAAGGTGAAATGAAAGAAGCTGAGCATTATTCTGAATGTCACACATACCTAGGAGCTACAGAGGTCTCAAGGAGTTCACCAAATGTTCACTGAGCTCCTATTCAGCATAAACCATAGAGGGTTAACCCCACGGGGGTTCTCAAAAGGCAGAACACTCAGATCTCCTCCTTGAGATGCTTAAGATCTGGCACAGAAAAGAAGACAAGGACATAAATCCAACGATATAGGAGAGGAAAGAAAGCTAAATAATCCTCGGGGAGTGATTTATTTTAATGTTTAATAAAGAATAATGTTATGGAGAAGGTGACATTTGCACTAGATTGGAGAAAAGCACATAAGTTAGAGTTCTGGATCTGGACATATATCTCCTAGCTAGGTGATTTGGGGTAAATTGCTCCCTCTTTCTGAACTTGAATTTCCTTTGCTTTTAAAACAGACAAAGACCAACCTAATCTAGGTGTGGTCAGAATACGTACCCACAGGTCCATACCTAGCATATGCAAGGTACCCAACGAGTCATGTTGCCCTTAACTGGTATAAGGGGAGTTGGTTAGAAAGCATTGCTGAATTAGTTTCCCAAGGGAAGCTCTTCACTGAAGAGCAATTAATTGCACACCTTGCATCTCAGTTGATATAAAACGTGGCCAATTGGACAGTGATTCTGCAATTTCTGGAAGAATGAGAGTTGAAAGCATTGGCCATGATGTGACTCAAGCCTCTTCTCAAATAAGCCACAAGAGACATTTGTCCTGGAAGTCAGCGGAAGGGATTATCAAGTGTTTTACTTTCCGTCAAGCAAACCGTGGTGAAATGAAGAGAACGCCCACCATTGCCCATTTCTGATTTCTCACAAAGCTTCCTCTTCCACAAGATTATGGAGATATTTTATTCCCATTTAAAACAATAGAAAGCTTACAGGTAGATTAGAGGTAGGCTAGCCAAGGAGTTAAGAATGTGGACTTTGGAGTGAGATAGACTTAGGTTCAAATGTGCCATAAAATCCAACCTACTGAGACTCATTAAAAACAACAACAGCAACAAACAAGCAAACAAAAAACAATGCAAAATAGGGATAAAAAAACTACAGATGATGGTTTTGTTCATGAAATGATATAATATTTAATATGCATAACCACTGAAGATACCTATGCCTCCCACGACAAATCGTAGCTAGTTCTTAGAATTACTAGGATAAAAATAAATATATATAAAATCATATTTTGGTACAAATTTTTAAAAAAATGCAGTTTCAGGCAGTGATCTTCATCTTCGACTAAAATTCTAAGCAAAGAAATGTCTGGGGCACCGGAGCTGGGCAAAAAGGAGCTCTTTGCCAAGAGTCCGAGGACAAGGTTGGATGATGGAAGTTGCTCTTTCAGTTTCCAGTCACAAGCCCGCAGGAAGAGTAAGAGAGGACTCCCGATCACTTCAGAGCCACCCACTTATAGACACAAAAGCTTCAAAAAATACAAAGGAAAACACCTGGAGCCCAGCCAGAGTGGTCCCTAACCTTGTCATCTGCAACCCCACCTCAGGAAACAGTAGGATCACTTGCTCCCTTTTCCCCATGGCTTTGGAGAACAGGCAATGATTACACCACAGAGTTAATTTATTTTCAGATAGAGCTTGGAGATGCTAAAAAAAAAAAAAAAAAAGCTGAAAGTTATTCTTTCTAATATGAGTTAAGAAGACAGAATGATAGGAAGCTATAGGGAATGTGGTTATAGACTGGCTTAAAACCTACCTCTTAGTCCTGTGAGGAGAAAAGTTAAAACTTGGTGTCTAACACACAGTAAGTGTGTAATACGGGCAGGCTGTTATTCCTGCTGGTATCATTTCTTGCAGTTGTCAACTCTGGTCTGTGTGCTAAATTAATATAATCCAACTACTGTTGGGGAGGAAGAAAAGACGCTAATATTTATCCAGTACCCACTGACATATGTCCTCATCACTGTGCAGCATGATAGCTTTCATCTTATTTAATCTACCAGATAACCCCATGAAATCTATAAAAATGAAAAATGAGATTCAAAAGGTTAAGTGATTCTTCCTAGCCCCTGGAGCTAGAACACAAGAGTGCTAGATCCAGATTGGCTGGGCTCTCCACTATTTATTTAGTCTCGGAGATTCAGGTTTTGTTTTGCCTTTTTTTTTCCTCCTGTAAAATGGGATGATTATTGGACCTCCTCCATAGGCTTGTTATGAGTATTAAATAGAATCCTTCCTATAAAAAGCATTTAAATATTGCTTGGAACCTACTGCGCATTCAATAGAGGTAAACTGTTGTTAGAATTGTTCGTTTAAGCAAAAAGAAGATTTGAATTGGATTTCTTTTACTCCAGATATACTCCCTATATATGGAATAATTAAATTGAATAGTTCTAAAGCAGCAGCTTTGTGCAAAGCGCTGGGCTAAGCATCATTTGGGGAAACACAAATAGGAATGCAACAGAGTCTCTGTCCCACAGGGAAAGGGGAGACCAGCAGATGTGTAATTAAGTGTGATGGTTGGGTTTGGTTAGATTTCAGAGAAATCTAGAGGAAGTTCTCTGGGAGCCCAGAGGAGGGAGCCCTTCAGACTGGTGGGGGAGGGGTGTGGTAACAGAAAGAGCTCTTGAAGATCCTTCCTTGCCCCAGGTGGGTTCTAATCTTGAAAGAAGGACATAAACAGGACACCAGGAACAATGCAAGATCCTATCTCAGGGAGTTCCAGATTCTACCACACAGACAATGCTTGCCTAGGAATTCTGAGTGTAATCCTGGCTTGGCATAAGGTGGAGCTCCGCTAGAGATGAGAGGTGACACAAAGGGTCATAAAATTCAGAGCCCTGGAAAAGAAGAGAGGGTGCTCATTTATTGAGCACCTACTATGTGTCATACAGTCCACCATCCTCAAGACAGCTCTGTGATAAGGCCACTGAGACTCAGGGAAATTCAGTGCCATGCTGAAGGTCATAGGAACCCAGGTCACAATGATGTGTACATTAAAAAAAAAAAGATTTTATTTATTTATTTGTCAGAGACAGAGAGCACAAGCAGGGGGAGCAGCAGGCAGAGGGAGAAGCAGACTCCCCACTGAGTAAGGAGCCCCGTGTGGGACTCCATCCCAGGACCCTGGGATTATGACCTGAGCCAAAGGCAGATGCTTAACTGACTGAGCTACCCAGTCATCCCTGATGTATACTTTTTGATGTATATATGAACCACTCTCACTCATTCACACCCCTCCCAAACTTTAGGAAGCCACTTAGATGTTACTCTCCTAACTTCCCATAAACCCCTTACACCCTCCCTGGCAAAATATCTTGCTTTTAATTATTACCAAATAAAAGGAATAATGAAGGCCTGTATCCTAAGAGCGAAGGAAGAGAATTATTTTTGTTCTAAAAAGTAGTTTTTAGGACAAAACTCCCCCCAAAACAAGGAACTTCTTGGGTCGGAGTTGGGATGGAATTGACTAAATATGGGACGATCCAATGGAAACTACTGGCATACTCTAATAATTGGGGGCTCCATTATATTTCAGATTTGGAAACGATCTTAGGTATCTTCAACTCCTGTTCTTTCATTTTACATAAGAGCAAACAGATCAAAGGTCCACATGGGTCAGAATTAGAACCTGAGTCCCCTAGCTGTCTGATGATTGCTCTTTGACTATAAATGATGAAAGGACAGGGGACGAATCCTTGAAAGACCAAGGGATGGGGTAGAAGAGGGATAGCAGCAAGTGGTATGTTATGTATCTCCTATAAAGAAATAAGAATGGCGTGCATCAGCCGGTGATTAGGGTGGGTCATAAACCAAGGGTTATAATTCATTCAGTTGTATTCACTCAATTAAAAGCAAATGCATACATACATGCATGTATAAAAGTCAAAGTGGCTTCCGAGACAGGTGGGATAGAATAGTAAATGTGTGCTCAATGAAAAGACGAGTGAAAGGCTCTGCCACTTGCTCCAAAGCACGTAGGGACTGAGATCAAGAAGCTCTGGGACTGTGATACTTGGATCTGTCCCTTTGTCTTCATGCCTGCCACAGGAGAGAAATGAACACTTGGCCTCCTGGATTTTCATTTGTCTTTAAGAACCCAAGGGCACTTGGCACTTGACAACAGCGGTGGATTAAATGGTATTCACATTGCATGTTTATAGTTTACAAAGTATTACACCCCAGAGCATATTTTGTTCTCAAAATGAATTTGTGAGATATTCCCATTTTAAAGGTAAAGAAGTGGAAGGCTCGTGAATCAAAGTGGCTCATGCAGGGCAGAGCCCTGACATGTGTTGGAGTGACTGGGGACTTAGAACTGTAACTCTTGTGTTATGACTCTTGGTGGGAAAGTTGACAAAGTCCCAAACGTCTAGGAATATTCAAAACTACGGTATACAATGACTGAGAAGCCCCTGGAAGAAATACAGTTTTCCAATGCCTAACTGCCACAATTGAAGTGAATTCGTAGTCATGTTCCAACCTCTGTTGGGAAAAGAGGGGGTTTTTGCAGGATGTAATTTATGGAGTTCAACATAGATCTTTTTTTTTTTTTTTCTTTTTTTATTGAATGCCAACCTCATGACTTCCATAGATGACTTGGAATTGCAAAAAGTGGATAACTTGCTCGGGCAAATTCCATTATCTATGGCATTGTACCTCCAAAGATCTGTTCCTTTCAGCCTGGAAACACATTTAATATAATGCCATTTTCATTTCATAACTGGAGAAACTGAGTTCAAACATTTTTGGCCTTAGAGCATATGGCAAGTACTTCCCAAACCAAGAAGATCTGAATCTGGGATCTCCTGTTTTCTAAATAATGCCATAATCCCTGCATACCACATTCCGGCTTTTATAGAGGGGATGTCTGAGTCATTTGCTCATCCTACAAATCTGCATACTTTCACCAACACATATTCTCCACTGGTGTTCACTCTCCCTGAAGTGTACAGAAATGATCCCAGCTCTCTGGAAGAATCTAGAGCAGCCCTGAGGACAGGAGTGCATGGGGAGGAAAGTTCCTGGTTCATGGAGCAAATTTCACTTCAGGCTCCTAGCATGCTACCCACACGCAAACCTCACACAGCATATTTTTATCATGACATTATTTGAACATACTGGTAATTAATAATTTGTAATCTACCACTGCTAACTCATTTTGACTTATTAAACACTTGGAAGGAAAAAAAAAAAAAAAGAACTGTTTTGCCATAAGGGGGAGCTTTTGAGTTCCATAAAGAGGGGGGAAGAAAAAGAACAAAAATATATTACATATATGTCCCAGTTCAAAACAGATCCACAAAGCAGCAAATGGTCAGATCCTTACCTGTGACTTGAACAGTGTCAGAGAACCTGAATTTCTTAGGTTGAAAAAAGAAGGCAAATTAATATTTTTCTCTTATTTTTTAATAGAAAACTACAGTAATTTCTAACAGCCAATAGAATATTTTTAAGAGTATTCAAGAGTATTTAGAGACCTAGTTGTGCTGAGTGTAAGCTTTGGGAAGGCAAATGCCTTGGAAAATGCCTTTCCCCTGGTTGTTCTTGATGATTCCGCGAGGATTTTGGAGACAACATTTGGACTAGCTGAAGCCAGCAGCACTGGGGGCTCAGGGAAGAGAGGGGACGTTCACCACTGCATAACTTTAAGGGAATTCTGAGCCAGGAAAGGATAGGGAAGGCAAAAGACAGGGGGAAGGAGGAAGGAAAGAGGAAGAGGGAGAGAAAGGGAGTAGAGAAAGGGAGAAAAGGAAAGGGAGAGAGAGGGAGGGAGAGAGATGGATGAGAGAGAGGGAGAGAGACAGCGTTACAAAAAATTCAGAGAATCAAGTTTCAAGACCCTTTCTGTGCTATAGAGAAGGATGAGGTTTACCAGTAAAGTGCAAAGGGGATCCTGAGCGAAGAGAGAGATTTTTCTCCCGCCAGGAGGGGAAAAAAAAATAAAAAAAAAAAAAAATAATAAGGGGGGGTGGGTGGTGAAGGAGGGGGAAAAAAAGCAAGCAAAACAAAACAAAAACAGGAATGTGTGTTTTGAGCAGGAATGAGGAGAGCTGGAAGGACCGAAAGGGGGTGTGTACAGAATTTCATTAAATTGTTACTTTAAGATTGTCTTCTTAAAAAAAAAAAAAAAAAGGAGGGGGTGGAGAAGCGGGAGCGAAGGAGGCAAACGGCGAAGTGGAGGAAGGCTGGGTAGCTCGGCCTCTCCAAACTGATTGATTAGTCATGATCCCCGCAGTTTTAACAGGGACTCATTCAATTGGGAAGGTGGAGCGCTCGGGAGCAGATTAGCATACGCTTGTTTACTCATCTTCTGAGGGCTTTTTCCCCCCTCTTTCCTTTCATTTTGTGAAGAAGGAGGGAGGGGAGGGGGGACTGGGGGGGGAGAAGGGGGCTGTGGCTTGTGTTATAAAGGACGCAAAAAATAAATAAATTAGAGCATCTTTTGGGGGGAGGGAATTCAGCGGATCAGTGTCTTAGAGGAGCTTTTTTTTTTTTTTGAAGAGCGAGAAACCATATAAAATAAAATGAAATAAAACAAGGAGGAAGGCAACCAGCTGTTAGAGGGGGAAAATAAGGCAGATAAAGGAGCGGGGAGAGAAATTAATTGCCAACCAGGAGGAGTTGGGCTGTATTTTTCAAAGGTGGGGGGAGTGGAGCACACACCTTGAGGAGGGAAGAGAGAAAGAAAAGAAAAAAGCAAGTGGAAGGGGGGGCTCGCCCAAGAAGGGTGAAGAAGCGAAGAAAGTCGAGGCGCCGAGGCTCCCAAAGCTGGCAGCTCCGGGCGGCGGTGCAGGGGCGAAGGGGGGGCGGGGGGGACCGTCGGACATGCGGCTCTGGAGTTGGGTGCTACGCCTGGGGCTGCTGAGCGCCGCGCTGGGCTGCGGGCTGGCCGAGCGCCCCCGCCGGGCCCGGAGAGACCCGCGGGCCGGCCGCCCCCCGCGCCCCGCCGCCGGCCCGGCCACCTGCGCCACCCGGGCGGCCCGTGGCCGCCGCGCCTCGCCGCCGCCGCCGCCGCCGCCGGGCGGTGCCTGGGAAGCCGTGCGCGTCCCCCGGCGGCGGCAGCAGCGGGAGGCGAGGGGCGCCGCCGAGGAGCCGAGCCCGCCGAGCCGGGCGCTCTATTTCAGCGGGCGAGGCGAGCAGCTGCGCCTCCGGGCCGACCTCGAGCTGCCCCGGGACGCGTTCACGCTGCAAGTGTGGCTCCGAGCGGAGGGGGGCCAGAGGTCTCCGGCGGTGATCACAGGTAGGCGAGGGCGCCCTGGCGGGTGCCCGGGCTCGGGTGGCGGGCCGGTTGGGGGCTTGCGGGTGGGTCTGGGCGGGAGACTCCCTGGCCAGAGGCACCGAGGCACCCGGGCGAGCTGCAAGCCTCACTTTGCCCCATCTGCTGAATGGGCGCACTTGGAAGGCTTTTTTGCCTAGCCCCTGGGGAGGAACTCAGGGAGCGTTCCTGGCTGCCCGAGACCCGCAGGCGCTGAGGGCTGGTCCCTGGGGAGCCTTGTGCCCCTACGTCGTATGTCCTGTTCTAGATGGTCGGAGGGACGCGCTCTGTTTGGGATGGAGGGGAGGATGACCCAATAGGGATGCATGTGAAAAGAGGCCAGGGGATTATTGATTTCTTTGACTTTTTAATGGAGGTGAGTCCCCCCAACCTTCATTTGGGCCCTTTACCCAGAAAGCCTGCAAGAACGGGTTTGTTGTGATCAGAACGACTTAGAAGTCCTCGAAGTCCCCCAAAGTTGCTTTCTGCTTGATGCCTGCTTGTGGGATGCACCCCCTTCTCCCCTGCCACACACACATGCACACACACACCCCGCCATCCTATGCCCTGGCTTTTAAAGCCCGCTGCATGTCACTCGGGGCTGGGGCAAGACCTTCCCGATGCACACCCAGCCAGTCTTCTCCGGACTAGGCTGCGAAACGGGGCGCTTTCCTCATTTGGGACTTTTACGAGCCCGTAATGAATTTGAGTTCTCCCTTTTCACCCTCCCCTTCCCTGTTCCACTGCAAAGCCCATAGTGAAACCGGACACTTTGCGAGGGTTGCAAACCTTAGAAATGCGCCAACATCCATTTACCCCCTCTAAATGAATCTGTGGCAATGCCTTTAATACTACTGGGGGGCGATGGGGGGACGGCGCTGGAGGAGAGAAGGAAAGTTTTGCCTCTTCGGACTGAGACTGGGAGATTCCCTTCCTGCACAAACAATCTTGCCGTGTCCTAGGACGTCTTAAAGTGAGAGTAGGGGTTCCCCCTTCGCTGCAGCCCGGAAACGTGTGGAGGCGGTTCGCGATCCCACCCCCTTACACACACACTTTCTTCGAAGGGAAAGCTGTGAGTTATTCCGGCAGTTCTGCCTCATTCTGTCTTGCTGTGGACTTTCTCAGACTTTATGCTGACGCTCTTCTCCTTCTGTGAAGCCCATTTCGGGGGACCCAAACTCTGCTGCTATACCAAGAATCTACCCCCAAAGCTTCCACTCTCCCGATCCCAAACCGAGAGCAGGAAAGTCACTTTCCCCCATATCTTACGTCATCACATGCTATTTTTTTCTCTCTGACGCCCCCCCCCCCAAGAGGGAGAAGGAGACTGAGCTCATTCACTGTTAGCTCCCAGGTCCTAGGCACCTGAAGCTGGGTATACCTTAGAATAGAGGTAAAGTGTTATTTATAATAATAACGATGATGGTGATAATTCAGGGCTATATGCTGTGTTTACTTCTCTTTCCGAACGTCGGAAAAGCATAGAGCCTGCTGCTTAGAGACGATGGAAAAAAAAAATGAGTAGATCTGATTTTTCCTGAGCTTTACCTGTCATGCTAGTGATTTGGAATGCTTTTCCTCCAGAGGGGAAGGCCCAGGGTTGTATAGGTATCATCAATGAAAAGGTAATAAATACGTTTTTTTAAAATAATATATATATATATATATATAACACCTGGGATTCCACAGGAGCCTGCTTTATAAATGTCTATAATTCAGACAAGGAGCCTCTCTTCACACGCGTTCTCTTGAGCACTCATTCACTCTCTCACACAAAGATTGTGCAGTAAAATACTTTAATTGGATGGAGGACGTTAGGTTATTATTGCTTGTATAAAATGCCTGGCCCATTTTATGTGTGGAAATAACATTCCTCTCAAAATGAAAAAAAAAAGAAGAAGAAAAAAAGAAAGAAAGAAAAAGAGAAAGAAAGAAAGAATGGAAAGGCACTGCTCTCGTATAGTACCAGAAAGCCAGAAGCTTTTCTCCCGAGGATTCTGGTGGATTTTTTTTTCCCTCCCCTCCTTGAGTCTGAGCCAGAATTGGCGGTGTGTAAACACCTGGCTCTGAGCCAGAAAAGACTCATTCTGCGTATCCTCCACACGGTACAGACTGTTGGACTAAAAAGAACCTGCTTCTCCTTGAATTAAAAAGCAAACAAACAGAGGTTCTTTGCAGAAGCACTTTTTTTCGGCTCCTTCCTTCGTCCGTGTAAGTTCAGGCAGGGAGAGGCAGGGCCTAGGTGGGCAGCCCAGACGCCCCGTGCCCAGCCATGACCTCTGGAGCCGGGTTTGCCACCTGACCTCGGCCGGCTCCCTCTGGCTGGGCGTCGCCGTCACTTTCGTAGGAATCCCTGGTCCCCTGTCTTGAGAGAGCAGGCATCTCTCAGCGGGGAGCGCGCTGCTATTTCAGGCAGAGGGTTGCTGCCTTGCTTTCAGGCCAGGCTGCCTTACATCACTCTTTGCTGCAGGATTCAATTGGGTTTCGTAAAGGTCTAATTTTACGGTGCTGTTAACCGGGTCTGTCGTCTGGCAGAGGCAGGCCTTGCCGCTCCTGGTAGGCGGGCTGTGCTCCCAGATCCGCCCGGGATGCTATTTCTGCCCCGGTTCAAACTTCACTGACACCAGTTCAGACAGGCGCGCTCAAGAGAGGCAGGGGGAAGGAGGGAAGGAGCAGCGTGCTTCTGAAGCCCAGAAAACATGCCTTTTATTTTTCCAAAAGGGAAGAAGAAAAAATATATATATTAATAAATAAAAAGAGAAAGGCTGATGCAGGCAAAAACAAAGCCAAAGTTAGAAAGTACTTGTGTCCAGGCTTCTCCCGAGGGCCCACCCATGATGGAGGGTCTTGAGAATTAAGGAATCCTTTAAGGCTACAGTGAAAAGGGGTCTGCAGGGGTTACACCCCCACCCCCAGCTTTCTCTGTAGCCAGGTAGGGAGACAGAGATAGGAGGGAGGGGTGCTGCTGGCTGACACAGCTCCTAGATGGCAGGAACTCGGTTTTAATCTCGGGCATGCGGCCTTCCAGGGCCTTCCCCCGCCCCACACACACACACCCACGGCTGAGAGAACATGTATAGTAAACAGCATCACCTTTTCCCCCTCCCCGACCCACCACCCAGGCCCAGCCCTGTCTTCGAGCACAGAAGTTTGGGCTCCCTTTCAAGTCCAGGGTGGGGGGCTTTCTTCCACACTCCTTTGCTTTTGTCCCGTAGTAGCAGGCAGGATCCAGACCCCTGCCCCTCATCCCCAAAGGCCCCCTCCCCAAAACCCTGCAGTCCAAAGAAAGAGAAAGGAGAAGAAAAAGAAAACAATAGACTCAATTTGCTCCAACGAGCAGAGGCTCGGAGCAGCCGTTAATCTTGTTAAAGTTTCTCCTGACGTGTTAGATAATTGAAATGTGGACCCCACAAGTGCTGCCCTCCTCCCACCCCATCCCTTCTTGATCTAGAATTCCTGCTCTGAAGGCGAAAGGGATTTACCTGAATCCCGTCCAGCACCTCTGCTTGCCACGCTTTTTTTCTTTTGTTCCAAATGTTGGACTGTTGAGTTTGCTGGCTAGTCTGAAGAATCTTTTTATTTCCTCCCTCCTGCAGCCCCCACTTCCTACTACCCACCCAATCCCCCCAAAAGAGTGCCTGAAGTTTCCCAACTTCAGAAGTGCTGGAACAGGGAAGACTGGGTTTCAGGGAGTCCCTCTATTAATACGCAACCCCCCCCCAACTGTCGTAGTCACATTCAGGGTCTAGAATATTGCAAGTGTACGAGCCAGTTTCAGCCATGAGGTTACCTACGTAAGAATGCACCTCTGCCCCGAAATGGCTGGGTGACCTCGGGCAAGCTAGTTGACTCCCCTGGGTTTCAGCTTCATCTACAAGGCAAGGACAGCAGGAGTACCTACTCATTAAAAGAGCTCACACATAGATAGTGCTCAGCACTGGATTTGGTGGATCGTAAGTTCTCCATAAACTTCACTCTTATTACTGGGCATGATTTTCCAGAGAGCTCAGTCTTATCCTTATGGACTGAGGACACTTAAAGGCAGAAAGGAAAGCAGCTCTTCCTGGATGCCTCCAAGGGGCTACACACCGGGCTAGGCACCTGCCTTGTGCCTTTATACTTCACCTTCGCCTTGGAGGTGGACTTCACCTCCTTTACTTTTACAGATGAGGAGATGAAGTCTCAGGCAGCGGAGGTGACTTAGTGTACAGACCCACAGGCCGTCAGGGAGGCAGAGCCCAGATGTGACCTTGAGTTTTAGTCGCCCGTTCCCTCTTCAGCAATCTTTCTGGGAAGAGAAGAAACAGTTCACATTCCCTTCTTTAGCCCTGCTGCAGAATGTCCCCATTCCTTTCTGCATTTCTGGGTGCTGACCATGCCCCTACAGATTTAAGAGGATAGAAAATGAGTCTAAATCTCACTCGGAACCCTGGCTTTGACCTAGCAGGTCTTTTTCTCCTCTCACGCCAGATTAGGCAGACTGGCCTTGGATTATCTGTTGCCGGTTCCTTGCCGTGTGATTTGAATCCGGTCATTTTTTCATCTCTCTATCCTTTTGTTTCCTCATCTGTAAAATGGGCATAGTGATCCTGGGATATTGCAGTGAAGTAAACATGCAGAAAGTACCTGGCACAGTGTCAGCTCCTATTAGGGACTCGGTCAACGGTAACGGGATCCAGTAAGTAACCACATTCCCTTTTCCAGTTTGCTAACTTGCCCTCAGGAAGTCGGGCCTGTTGGCACTGTTAGGGTGTCCCCTCTTGAGTTAGTGGGGGAGTTTATCTAGAGTAGACCGTGTATCTCAGGGGACAGTTAGACAACCCCCCCCCAATCCCTCCCTTGGCACTTTCATTTCCTCTTCTTTGACCTACTTGGATGACCCCTTGGTGGTAAGAGCCAGAGGAAGTCTAGAACCACTGGACCAATGAAAAAGAAAACCAGTTAGCACTGAAGAGAGTGTGTACCCTGGGGAACAAAGGGCAGACAGTGGTTATCGTGGGGTCCAGGTCACAGATCTACTGTCACATGCCTCTTGCTCCTTTCCCGGATGCCCTCAACTTCCCCTTTTCCCCAAGCAGCCATTCACGTGGCCAGCCAGGGTGATGGAGTCTGCATCAGCCTCACTCCTCTTCAGGGAGGAGAGAAAGCTTGAGGCTCAGAGGTGTGCAGCTTGGGAATGTGGGTCGTGCAGTGTCAGCCTAGGCATGGACCGGGACACGCAGCTCATTATGCAACAGGGAAACTGAGGGCCAGAGTTATACAGGGGCTAAGAATTAAACTATATTCACAAACTGTGCCTCTCAAGGGGGCCTGGGAGACCATATCGTCCAGTAGTTCACAACCCTGGCAACACTTGGAATTATTAACCTTTCAAATATCCCAGTGCCTGGGCCGTATCCCAGGGATGCTGATGTCAGGGGTCTGGGGTTGGCCTGGGTGCTGGTGTATTTCAGAGCCTTCTCGGGTAACTTGGAAGGACCACCAGTGGGAAGAATCATTGATCCAGTTCAGTGTCTCCTTGCTCTGCAGGAGGGGAAACTGAGGCCCAAAGAGGAAGTAGCATTTCCCGTTTCCTGAGCTGGTTAGTGGCTAAGACTTCACAGAATTTTACTGTCTCGGTCCTGAGTTGCCAAATGCCAGAAGGGGCCCTTCCTTCATTCTCAGTTCCCGTGCTGACCCCAAACCCCTGGGTGCCATGGCCCTGATATTCCATTTTTCCAGAGCCATTCCTGTGTGTGAAACTATACTCTCTCCATCAGCGGTCACCTCTAAAATGCTAACATACCTGTAGGGAGGTAATACTGAGTTCTATGCATTTGATTTTAAGTGAAACTCTCCAGGTGGTTGGGAGGGGAGCCTCGCTGAGAAGGAAGGGAAGCTCATTTCTGAGGCATTCTCCACTTTGCACCAGGCTAGATCCACAGGAAGGAGTATGTTCCTTTTATTTCAGAGCCCCGCATTTAAGACCACTCTGAAACTAGTACTGGCTGTAGCTGTCTCAGAGGAAGAGGAGGGAAGGTCCCCAAGTGCCCTGGGTAGGAGGACCGCATCGACAGCAGGCTTGTGCTGTGTGAACCAAGGGCTCAGGAATCCAGCAAATGCCTGTTTCCCCCCTCGGGTGGTCCCCTTCCTTTCTCTCACTGCCCCCGTCTCTTTCTTCTTGCTGCAGAAAGGCTCTGCTTCATGGCTTGATGCACTTACTGGAAATACTTAGCTGAGGACTGACCTGTGCATCTTGGTCCCTGGGCTCCCTTGAAGACCTCAAACGGGGCCTCAGGAGCTCTGAGTTCAAGTTCTGGCTTGGCCTCCTCTGAGCTGTGGAACCCGGGGCCTCCAACTTAACCACGGGGGCCTCAGGGGACAATTTCAGGTGTGGTTATATTCAACATCCCCCGTCACGGGTTGTCACAGGAACCCAGTGAGACAGTGGTGGCAGCAGCTCTTGGCCAAGAGCAGAACCCGGTCCACACGTCTGCAGGAGGAGGAGGAGGAGGGGCTGGAAGGTGAGAGATGTGAGGAATTTGTGTGATCAGGGTCATTCCTGGGAAGGCACCTTCATTATCATTATTCACATTGCAAATGATAAATAGTGATCAAGTTAGCAAATCTTTCACACCTGTGACCTCACTGGAGCCCCTTGATGTTGGGTCTTCACGAATCCACGGAATCCGACCACTTATTTGCTGCGGGACCTTGACAACTGCTCATTGGGCCTCCGTGTTCTCAGGGTACACAAGGAGGGGCTGGGATAGAATAGGGGCTTTCAAACTGTGCCGCACAACTTAGGGATCCCCTGGGGAGATGCTGAAGGGCAGGTTGTGCCCCCGCCCCCCACTTTCCCTTCACCTTATTCTGTGTAAACTGTGCACTTCTACAAGATTCCATGTGCAGGAATGGAACAGAGTTGAACAGACAGGGAATGACATGGAAGAATGATTGTTAATTCTGTTCATGTGTAATAATGGTAACGTTATTACGTATACTTAAGGCCCCTAATCTGTTAGAAATGTGTCCCGAAGTATTTATGGGTTAAACTACGTTATATCTGTTTTGTTTGTTTAAAATGCTCCAGAATGACCCAACCAAAAAAAAAGGTATGGTGGGTGTGCTAGATGAAAGGAGATGAACAGACTGATAACCGTTGTTGAGAACAGATGATAGAAATGATGGGCTTCAGTACATTTTTCATGTGTCCCTCCAGGTGTGGTTAAGGATTTCCATAATAAAAAGCTAAAAAATAAATTAAGAGATTGAGCGCCATAGGAGGCGTTGAAAGTCTTAGATCCCTGCATGTTCTGTGAGCTGATAGGTGTCCCAATACTGAGGTGCCAGCTCGGGGAGTGTCGGGGACTCTCCCAAGGTCACACGGCAGTCAAATGAAAGTCCAGGTGCAGCCCAGGCTTCGGACACTAGGAGCTCCCTCTGCCCTCCTCTCTGCACTGTCGCAAACTCAAGTGGCTGACCATCCTGGGAGAGCTCGAGGGGAGGCTTCCCGGGTGCCTCTAGGAGGAGCCAGTGGAACCCTGCTGGGCAGTAAGAAGCTTCTGAGTGAGGACATTCTTGGCTGTATAGAACCATCTCATACACTGTGAAGCATTTAGCATCTTTGATACCATGCAGAAGAATCCCCCAGGATCTGCAAGTCATTGTGACAATCCAAAGCATATTGTGACAATACACACACACACACATACACACAAACACATACACACATTTCCACATATTCCTATTTCTCACTTTTCTGGCTCCTCATTTCTCTCCATCTCCAATTGCCCTGGGAATGTTCTAGAAACTCCTCGAGCTCTGGGGGAATGACCTGCCTCTGCCAAATCTCAAGAGAAGTTGACACTATCAGGAAACGGGGGAAAGGAGCCTAGATTTACCAAGGCAGTATTTTGTAGTGGTTGATTCTAGGAGGACACCAGAGTCAGACGGCCTGAGTTTGATTTCCTGACTCTCCCACCTACTAGCCGCATGACCTTGCGCAAGTTACTTAATATCGCCAAGCTTCACTTTTCCCATCTGTAAAATGCGGATGACACTGGCTCCTACTTCATGGGGTTGTTTTGAAGATTAACTGAGCCTCCATGTGGAAAATGCTTAGTAATGGAATCTAGACCATGGGTAAGCATAGTAAACGTTAACTCATGTTGGTGTTATGTGTGACCGACCCTTGCCACCTTGCCACATGTTAGTTCTAATTCTCTCAATAACTGTGAGTTGGACAGGCTTATCTCCTCTGGCAGAGCCTGGGATTGCCTTTCCCTTCCTTACCACGCGGGAAAGATGAATTACTCTCATCTTAACACCAGACAGAAAAAGTGAAAGGCAAAACTATAAACACTCTATTGTTTCGTATTACGAAAGCATATGTCCTCCTGGTAGAGAGTCTAAGGAATACAGATCAAAACAAGGGACACAGTAAGAATGTGTCCCTCCCCTGCCCAGGCATCAATCAGCAAGTGGTTATTGAGTTCTTGTTATGTGCCAGGTACTGTGTGGGGCCCTGAATCCAGAGCACTGAGCATATGAGGAAGATATCTCTGCTCTCAAGAAGTTTATGTTCAGGGATAGGGGAAGGAGGTGGGCGCAGAGTATAAATGAGTGAGTGACTATATCACATATTTACGTGCTCATGAAGAAAAACAGAGAAGGACATCTGGGGCACATTGGAGCGGTGGGGTTGCAGGAGGAGTGAGATTTAGGTGGGTGGTCAGGGGAAACAGCAATGAGAAGTGGCACTGGGGAAGAATCTTAAGAGTAGACCCAAGGCTATCTAGAGAGGACCATGGTGTATTGGAGAAAGAAGAGCAATGGGCTAGGAGCTAGAAAATGTCAGTTCTAGACCTGTCCAGTAATTAGTTCACTGTGTGACTTTGGATAAGTCACTTTCCCTCTTGGGGGCCAATTTTCCTCATCTGTACTGTTGGAGTAGGGATGAATTTATCTTTGCCATAGAGACCCTTCTAGCAGAGATCTCATAGGATTCTATAATCCTAATCAGGACTGACCTAAGACAAAATTGTAAACTTGGCAATAATTCCAGTTTTCTTCCTGGTTTTGGTGCGTTTTCCTCCACTAGGTGGTGCCTATCCCCCTCAAGGTCCAGGTGCCCACACACTTTCTGCTTCCTCGGCCCTGGCAACACTCATTCTTGAAAAATGACCCGGTATTCCTTCTTGCTAAGGTTTCATTGACTGACAACAACTTAGAATGTTGCTCTTCCATGGACATACATATACTTGGTATCTCCCCAGAAAGCTTTATATCAAAAATCAAAGTACTAATGGGTAGAGTTTTAGTCAAAGAGTGACTAAAGACATTATTTAGGTAATATTGGTACTTCCCAATAGCTGGAAGGCATCTCAGTCATTTTGCTAATAGTCACTGCCACAAATACCCAAAAAACTCACTGAGTCACCTTTCCAGTGGTCGCTTACTTGGCTCATGGTTAAATTATTCACATTTCATAATTTCTTCCTATGCAAAAGCCATTTCAGGCAAGTTCCTGGGCATCATGGTGGCCACTGACCTGTTAGTCTTGCTTATCATGTTAATCAGATTGTTCCATGAAGTGAAATGCTAACACTCTATGCTCCATGGCCATCTGTTAGCCTACTTTCCTTCTGCAAGTCCCCAGCACTGTCATCAGTGAAGTACCTCTTGTTCCTTCTTGTCCTCCTCCTTCCTCTCTCTTTCTCTTCCACACACCTAAAGCATTTTCTTTGTTCACTTAGACTTTTCTTAAAACAAGAAAAATAGCATTTATTTTTCAATATTGTTTGCCACAGACCCAGGATTCATGGGACCTAGAACAGTAGAAGGGACCCTTTTTCAGTTTTAGAGAACCAGAAAAGGTCTTGGGTTCCAGTTCATTTGGGGGGTAATGGAGACAGAGCGTCTAGAAGGTGGGAGGTCGCAGCTTGGCATCCACAGATGTAATTATGGGGAGTATGTCCAGGCTTTTGCCTTCAAGAGACTCGTGGTCTAAACTGGACCTGTCCCCTTGGTAGTCAAGAAGTTACTTCTGTATCTGTCCCATTCCATCTTTTCTTAATTCCTTAATTTCTTAATTCCATCTTTTCTCATGCTCTATGAACATGAAATGTGGCTGGGCAGAATATGACCACATGTGTTCATAAGAAGGTTATTTCCCCCAATGATATTGTAGATATTTCAGCTACAAAGGCTGATTAAAAAAATAGAAAAAGATATGATAACAGGTCAGTCAGGTACAAGATGGCCTTGTTCTAAGAGATGCAAGGTTCCTGGGAAGAGAACCTAAGAAATGAATCCAGACTATACTGTTTTGTGAACTAACAATTCATGTAGTCCCAAGAAGCAAGGTATATGCATCAAATAGCAAGATATATACATCAAATACATCAAAGCCATTCTTTCCATAGATGAGAAGCTAAGAGTAGGTGGGGGAAAGACTAGTCCCAATCAGCGAGCAAGCTGGGTAAGGTCCTCTGTCCTCTGAGTCTTAGGCCAGGTCTCTTTCAGCTTGTCCCCTGACTTTGCATCCTTTCCCATCAAGTAATCACCATCTCTCTGCGGCTGAGCATCATTTATCTGCAGGCTCTGCTGGACTCCAGACTCCTAGATCCATGGGACATATTAACATGCACTTCAAAGTCAACATGTCCAAAGCTGATTCATCGTTTCTCCAAAATTCCTTGTGTTCTTGTCTGGTGTCACCCACTCTAGATTGATCACCCATCATACTCGGTCATCCATTTCTGTCTATCCTGCCTCCTTAACATTTTTATAGCCAATCTTCCCTCTTCCTGGCTTAGTTAGGCCCCCTGCACCTTTTGCCTTGACTCTTTCCCTAGTACTGTAATGCCCGCCTCTCCGAGCCTCGATTCCCGCACTGCACCCCTTCAGTCTCTCCCCCATCATCCAACAGTCAGTGTTTTCCAAAATGTGAATCTCTAGCTAGAGGCCCTTCCATAGCACTGGCATTATCTGCAATTCGTCCCAGGTACCCTAGGCTTTTTTTTTTTTTCCCCACATTTTCTTTAGTTGGTGTGTTTCCTATATTCCCCTGCGCCATTTTGCGGACTTCTTCAGCCTCTTTGGGATTCTGCTCAAGGTTCCCTTCTTCTGCAAAACCCTCCCTGACTGTTCCCCACCTCTCTAATCCATCTGCCCCGCTCTACCGTCTGCACACATATACCAAAACACCTGGAGTTCTTTATCACATTTAATTGTGTGCACATTTGGGGTCATTTCAGCTTCTCCACTGCCTAGCACCGCCCCTGGCTTATAAAGGTACTATGTGCATTTGTGTTTAATGAATGCATGACTGGATTGGAAAACCAGCTACATGTCTAAAGATGCCGAGAGAAAGAGCTCGGGAACCTCAGGCATGTTGCATTACGTAACCAAAGCACATGACCTAACCCGTGCGTCACACTCAAAAACATTACACAGTGGTTAATTCCATTTCCCCTTGAGCGAAGCAGTCAGAAGGGGAGAGAAATCTGGCCTTCCAAAACAGGGGGGGGGGGAGGGGCAGTGCATTTCAATGCCTCCTCAACTCACATTTCGTCCTCTCTAATCCAAGCCATATTTTAGCCTTGGTCTTTCCCTCTCAGTCCCTCGCCTGTTTGCAAAGGATTTGTTTTGTGTGTGCACCACAGCACATAATCCCGAGCTTTGCTCTCCTCTCAGATTTCCCCCTCTCCCCCTTATCAGGTTCTTACTGGGCCTCGAGTGCCCTGGAAGTCATATCTGTTGCCTGGGTTTTCATCCATTTCCCTCCTTCCTGACTGGCGGGCTTTTCATCTGCTTCGCTTGATCTTGTGAGACCTTGTGGTGACCTCAGGATCTGGAATCCTCTATCTGCTGTTTATATACTCCTGGGAGAAAGTACGCATTCTCAGAAGTAAGAACGGTAATAAAAGCAACAAGCTTACAATGAGCACTTACTATGTGCTGGCACTGGGCTGAGCGCTACGCTTTGAACCCTCTGAATTTGGTTTAGAGAGTTACAGGACTTGCTGAAGGCCCCACAGCTAAAGGCTGGTGGGACTGGAGTTCACACTGAGGCCAGTTTAATTTTATCTTTATCCACAGGCTTAGAGCATGGCTTGGAACACAGTCGTTGTCCAGTAAATGTTCCATGAGAGGATAAATACATGCATGGATACATGGATGGAAGAAGGAAGGAAGGGACCAAAGGTGGTACCCCTAGTGACTAATGAAAACATTTCGAGATTGGCTGTAGAATGAAAAGGGCAGGAATGAAGGGTGGCAGAGATGGAAGAAGAATCTGAATGAACATTGTAAGGTTTCAAAGACGGTGGCTAAGAAATCTCTCCGGGATGCAAAATATATGTTATTTGCAGTTGACTTTTGAACAAAAGACCATTGGCATCCATGAGAGCATTTCTCACCTATAAGTAGTCTGCTGGGAAATAGACACTTACTTCAAGGCTGCTCTCTGCCAAAAACTTTTCTGAACTCCTTGTTTGGGAATCATAGCTTAGGTCCTTTCCCCTAGCTATGCTCGACAGAGACCCACCGTCACCCTCTGAGGAGCTGCCTGGTGCACTTTGAGCTGAATTTGGGCTGTATGCAGGTGATCATGCTGCATGGACCATGGGGTTCTGAGTGGGAGAATGAGCCTGGAGTGGCAAGGCTGATTTGGCGGTGTGTTCTCACTGGAGCTGATTAAGCCCCCGTAGAACCAGTAGCAGGCTCTCAGGATGATTCCTTTATAGAACAGCCCCACTGGGCCGATTAGATCTGATCCGCTAAAAACAAGCAAACACCACGTCTGGTTCATCCCTTTCCCAGTGACGTTTACATTCTGCTTTATCAAATGTGCTCGGTATACAGATGGAGAAACCGAGGTCCAGGCAAGTTAACTTGTCAAATTAAGCTGATTTGATTAATGCGAAGCAGCAAGTTGGCAGCAAAATCATAACTATAACTCGGATCTCTTGACTTTCGGATCAGTGCTCCTTCCATTGGATCACTTTATTTTCCTTTGCGGGAATGGTGGAGGTAGGAAGGATGACAGTTACATCTGTGGGTTCCCATTAGTGACTTATTAGAAAACATCATACAGCTGTTTGGTTACTTAATAAGCACTTCTTAAGTGCCAGGCTCTGTCCTTGGCATTCTGTGAGGTTCAGTAGGAAATGGCAATTTATTAGAAGTAAACCAACCAACCTTCCTTCCTGCTTTCCTCCCACCCACCCACCCACCTACCCACCTATCCATCCATCCATCCATCCATCCATTAATGGATGGTTGTTGAGCACCCTTTAGTCTCTGTATATTATACATTGAACCAGGAGGTGGGGACTAAAAAGAAGTACAGGGCACGGTTCCATCCCTTGAGGAGCTCCCAGTCCTAGCAGCGGAAGCAGACTGGTAAACAGATACATAACATCATGGTAACTGCTGTAACGAAGCAATTAATAGCGTCCTGGGGAAGCAGAGAGGCAGAAACACTGTGTTCTTGAACACCCATGTTTATTACAGGGCTGGAAAGTGTTCTGAGCATTCAGAGGCCTAAGAGGCCCCTTCCACATGGAAAGGGCAGAGACTTTCTCCTGAAGTAGATGGCATGCGGAGTGTGTGCTTTGCCTTGCATGTGGGTGTGTCGTGCATGCCATTGAGGATGTAGAACCATGAATCAAATTAGAACAATAAACACTTTTTGATTCATGTCTCAGCTGAGGACATTGGCCCAGAGCAGCTTTGAGGAGCATGCCACTAGGAGATGATGAGACAATTCTATCCACCACCATCCAAATCAAGTCCAGCACCCCCTTATAGCCGCCGCTCATCATGTTTATCACTCTGTTGTGTTCGCCTTCGTATATGTCTGTGTCTCCCCACCTGTCTCCAAGCTCTTCAGGGGCAGAGACCATTTCTGTCTTCATTTCTGTTTATTCCTTTAGCACAGTACCAGGCCTGCCCATCCGTGCTCAGAACACTTTGTTGAGTGGACTGGAGATGGCCTCCAATGAGGGAGAAGACGGGGGGGACTGGACTTGGGTGCTGTGAAGGAAAGGAGCTTTGAGAAATGACATCATGGACCCTCATAAGGGCCAAGCAGTGAAGGCAACCATGTTATGAATGGCACCAGCCGTTAGATATTTCCTCATCTCTCTGGGCTGACCAGTTACATGTGTGTGTTCTTACCACCCTTCCTTACCGCTCTGCCGCCCTTTCTGTGTGCTGAGCCAGCAGACCATTCTCTTAGCTTTAAGGACTTTTCCCCATGGTTTTCTATCAGCTTCTCCAGCTCCGTCCCTGGAGAGAGGTGCGAAGAACCAGGCATAATTGTGTGGGATGTGCCCGTGCTCCTACAACCCTCACCTGGGCCTTGGAGACCTCCGTGATGGCAGGAATCATGTCTGCCCTGCTCAGGGCACCTTCCCGGGGCCTGGCACGAGGCAGCAGTTCAATAAATATTGGTGGGGAGATTTCCGGATGAGTAAATGATGTAAATTTAGAACACATCTGGGCTAGTTTCCTCAGGTCAGAGAGGAAGACTCAGATGTCCAGACGAGGCAAGAAAATTATCCCAAGTTCTATCCCAAATTAGAGCAGAGGAGCAGTAGAGCCCAATTCTCCTGACCGTTCCTTCTGTCCTGTCATCTTGTGCTGGGATTTGAGCTTGGCCCCCTTGAACTTGCTCATATAGGTTTCAGACCACTGAATCCTGCAGTTGGATAGGGCCCAACTATCCTTTTACTGCTGAGAAGTCTGAACGCAAAGAGGGAGAGAGATTTGCCCAGAGTTCCACAACTGTGGTAGTGATAACACCAAAGCTTCCAGAAAACCTCTGTGTATTGCCACATAGCCAACCAATATATAATACGTGCCTGACGCTGTTAGAGAAGTAGTAGTGAGCAAGATAGAGCAGGTCCTTGCCCTCCTAGACCTCATACTTTTCTGCGAAGAGAAAGACAATAAACGAGTCAACAGTTGTAAGGTCTTGTATATTAACAATGGTGAGTGATAAAAGTGGGTCATTAGAGAAGACTGGAGTAGAGGGACTTTGGTTTAGGTGGTCAGGCTGAGGTTTGAATGATAGATGAGGAGTAAGCCATATGAAAAGATAAATTAAGACAGTTCCAGAGAGAGGGGGAGAGCACAGCTAGCGCACAGACCATGAGGCAGGGAGAATCAAGGATGCTGAGGGAGCATTTGTGTAAGCCACTGGGAGACGGATGTTCATGGCTCAAGGCAGTGTAGGTCATGGAATCTGGATTATAATCCAGATGAACTAGGAAGTTACAGGATATGGTGATCCCTCTAACCTTGAAGTGGAGAATAAATGAAAGGAGGCCAAGAGTAGAATCTCAATTATATCATGATTAAGGTGTACATTGATTATTGATGGTATTATTTTAGTAATGACTTAGTATTTTGGTTAATATCATTGCCATGCATTTCCTTGCCAATACCATTACCAATTAAAATATCTGAATAGCACTGATATCTTAGATCAACAGAGAAGTAGGGTTTCCTTGCATCCTCTGGGAGGATTTGGACAGATTGGTGAACGCTGAGACATTTTCTGTAAAAATTTGAAGGCGTGCACATTTTTCTGGGGAGAGGTTGTCATCAGTTTCCTGAAGGGGTCTACAGTGGCCAAATGATGACTTAAATGACTAATAGCAGGGGGTACATGAGGTCATTTCCAGAAACCTGTACCCAGCTCTAAAATCTGAACACTCTAGGATATCTGTGAAAATGAGAATGTTGATGTTGAGTTGTCATATCAGACTGAGGAATCGCGCTTTCCTTCGTCTGTATCCTTGTTGGCATAAATAGAATATAGGGCTTTTTTTTCCTCGGAGGAGAAGGTAGTGTATTCCTTAGAAATATAATCTACAAGTTTGTTTATTCAAACTCTGGTCTGAGTTTCTCTGAGTTTTGAAATAGGCAAGTACACTTCAAATGGAGCCTAAGGTGGTCCTGACCATAATTATTCACTGTGGACTTCACCCATGAATCTACGAATCCAAATATCCACGCACCCTTCCATCCATGCATCCATCCATGAATCCATCAATCCATCTACCCACCTCCCTACCTCCCTCCTTTTCTTCCTCCCATCCGTGCATCCATGTATTCATCCAACTACCCAACCATCTACTCACCTCCCTTCTTCCCGTCCATCTATCCATCCACGCTTTCATCCCTCTAACCTTCCATCAGTCCATACCCTCCTCCATCTACCCTTCTGTCTGTGTAATCTTCCATTTACCAGGCTGTGTGCTAGGGCTGGGGCAAGAGTTAGAAGACTCCAGTTCTTGTTCTTAGGTCATTCTGAGTCCTTGGGGAAAAAAAAAAATCTCCTGAGACACCTCCACGAAGTCCTTTGCTTCTACTAGACTACAGTTTGAAAACCCCACTTTCGAAGTTGAAAACGACTTTGAAAAAATCCAGCTGCGCTGCTTGCATAGTTATATAATTATAAGTATTCCCAGTAGTGCTCCGAATCTGCTTCTAGACTACTGGAGGCTCCTTTATCAACACTAATATTTTAGATCAATAACAACTTCCACCCATAGGTCAGCAGGTGGTGGAAAACCAATAGAGAATGTGCAGTAGTGGCAGGGATCTTTGAGAAAGGGCAGGCTTCATAGAGGGAACAGAGAAGGGAGCTGCCAGTCATTTCGCTCCTGGGACTCTATTTGCCCACAACCTCCAAAGCCCTTGAATGGTGATTCTGAGCCTTCATGCTCCGCGTGTGCCCCTGGACGCATGATGGAGCAGGAAGCCCTCATGCCATGGGGTTGTTTCAGTTTCCGAAGCATTTTCGACATGTACCTATCATATTCCCACTCGCCTTGTAAAACAAGCATTTTCATTTAATACAGTGAGGTCTTTGTATTCTCAACAACAAACACATGGTCTAAGGCTCTCGGACACAACCTGCCTTTTTCTCCAACACCACCCCCCGCTCCGCTCTGTCCGCCCTTACAAAGCCCAGTGTCAGCAGAAATATCTGTTTACAAACAAGGGCTCCAAGAGCACAGTATCAGTAGCTCAAACAAACCTCTAAAATATGTCCCTAACTCTGTCCTTGGCATCCCTGTGAACAGTGTGTATCACTGGCAGCCGCTTTCGTGGAAGGCTTTTCTGCCTTTCCATCTTTCCAACTGTCTTCATGTCTGGCTTCCTCTGTCTCCTTCCACTTATTCATTAAAACCATGAGGAGCCTGGACTGGAGAGGCAGTCGGATGCTGGCCCGGGCTTCGTGGATATCTGGAAAACAGAACCCAGACAGGGAGCGCTCGCAAACAGCGAGACGGACTCAGACACCTCTAGCCTGTAGTGTCATCTGAAGCAGAAGCTGATTGAAGAAGGATTCTTAATTGTGTGGATGTAATAGTCACATGATCGTGCAGCTCCAGGTCATTTTTCAGGGAATATCAGGATTCTCAGTGGCTGAAGGCAATCTTTTGCCTCTCTCTTGAACCTGAATCTACTATAGCTCCCTATTACCTATACATAGTAAAGAGAAGAGCTAACACAGTGAGCATGTAATATATGCCAAGTACTATCCTGAATGCTTTGTGTGTATTAAGTCTTTGGTCTTTGCAGTGACGCTCTGAAATAGATACTATTCCAGTGCTAGGGTTCCAGATGAGGGAACTGAGGTACAGGAAGGTTAAGTGACTTGCCTAAGGTCACGCAGCAAGTAAAAATTGTAGAATCAGTCCTTAGAGTCCATGTTCTAGCTACTCCCCCACATACATCTCCAGAAAAGTTCTGAATTTCTTAGCCCCACATTCAGATTCCTCCCCAAACATCGTTGCTTACCGTAATTTCTCCCAGTTCCTTCTATCTCGGTTTCTCAACCTCGGCACTGTTGACGTTTTGGAATGGATGATTCTTTGTTGCAGGATGTTTAGTACTGTAGGATGCTTAGCCTTGACCCACTAGATGCAGTAGCGGCCTCCACCCCCCAGTTGGGATGATCAGAAATATCTGCATAAGTATTACCAAATGTCCTCTGTGGGGCAAGATCTCTGCTGGTGAGAACCACTGACTTACATGGATTTTTTTTTTTTTTTTTTTTTAGATTTTATTTATTTATTTGAGAGAGAGAGACACAGCGAGAGAGGGTACACAAGTGGGGGAGTGGGAGAAGGACAAGCAGGCCTCCCGCTGAGCAGAGAGCCTGATGCGGGGCTCGATCCCAGGACCCTGGGATCGTGACCTGAGCCGAAGACAGACGCTTAACGACTGAGCCACCCAGGCGCCCCTACCTGGATTTTTTGGATTAAAGAGAATGTGTTCCTAGAACACATATCACCACCTCCACGCTTTTTCACATTTGGTTTTCTCCTTGACCTTTCTGCGTCCTTGGCCTCCTCCCCATTAGTCTTCTCTGTTCCAGAGTCTTTCAGTTCCTCGGCATCTTTTATAGCCAGAGTGGAAATATTAGCCTGTCTGGATTACGAATTTGCTTTGTTTTTATACTTTTTTGTTTAAAAAATGATCATCAAAAAAAAAAAAAAAAAAAAAAGATCATCACCTCCAAACTTTCCATTTAAAATCCCCTAAAGATTGCATGGCAGCCTTGACTTAAACACTCAATTCATTTCATGCGTTCAGTGATGTTTATTGGGTCAACCATGTGTCAGGTCCCAGGCTAAGCACACAGAGTATGTAGTCAAGGAGATAGACTACTTGTATCTCGAGAACTTACATGATAGGCTATCTGAGCAGAAGAGAAGATTCAAAATAATTCCGTGCCCTCTCCCAGCTGAGAAGGTGGGGAAACCAAGCCCCGGAAGCTAGATGATATTTGATCAACATCAACCAGAGACCAAGCTCAAGGCTGAACTAGATCATCCTGCACCTAGTGGAACAAAATTAAATTAAAACAAAATTAAATTAAAACAAAATTAAAATTCTGAAGTCTCGGGGAGATCTACCTACCATTTATCCTTCTAGAGCCTTGAAGAGGTCTTTTGGGTTGAATCATGAGGCACGATTTTCTGGTGGATATTAAAACGGTAGAAAATTAGTATCTGCAAAGTCTGTCAGCCCTCTCTCTTCAAAAGTTTGCTTACACTCCATGCTTTCCAATATAGGTCTTAAGTCTGAATGACTCCAGATTGCCCATGAGCACTGGGCAGGGAGTCCTGAGACATAAGTCCTGGCTCTTTCAGCAATATGACCCTACTGATAAGAACACCATGATCCCAAGCTAATGACCCCCCTCAGCCCCGCCCATGGACTCTTTCTCAAAACCACCAAAGAGTCCCTGTTGTCTGTGGAACGAACTTCAGATCTCTTGGCATGCCCTTCACAGTCCTTGGCCCTTTAGCCTCAGGCGGACCTTGCAATTTCATTTCCCCCTGCTACTCTGTGCAGCCTCAGTTCCATCAAGAACAGGGGCCTTTCCTCATCTCTGGAGCTCCCTTCCGGTGACAGCACAGCTCCCAGTCTTTGCTTGTGTTCCGCCTTCTGCTGGAAGGTCTTCGCCCAGCCTCTCCCACCCAGTTCCTTGTCCTCCTGCAAGGCTGTTTCTGTGCTACTCATCCAGGAGTGTCCTCCTCGTCTCCTCCAAATCAAGTGTTCCTTCCGTTGAGCACTGTTTGCTCGTACTTCTACTAAAACTTACTCTGTTATACTTTCTTTATGGCGAATTAAGAACTACCCCTTGTCCTCACACAGTCCATTTTCCCCTAGCAGGGAAGCCTAATTTAGAAGTTACAAACACAAACTCTCACGTCCGATTACCTAGGTTCGAATCCCACCTGTGTTACTTGCCAGCAAGTTACTCAGGCTTGGGCAAGTTATCTGTGCTTCTCTGAGCCTCTGTTTGTTCATCTGTAAAATGGGAATAATAATTCTGCCTCCCTGCTTGGACTGTGGTGAAGGCTGCCTGAGCTAATGCACGCAGTTGACCGCAGTGCCTGGGACAGAGCAAGTGCACCGGCCATGCGGAGCAGAGTGGGAGCCTGCCTGTCTGGCCACATCCCTTCCTTATCTCATTTTGCCATCGCTCTCCCTGAAAGGCTCACCCCTGGCTGTGTAGGACAGGATGAGGTGATGGCAGGCTCACCCAAGAGAGGAGCTTTTGTTTCCAGAGCTCAGCCCACACTGTCTGGGTTGCATTTTTACATAACTTGCTGTGGGTCTGCATCAGTTATGAAATGTACATCACTTGGCTCGCCCATGTGGGAACCTTCTCCATCCCTCTCAGCTCCTTGGGTTTGGCTACAGGTACTCAGCGACCCTCCTGGTGCTGTTTCGTAGATGAGGATCTAAGGTGCAGATGTGGATCCAAGGTTGGCTCATCTACTAGGTGCAGCCGGCATGGTGCTTGAAAAGCAAGGTGCTTTTAGAGGCCAATAGAAATGGCTTAGTTTCTTTGACAATCAGAAGAAAATAGTCAATATAATAATATGAATTATGTAATGATGAATCCAGCCTCTTGATTGTATACATCTTTATGCCACTGTAATCGTAAACTATAATTCCGTATATTTATGGAGGAAGGGAAAAGTGCCCAGAGGCAGGAAAGTCATGATGTGACCCTGGATGAAAAAGCATTTGCCCAAGATCCATCGTATGTTAGTGGCAAACCAGGGCAAAAGTTCATGGCTTAATCGCTCCCAACTTAGAAATCTTATCCCTGCATTTTTAACAGACTCCCAAGAAATGAGTTCACCATAGTCTTCTCTTTTCCCTGATGAGAAAGTGGACCAGAGAGGGGGTGCAACTTGCCACAGGTCACACAGCTAAGTTATGCTTTCTTGACTCCTCGGTATTACTTTTAGTATTTCACACAACCAAACCTAGTGACTACGGATGCAAGCCTCCATCATACAAATGGAGAGGTTGAGGTCCAAGAAGTAGAAGAGGCTTTTACCCAGTGTCACAAAGATGCCACTCCTGCCTCCAAGTCAGAGCTCTCGTTTCAGTGCTCTAAAGATGGTTTGAAACTTCAAAATCTACTCAAAACTGAGTTTCATCTCAAGCCTTGGGCATATTTCATTCATTTATTCATTTATTCATACATTCAACTCATACATTCAACAAATGTATAGAGTGCTTATGTTCCGGGATACTATACAGAAGGCTCTAGATACAGAGTTGGTGAACAAACATTTACTCTCTACTCTCTCAGAGGCTCACTCTCTCCATTTGTAGGAACAGAATCATAGTTTCTATTTTTCTTCCTTTAGAGAGTTCTGAGCAAAGCAAGTAGAATAATTAAAACTCTTTGTACTCTTTAAAACTTCAGGGAAAATGACTGTATGAAGAAATAGTCAACTGATTTTAAAAGAACCTTTTCTTATATTTATTCATAGAAAACATAAGGCATTGGTTAAGCACTTGACTTTGGAGTTGGAGTTGGGTTCAAATAATCTCATCTATGTGATTACAAGTCAGAAGACCTTTGCCAAGTCAAGGAAACTGAGCCTCATTCTCCTCATCCATAAAATGGGACCAGGAGAACTTACAGGCATAGTAATTCAATGAAATGATGCACATAAAGTCCTTGTCCTTGAACATGACACATCATAAATGGTGGCTCTCTATTTCTCGGTAGGTTCACGTGGCTCTGAGTAGAATTAGAACAAATCAGAGTAGTGATCCTTGGGAATAACATGAGGAGGCAGGTATGATGATAAGAGGTATTCTTGACTGCCTATTAATAATTCCTACTATAGCCACATTGCATCAGCAGGAGGACGGGGACTAGCATTAGGGATTAGCGGTCTATCACAAGAGGGTATAGCCTGTGTCTGGTCATGCTCCGTACCCTGAATGTCTGGGGTAAACTTGATACAGTAGATGTCCCATGAAGATGTATTGAATGAATCAGTGAATGGGCACGTGGATAAACCAGCCAGGACCAGGGGATGTTAACATGGGGCATAGAAGAGCCAGGGATAACGCAATCAAAAGCCTCAGACCGCTTCATAGCTGTCCTGGGCTAGAGGGCACAGAATAACTCTGTGGGTCCCTGGAGACCAGATCCTGGACCAGTGGGTGGCAAGGAAAGGGAGCCGATTTGGGTTCACTGAAGGAGAGCATTGAGAAATGCTCGAAGGTGCAGAGGCCTTCTTCACGTGGCACAGAGTTCTCTCGTTCTGAAATATGAGCGCTCCCTTGTCAAGATGTTTTATAGGTGATTCAAGCAGGAGGTTGGGTGTTAAATGGATGATATAATGGCCTTTGAGGGAACCTCCAGCCCTGACGATGCCCGATTCCATGAATGGTGAAGGGTAAGGGCTTGGGACTGCTGTGAAGAATATGGCGGGCAGGATGGAATGGTCCTTGAGAAGTCACTGTCCCTGAGGTTGGGTGAGTGAGCAGGGAACAGCTTGCAGGTCTTCAGATCATTAAAATGACCCAAAGTGGGCCCTCTTCTCCGGGGTGGCTCCAGCGTCACCACCTAAGTCTGCTAGTGTCTGGTTTGTGCTAGGGGGACGTTTCGAGGCAAGCAAACGGAACATGCAGGAACCCCCTCTCTTCCTCCTCCTCCCCTTCCTCCTCCTTTTGTCTTCTTTGTCTTCTTCCTCTCCCACTTTCTTTTTCTAAGTTTGTATGCTCCAATCTCATTGACAACGTGTGAAAAAGAGAGCAAGGCACGTGCCTTTCTATTTCAGAGAAGAGTGTCAGAAAGGATAAAGTTTAACAGCCCAGAAGAAGGGGGAGGAAAAAACCTGGTCCCAGTTCTGAGGAAAAGGAACAGACATTCATATCAATAAAAAGTGTAGCTGGTGTGCATCACGTGCTATGCAAATGAGTGTTTGCATTCTCTCCCTAAATCCTCAAAATGGCACTGTGCGTTAAGTACTGTTATTATCAGTTTACAGTTGAGAAAACTATCAGGTAGGTGAAGGGATTTTGCCCACGGCTACTAGCTAACAAGCGGCACAGCTGGGATTCCCACAGATAAGACTTCACAGCGCACGTGCTTAAGGCCTGTTAGGGTGCCCATGCTCATGGGCCAAGTCCTGGTATGTTCATTATCTCATTAGTTCCCCCTACAACTGGCAGAAGTAGATAGTATCACTTTCACCCCATTTGACAGTTGGGAAGACTAATACTAGAAGAGTGCCCTCCCTTTCCCCAGGCACATAGTTAGTGAATGGTAGAGCCCGCACTGATGCTGCTTTATTGCTCTGTGAAAGCCCTCGCCTTTCCGCGTCCACACTGCGCGCTTGCGTAGGAGCAAAGGAGGCAGGCCGGAGAGTCAAGAACCCGAGGGAGACACAAATGCACTTTGAGCCCCCAAGAGCAGTTTGCCATCCCAAACTCGCCACGAAGTCTGTGTATTAATAAAGCTTATGGGTTTCAGGAACCTGTAAGCATACCCTTGTCAACCTTGCCTTACCTCTGGATAGCCTTAAATAGTTTACAAGGAAATACGCATTCATTTAACTCCTTTCTTTCTCCAATGAGTTCTGTGAGGGATATAGGATAAGACTTTTTAATCCCTCCAGTACACGTGGGAAAGCCGAGTGTGAGAGAGTTGAACTCCTCCAAGGTCACCCAGCTAGTAAAGAAGGCCGGTGGACCCACGTAGCCAGAGGGCTTTCAGGTAATGGTTCCCAGGAGGAAAAACGAGTACAGGTAGAGAGCAGACCCACTCGCCACTGTGGGCACTCTTCCCACTGTCCCGTGCCACGCTGCAGAGGGAGATCTGGCCCCACAAGCTCACGTGCATGGCCAACACATGGGGGACACCTGAGCGAATCCTGACCTTGTGAATTCCTCCAGAGGGTTACTCTTGGTTCTCTTGCCTCTTATATGGGGATGTCTAGTATAGTTACTTATACTTATCCCAAACTATACGAGTTTGGGATAAGCCTCCAGCCAGATACGATGTATTTCGAACGTCCTCCTTCTTCTCAGCCTAAAATCAATCCTTTGAGCCAAAGTGGGCCCGGAGGCACGAGGATGCTGAGGAGCAGTCCCTCGGGTACTCAACCTCGGTGATGTCCCGGCTCTCCTCTGAATGTCTGGGGCCGCTGAGTCCTCTGGGACCATTTTGGTGGTCCTCCCCCCGACTGAACCAAGTGCAGGGACCATGGGTATACTTAACCCAAATCTGTCTCTTTTAATCACTGTCCTCTGGACAGATAAAAGCTTTCCATAGGATTGCTCTCTCAAGCATTCCTCTGTGGCTTTGATACCAGCCATTAAATCATGGAAGGGAAAAACAAAACAAAACAAAACAAAACAGAAAGGGACCAGCTCCAACCTTTGGCTTTTAACTTTTTTAGCCTCCTGAAAATCAGATTGCTGACCTAATTTTCCCCCTTTTGTACCCTCATCCTCTCACCTCTGCTTGTCTTCCCTCTGGCAGATGTCCCACAGCAAGTGGACATCCTGAAGTTGGGAGGTCCCGAGACTGCCTTCCTTCCCCCTCTACCTCTTCCTCCATGACCATACCTCTCCCACAGTGGGAACCAAGGCTGGGCTCTCTGAAGGACCCAGGATCTCAGAGTCACAGGGAGTCTAAGGGCGGGGGCGGGGGGGGGGGCTCTATGGCCATCGAATATAACCCTCCTACTTCATAGGGCAGGGCGTGAGGAAGCCTAGAGAGGGGAGCTGCTTTCCCAACAACCCACAGCAGAGCAGTGGCAGATGGGGCCACAAGAACTTTGGCCCTGGGCTGAGTTATTCCCACCGAAGGAAAGCATCCTGGAAGAGAGCGCTGGCTTTAGAGTTAGTGGGGTTGTGATTCCACTACCGTCTTGCAGTGATCCTTGTGGGGAGATCTCTATACTTCAAGGTCCTTCTCTGTCAAAGGACTGTCAGGAAAGCCCACTTCACGGGGTCATTCTGAGCACCGGATGGGATCTCTGTGCCTAGCACAGGAACTGCTACATAGGGACTTTCAGCAAATGTTCCTTATTATTATCATTATTTAGTTGAAAATGCTGCTTTGTTACCAGCCAAAAGGACCCAGGTAGAGTATCCTTCTCCTCCCATGTCCACTCAACCAATGAGAGAAAACCAAATAATATAAACTTGATATACTTGTCCTGCTTTGCTAATCGTCCTCCCTGACGGTGCTAAAAGTTAAGTGTTATCGGAGCTAAGTTTGTGTTGACTTAAACCATGCCCTGAGAACATCCTGGAGGGGGGGGGCAGGAGGCAAACAAAACAAAACAAAACAAAACAAAACATATGCACAACATGGAGATATAGCTGAGGTCCTACTCATCTGCGGGGGAGCTGAGCTTGAAATCAGGAGTCTTTAATTCCAGTCCCTCCAACCACTTAGTGCTGTGTGACCTGAGGCAGGTGACCTCACCTCTCTGAGTCTCAGCTTCCTCAGCTGTGAAGAGCTCCTGTTATACAAGGTGGCCAGGAGCATAAGACACCTTGGCATGGAAGCCGCGACCCACCTGCCCAGCACCCGGCAGGGCCTGCAGATGGGCACATTCCAGCTGAGACACAGAAGCTCCCCCCCCCCCCCCCCCGTGAGGTGCGTTTCCTGCATGTGGTGACCGCAGCACCAATCTTTGTGTCCTCCCAACGCACCTCATTTTGCTCCCTCTGAGAATTGAGTAAATTGAGGCAATATGTCGTAACCAGAGGAGGATTCTGGACTGGGCATGAGGCAGAGGACGATGGGACAGATTTTAGAGAAATTTCGATGGGAGAGCTTAGAGAATGTGTGGAATGATGGTGTTCTGGTCTGAAAGGGCTACCAAAGCAGAGTACCGTCGAACAGGTGACTTAAACAACAGAAGTTGATTTTCTCATAGCTTTGGAAGCTTGGCATCTGAGAACCAAGTGGCCACAGTGTGGGTTTCTTTTGAGTCCTCTCTCCTTGGCTTGTAGACGGCCATTGTTGCCTTGTGTCTTTGCGCGGTCCTCCCTCCGTGTGTGAATGTGTGTCCCAGTTCTCTCTTCTAACAAGGACACCAGCCCTACCGGATTAGGGCCCACCCGAAGGACGTCATTGAGCTTGATCACCTCTGTATAGCCCCTACCTCCAAAGAAGGTCGGTCGCCTCCTAAGGTACTAAGAGTTAGGACTTCAACATACAAATTTCGAGGGGACACGATTCAGCCCATAACAAACAGAAAGGAAGCTGGGAGCCAGCCAAGAATGTGACTGCAACCTTGGGGGTGGGGGAAGAATATTTCTGTAGAGACCCTGGAGGTTGGAACAAACCTGGGTCAGAAACCAACAGGTAGGAAAGTGGGGGGTGGAAGTCCAGGTAGTAGAGGACAGGCTCCGGAGGGCACTCTGAACTCTGGAAAGACAACAAGACCCCGGCACGTCCTGGGTCCCAGGGAAGCTGGGTGAGCCAAGTGGAACAGATTAAGCACTAGTAATAAAGAGTCGTGGATTCTTAGTCAATTTTTTAGACCCCGGCAGAAGAATGGCATGAAAAGCAGCCTCCTGGCTTGCGGTTCAATTCAACGTACTTGTGTTGGCGCTGTGGGACTTCACGGAAATATTTTCGGAGGGGGCTGTGCCTTCAAACAGCCCACTTGACTCTTAACACAGTGATGTGATGAGGCATCTGGGCCGGGGGATCCTAGAGACCTGGATTTCAAGCTTTGTTGCCTTAGATAAACCTCTCCCCTCCCCGAGCCTTAGCTTCCTCTGAAGAATGGGCAAAGCTGAGAGTTCCATTGTGAAGGTTAAGTGGGAGAATCACTGTAGAACACGCGGGACTTAGCGAGTTCTAAATAAAGGGTACTGTGCTCTTGTAAAGAACACAGCACTAGGGAAATGTCTCTCCTTCTTTTCCTGCCTTGATTCTTAATTTGCAATGACAAAGCCTCCGGAGCACCTGTAAGGTACCAGGGTCTGTCCTGGATGCTGGGCACTTTGAAATGAACCAAACAGACACACAGGTGGGAAACACCAACATCGGATGAGTAACTACAGAAGGGGGGAGTTCTCAGACAGGAAGGGATGTGATGGCTGGTTGGAAGATGGGTCTGTTCCTGGAGTGGAACGGAGTGGTCGGACGGAGCTGCCCTGGGATAGTGCCATGAAAGTGATCCCGAGAGGGTGAGCCCAGAGTCCAGAGGAGTCCTGGTAGCAGCCCTGGCCAAGGTTTCCAGACACTCTGTACGAGCCTTCTGCCTTTGTGCTAGCCTCTTTTACGTATGCTCTCCATCTCCGAGGTGAGGTTCAGTGGGTAGATGAGAAGAAAAAGAGACTGTAAACATAAGTAGGCAGCTTCTGGGCGGATCTGAAGCCCCTTTCAAATCAAGCCTAGCTGCAGGAGGACGAGGACCATTAGAAGGGCTGGAGGACCAGGGTTCAAGGGACCGATGATTACCATGAGCCCCAGGGCAAGCCCCTCCCAGGTCTGGGGCCGGACCTGTCCATCTGTGCATGCCCTACACACCTCACGGGCCATGTACACTTTCGGTGTCTGTTTCCACATGCTCATAGCTTTGAGGCGGGCTTATGCTAATTAGATGTAGATTGTGTTGTGTGCCGGCTTGCCCGGTAGCCTTCATCTTGTCACATGGGGATGTGTCCCCTGGGATCACCTTCCAGCACCACGCAGATAGTGCAGACTGCAGACCGCCTCTCTCTCTTTCCTTCACTGTATTTCTCTCTTCCTGGACAACTGTGGGGAGGGACAGGGTGGGGGTTCTCACATGTCCTCCAGAGAACGCTGTTCTGTGTCCTCTGTGGAGATACACAGAGCAGAGGGGACCTGAGCGCGCGAGCATTAGGAATGACGCAGGGCATCCAACATTCAAATCAACACCTATGCCGAGTGCCTTCTGCTTACAAGGAACCATTCTAGCAGTGAACAAAAGAGCTCTTAAATTGTAGGGGTGGGGGGATCATTTAATCCCAGCTTCTCCTTTTTCCAAAAAGGGAAAGGAGGCCTGGCAACAAGAAGGGGTGGTGTGACTTGTCCCAGGCAAGGTCATCTGGCTCTCTGGTTCCAGATCTCTGGTTCCGGGCTGGTGGTACAGCTCCCTGAGTGTGACTACTGTCGATTAGGTTATTTTCATACAGAAGTAAGTCCCCGTCACCATTATCCCTTCCCCCATCCCACCCCGGCTGAAGTTCAGTGATTTCCTTTCGCCACTTACACTCCGGATAAATATTTCCTTCGGAACTTCTGAAGCCACTGCTTCAAAGTTCTCATTTCACTTAACGCGTTTCCTCTTGGTTCCACTGAAAAGCCTCTCTTTGCCCTTCCCCTCTGCCTCCCGGGGCTAAGCCACCTCTTAGTCCTGGGCTCTGTGTGGCAGAGTCTGGCCTTTCTCACTGCGTCTCTCTTCTCTCTCAACTGCAAACAGAGGGGGCTTGAGTCCGGGTCCCGAGCCCCAGGAAGGTTCTGAACTGAGGGCACCCTACAGATGTGTAAACATTTTACCTTGCTCACCCAGCTAGCCACCTTCCAAAGGCAACAGGAAAACCAGGGACAGGAGAGCCCCTGGCAGAATAAAAACCTGCAGGGAGAGAGAGAAAGAGAGAGAGGGAAAAGGGATCCTGTTTCAGATGTTAATTTTCTCATTAGAAGAATTTTCTCTTTAAGGAGGAGGGTTCGCCAGGGGAGCAAGAGAAGGGGAGCTCAGAGGAGGGAGGGGGGGCCCAAGCATGGCCGCTCCAGGAACTTTGCTCTCACTGATCCCCATGGCAAGTAGCAATGCATGGGGGGAGGGGATAGCTCCTTCCAAATCTGGAGTCAGAGGTTCCCCTTTGGAAGGGTCAATGGGGAGGTAGCTTTTCACACGCAGTGTCCCGACAGCAGCTAAGCAGACGGGATTTGTGATTGTGATATCTAAGTAGGTTTTGCCACTGGCTTTGGGGAGGACTCATGCTTTTTTTTGAGCCTTCATACCAGCTCTTGCTCCATCAGTCAAGATGCCTTCGGGGTGCCTTCTCTCTTTGGCCTTTCTGCATTTTGTTTCTCGTCATTTCCTGCTTGGCATCATTGACATCATTCCCAGACTCTCCAGCATCTTAAAAATGAGCTCCCACTTGGATGGCTACTGTATGCTGAGGATGATGTATCCACTGTGTCTTTTAAGTAAGACAGCGTACTCGAAGAGAGATCTAGGCAAGAGGAGGAAGATCTGCAGAAGGGAAGTGATGTATGGCTAGTGACTCTTTTATCAGAATTACCCCAAGCCCAAAGATCCTGCTCTTTCTGTGGTACTGAGAACACACCCTCTCTTCTGACTCTCCCTGTCCTTTAGCCACGAAGACCTAAGTTAGGGCCTTTGATTCTGTTTGTCCTTTTTCCTTCTCCGGCTCTATTTGGAATCCTTCCTGTACTCCTTCCTGAGATACTTGTTGAGCGCCCACTGTAGACAAGGCATGGTACAAGGCCCTGGCTGGGTACAGATGGTCCAGCCAGAGTCCTCACATTCAAGAAGCCTCCCATCTAGGGGGACTCCAAAACCAGAGAGCAAATGTCTAGTTGCCTTAAAGTAAAATGAGTTGAGAGGAGAGATGAGCATTCTTCACAGGGCTATCATGGAGAGCTTCTCGGAAGAGGTGGTTTCTGTTTTAGCTGTGGGGAAACCTGGAAACACAGAAAAGCAGACTTGGACCAGGCATGTGAGGGGGACCTCATTCAGTCCCCTCCTTCACCAGATAGAGAACCACAACCCCAAAGAGGTACTTGGTGCTTCATCAAGGTTGTCCAGGCAATGAGAGCAGGTTGACTTTGTGAGGAGACTCCAGCTGTTGCCTGAGGGACTGCTGAGTGGGGAATGGGAGGAGAGGTATAGGCAGACTCCGATGCCAGGCCAAAACTGCCCTCCGAATCAGCCTCTAACAGAGGTTTATAGGAGTTCTGAGGCCCTGGTACCCACAAAGGAGTAGAGACCCTGTGGGCCTCCTCCGTCGATTTTGCTGGAAGCTCTCCATGCTCGTTTGATGAACGCTGATGGCAGAAGCACACTCAAAGTTATGGGGACGCAACAGGTCTCCAGCTCAGAGTCGGGACTGTCCTCCTAAATGAGCATCTTGTATTCATTCTCATCTCCCTCTCGTTCTCCTCCCACCTGGCCTCGCACATCCTCCCACACTTAAAATACACTCTTAATTAGAAAGTCCTCTTCCCCATCCAACAGCCTGCCTGTGCCAAGGACACTGGGTGTTTTCCAGAAAAGCTGAGGAATGGGGGTTGGGGATTATAAAGATAATTCGATCCAGAGAGAATCTGCTAAGTGACTTCCTGGGGTTCCCAGAGTAAGTCTAGAGACGTCAGCCTTGGGACCTTCCCGAACACCCAACTCGTGGCACCCCCAGGTGGTTGGAGTGTTCTAGATCCCTGGTGGCTTTGGTAGGGGAGAAGGAAGCACCCGCAGAGTTAGTGCACGGGATGGTGAAGGCCAGGGTCTGATGGATCGAGGAGCCACTGACCAACCAGTTGACCTTTAACCCATCCATCTCTTGGCTTCCTTTAGAATCCCGATCTGCATCTGTTAACATCACCACCTTAAGGGTGTTCCGTGGATTAAATAAACTTACACACAGACCTTAGTACAATACAGAGACTTGGACGATTTTAAGTAATGAAGGAGTCCCCAACATCTTTTATGTTAGGAGGATGCTTGTCATTTCATTCTTTTGCAAATACTGACATTAATGTCAGAGCAACGCAAGCTGAATTGGGTCTCAGGAACTTGTCAATGACTCTGTGTAACCTGACAAATGCCTTTCATTTTCTGGGCCTGAGATCCCTCACCTGTCAAGTGGAGAAGTTGGACGTGGAGATCTTTAAAAACCTGTCCAGCTCAGATATTAAGCATGTCTGTCTTTCTCTGGGGCTGGATTTCAGGACTAGCCAGGACTGACTCCTGTTAGAAGGTAGAAGGGTTAGCTTTGCGACCCTTAACCCTCGCTTCTCTGGGCCAACTTTGCTAACAATTCACCACCCCTAGCCATTTGATCACTGCCAGTGGTGATGTGCGCTCAAGGTTTTGGCGACAGTAGTAGGGATGCTCCTTCTCAATGAGTGTCTTCTGTTCATTATTACCCCCCCCCCCCCGATTTTCCTCTTGCCTCCTATATCATCCCAGACTTAACATACCCTCTTGGTTATTTTTTATTATTTTTTATTTTTTGAGATTTATTTATGTATTTGAGAGCGAGCGAGCGTGTGCATGAGTTGGGGAAGGGCAGAGACAGAATCCCAAGCAGACGCCCTGTTGAGCATGAAGCCTGACATGGGGCTCAGTCTTATCACCCATGAGATCGTGACCTGAGCCGAAATCACAAGTCAGATGTTTAGCCAACTGAGCCACCCAGGCGCCCCTAAAATACCCTCTTTATTAGAAAGTTCCCTTCCCCATCCAACAGTCTTGCAAAATCAAAGGTGTTTGGATTTTCATTATTATTATTGTTGGTATTTTCTTTAGCTCAAGTACCCATTCTACAAACCGAAATCTTTCTTGTATGTTCCATGTTCAGAACCAATAAAGGTGAAACCACTTGGGCTAACATAGTGGTGAGGACCCCCCAAAGCCAGCCTGCCCCTCCTCTCTGTTCCTCTAGCCCTCGCCTTGCCCTGAGGCTGGTCCCAGAGGCTGCATTAGGAACTGGAGGATCCTGCAGAGCACAGTTTGAGAACTGCTGATCTAGGGCATCCTGATAGAAGTTTTATCAGAGAGAAGTAACGTAGTGCCCTTCTTGCATCCTTTATTGACGCATCTTTCTCTCTCCGGGCCACATAGGGCTATATGACAAATGTTCTTATACCTCGCGTGACCGAGGATGGGTCGTGGGAATTCACACCGTCAGTGACCAAGGCAACAGAGACCCACGCTACTTTTTCTCCTTGAAGACAGACCGAGCCCGGCAAGCGACCACCATCAATGCCCACCGCAGCTACCTGCCCGGCCAGTGGGTACACCTGGCCGCCACCTACGACGGGCGGCTGATGAAGCTCTACGTGAACGGTGCCCAGGTGGCCACGTCGGCGGAGCAGGTGGGCGGCATCTTTAGCCCGCTGACCCAGAAGTGTAAAGTGCTCATGCTAGGGGGCAGCGCTCTGAATCACAACTACCGGGGCTACATCGAGCGCTTCAGTCTGTGGAAGGTGGCCCGGACTCAGCGGGAGGTCCTGCTGGACATGGAAACCCACGGCCTCCACCCTCCGCTACCTCAGCTCCTCCTCCAGGAGAACTGGGACAATGTGAAGCACACTTGGTCCCCCATGAAGGACGGCAACATCCCCCAGGTGGAGCTCAGCGGTGCCCACAGCTTCCTGCTGGACACGAGTCTGGAGCCTCCCTTGTGCGGACAGATGCTGTGTGACAACACGGAGGTCATCGCCAGCTACAACCAGCTCCCACGGTTCCGCCGGCCCAAGGTGGTGCGCTACCGCGTGGTCAACCTCCGCGACGACAACCGCGAGAACCCCACGGTGAGCCGCCAGCAGATCGACTTCCAGCACCGGCAGCTGGCCGAGGCCTTCAAACACTACAACATCTCCTGGGAGCTGGAGGTGCTGGAGGTGAGCAACTCCTCCCTGCGCCACCGCCTCGTCCTGGCCAACTGCGACATCAGCAAGATCGGGGACGAGAGCTGCGACCTCGAGTGCAACCACACGCTGACCGGCCACGACGGCGGGGACTGCCGCCACCTGCGCCACCCTGCCTTCGTGAAGAAGCAGCACAATGGGGTGTGCGACATGGACTGCAATTACGAACGGTTCAACTTCGACGGTGGAGAGTGCTGCGACCCCGAAATCACGGACGTCACCAAGACTTGCTTCGACCCCGACTCTCCGCACAGGTAAGACCTTCCGGGTAGGCGATGCCTGGCCGTGAGCTGACTCGGTCTCCCCAACACTGCATAGGCGAGGTGCCTGAGACCTCTAGGGGTTCCAGAACTTTCCAGATTTTCCAGTTTGCACGACACCTTGGTGACCGAGGCCCAATCCCTTACACATTTCTCATGGGGACGATACGCAAGGATAGCCCATCACAACAGTATTCACTGAGCCCCTGCCATGGGCTGAGAGAGAGGACATCCCCGTCTTCTTAAAGGGCTCAGAGTGGAAACTGGGTGATGTGAGCCACGTATGGATAACTGTCATAACGTACGTGGTGGGGTGGGGTACCAGGACCTATTCCCTAGCCCACTGTGACTGTTTGAATTAATGGAGATTAAATAAATCTAAAATCTGGCCTAAGTCCCATGAGCTACATTTCACGTACTAAGCAGCTTCGTGGACTAGTGGCTACCGTGCCGGACAGAGCAATATGGAACACGCTTCCCGGCTGAACGTTCTTTCTGTCGCCCCGTGCTGGCAAAGCTGGGGTCAGCTGGGTCGGACAGCCTGGGTCCAGGTCTCAGCCGTACTGTTTCCTCACTCCGTGACCTCTTAGAAGCCGTGTCTTCCTCTGTGAAGTGGGAGTGATAACAGCACCTGCTTTGTGAAGCTGCTCTGGGATGGAGAGGGGGCGTTTAAGCGTGGTCTCCCTGCTAGTGGCTGGCGGGCCGTGAGATCTCAGTAAGCATCTTTGTCCTTCCTTGTGTCAGGAAGGTGGTTTGTGCTGTGTTTAGGGAGTGCCAAGGGAGATCAAAGAGAAAAAACTGACTTGCAGCTTGAATATCTCCAGAAAAGCTCAGATCTAGTTTGGACATCCAAGATTGGGTTGGGGGAGAGAGGAGGGCACTCCGGGCAGAGGGACGTCATCCACTGCTGAGAAGAGAGCAGAAAGGGGACGCTTCTGTCTGAGGCTTCTCTTAGCCTCTGCTTGCACTATCGACTCTAACCAGCACCCCCAAGGAAGAGCCCAGAGGTGAACCCGTGGGTGATCTATATTCAGTATGGGATTCGGAGGAACTAGTTCCGAGCCAGAGAGACAGTCAACAGCCACTCTCCTGATCTCCCAGATTCGCGCTGGACTTTTCCATTCTGTCCAGCGCACAGGACCCTGGACTTGCTGATAGCTCGAGCACATTTGCCGACCTCTGCAGGTTTTCTGCTGACTTTTCTCTTTATGTCTCTCTCAAAAGAGCAAGGGCCTCCCATGCACAGACAAAATACCTATGTGCAAAGGAATGATGATGCTGGCAGGACAATGTCGTGCGTGGCAGCAAGCCAGAAAGCACGTCAGCTCAGCCTGCTGGCACCATGCGGGCCCCGGACTCTCACCTTGTTCAGAGACATAAGCGGCCCAAGTGGGAAGAAGCCTTGCTGTGTGGCCGGTTCCTTCCAGGTCACAATGCACTTTCATCTCTGCTCTCGTTTGGGCTTCGACAGAATTTGGTAAGGAAGGCAAGACAGGGGTTAGTATTTGCGTTTGACTGACAGGGAGCTAGAGGAGCTGAGCGGAGGCAATGACTCGGCCAAGGTCATGGGTCAGGAGAGTCATTCAGCTAAGTCACAAATGCAAGTTTCCGAGATTAAGGTAGGGTTGGACCTCTACCGAGCTGGACCCCCAGGACTTCCCCGCATGCCCAGGCAGAATGGGCATGGCGGAGGGCGAAGCGCCACGGAGAGCTGGGAGTCATTCACCCATTTGCACATTCATTTATTCCTTCATTCCTGCTTTCATTCATTTGTTCGTTGATTCATTCATTCATTGATTAATTAATTCATTCATTCATACAACAAATGCTTCTTCAGCACCAGGAGGGTGGGAACCCTTAGCCCTATTGTGCCGAAGGAAATTCAGGATCCAGAATGACAGGGATTTGGCCAAGGTCACTCAGCTAATAAATGGAGAGCTCGGATTCAAATCCAGGTCTGTTGACTCTAAAGCTCCCACTGAGGGAAGAATTTTTAAGTCTATAAAGCAATAAGAAGCAATAAGAGACAGAGTTGAAGGGCAGGGGTGGTAGGCAGGGCGGCTTCACAAAGCCTTGGGAGAAAACTGCTGAGTTGATTGGGTCAGGACCGAGGGCAGCCAGCCTTTGTGGCGGGTGTGCTGTCCCGGTGTGGAGGGGCCGTGGGGCCCCAGGTCCCAGATACCTCACCATCAGCAGACAGAGCTGGCAGCCTCCAACAGCCTCCTCTTTTCTAAGTCATGGGACTGCCTGCCCAGAATGTCCATGAGCAGCCATGTGCCAGCTCTGTGACCACTCATGCCGGGGCAGTTGTTTGCCAGCTGGGAAGGTCATGATCCCCGGGTGAGCCCCATCAGGCAACGTGTCATCTCCTGGCGGGGCTGGGGGTGTCGGTGTCTGGGCTATATCGCTCTCCTGTGTACGAGAGGAACCTGGGGACGTTTGCAGAGAAATATTTGCTTTGAGACTTTAAGAAAAGGGAGGGAGGGAAGGAAGGAGGAAGATAGAAGGCAGGGAGGGAGGGAGGCAGGCGCCTTTAGTAGAAGCAGTGAAAATTTGATTGACATTATCTAGGTGATTTTTAATAAAGAGCTGAACTTCATTCTCATCAGGGTTCTCTCTCTCTCTCTCTCTCTCCCTCCTTCCTTCCCTCCCTCTTTTTCTTTCTCTCCCCTCCTCTCTCTTTTTCTCTCTTAATGGGTAAAGATAATAAAACCATTGAATACTTCTCAGCCTATGGTAAGGCACCAATTTTGTTTTTTTTTTCCCCTGCATATTGCAAACCAATACCTTTGAAATACACAGCAAAAAATGAATCCATATAAAATGAAATACCACAGGAATGTCAGCGTCAGTGTCGGAGTTCTTGGAAAGTTTCTCCATTCCTATACGCAGTGCTCCATAGACTGGCAAGCGGTCTGTGCCCTGGCCCCTTTCAGTGGCACTGATTAAAATTCACCATTCTGACAATTTATGGATCGATTCCCTTAAGTCAAATAAGATTCCCCAGTAATGCAGCTGGGGGCAGATCAGTGAACCCTGTCAGAGAAGTGTATCTTTTAACACGTTTGGACTCCAGGAGAGCACCTAATCCTAGGTCAAATGTCAGACCTAGAAACATCCTCAGAGATCATTGGTCCAAGCCCCTTCTCCCCCATAAAGGGAAACTGAGGCCAGAGCTCACACTGTCCATTAGTGGTCACACTAGGGTTAAGGTTGCTCTGGATTTCTGACTCCTGGTCATCTGCGTGACACAGCTGTCCAGCACTGCCCCAACACAGGACAGCCTCCTCCTGCCCCCTCGCGTTCTGTCCTCACTTCCCAGTTATCTCCGAGAGCTTGGGATTATGGAGTGCTTGAATGAGTGAGTTTGGAAGAGAAGAGGATGATGGCCTTGGCTTCCATGAACCCCTGTAAAACCCGTAGAGCTATCTTGGCAGCTAGTTTTCCTTTGTAAGGGTCTAGAATAACAGCAACCAGTGGAGGAAGTGCACAAAGGGAGGGACTGGACAGCAAGGGGCAGGAGCTGTATATCATAACCACATGAAGATGTTTGGCACGATGAGAAAATTCTCCTGGGGCCAAGACTAGAGGGCCATGATACCCGCAACTCCAAGCTGAATAACAGATGATGTCATCCCCCCTCAGAATGGTGCTCCCAGGGGAGCGCCTCTCTGCAGGTGAGTGAGCGCCCCGTCACCTGAGCATGCACAGCGAGGATCATGGCAATGCTGTAGAGAGTAGCCTTGATGGTCTTGGGGTTGAGCCCAGCACAGCCCAACTTTTTGCTGCTATCTTCTTCCAGTCGTGTTAGTGGAACCACTCGGTAACATTTGGAAACAGACATTTCTTGGGTCTGTGTATTCCTGCCAGGCCCTTGCCTTTTCACTGGGGATGCTGCAAGGAGTGGGGGGCACTCCTCACCATTAAGGAGCTTTCACTTTGGTGGGGGGAATCCTATTCAGCCATAAAAAACTCTGATGCTCAACCCGCAGAGGGACAGAGCTCTGGGAAGCAGAGCTCTGCTCGGACGAGGAGGACGAGGTGGGTTGGCTGGCGGAGACATGCTTTGAGGCTCTGAGGGGCAGGTGGAGATGGCCAACACTTTCAGGGGTAGAGATGCAGGGGTAGAGATGTCGGCCAGGTCCTGGCAGAAAACAGGTGATACATTCAAATAGAACAGTTAAGGAGAGTTGAAGGAGGGGTTCATTGGAAGAAGCAGCTATCTACAGCAGGGTAGGCAGACCTTGACAATCGCCAAGACCAGAGTTAGCAACATTGGAGATCCATTTGTATCCTTGGCCTGGAGGGGCAGGAAGAGAGAGCGGTTCGGGAACCTATGAGATGACTGTGTGCAGAGGACCCCTGGGCAGCAGCGGTGGCTCTCCAAAAAGAGGGGTGTCCAACCTACTGTAGCCCCCAGGCCAGAAGGGAGCCAAGAGAGTAAATGCTACAGTGTCATTCCCTCCTGCTTTCCTGTCTTCTGCTAGAAGCCACAGGGCAAAGGAACCGACAGATGCGCCCCAACGAGGCCAGCCTCCCAAGGCATAGAACAGGGCGGAGAGGGATGGGCAGTGGATGTGGATGGGCAAATAGCATGTGCAGAACACAGAGAAAGAGAGCCCATGCAGAGGGTACAAGAGAAGCAAGGGGACAAGAGGGGAGGAAGGGCTTTGAGAATGAGTCTTCAGTATGGCCGGGACCCAGACATAAGCAGGGGAGGGTCCACGTTATTTCCTGGCAAACTACTATCAGGCTAAATCCTTCCTTCCTGCTTCTCTCCCTTTCTTCATTTCCTTCTGCCCTTCCTTCCCTTCTCTTCCCCCTCCCCTCCCCTCCTTCTCTTTCCCTTCCCTTATTTCTCTCCCTTTTTTTCTTCTTTTCCTCTCCCAGTAAATGTTTGTTGAATGCTCCCTCTGTGCCCGCCCAGCCCCTGCCTTTTGGAGCTCACCATCTAGTGGAAAAGACAGACAAGAAAGCATGCCATTGTGATCACGGGTGTGAAAGAAGGCTCCCCAGTGTCAGCCAGGAGGAGCCATCTGTGTGAGCAGTAAACGTTTTTCTATCAGACTGGCCGTTTAGAAAAAGACATTCCAATGAACTTGGCCATTCTCTACAAGTGGTGGAGACGAGCCAGGTAGGCAGAATTTCATCTGCAGTCATTAGAGATGTCTACTAACAAGTTAGAATGCACTTCACATGCCTTTTTATAGATAAAAGGGAAAACCTGGGTATTAAGGGAAACCCCTGGCATCAGGAACTTCAGGGGCATTTGACACTTTGGGCTGCATGCACCCTATGGTGAAGAGTATATTGCAACAAACCCACCAAGCTTCTGTTTGGATCCTCCAAACTGCAAGCTATGACACGGTTAGGTGAACTTGACCTTTGTCTGTAAATATCTACTTATATGCAATTGGAAGATAGAAAAAGACTTCCCTTGTACACTGTTGGCTCATAGGAAAACATTTTCTTAGTCTTCCCTTTATTATTATTTTTGATGGAACAAGGGCATTCCCCAGGGGCCATGTTATTTTTTTTGGACCCAAGCTGACATTGCTGGAAGTCTTTGGAAAGGACTGCAGTAAGCCTTGGGACAGGCTCCTCGACCCCTCTGCTGGCACTACAGTTCTCCTCAGTGACCTCCCCCACCCCTTGTCAGAGACCATTGAATGGTTTGCCTTCACATCTTGGGGTCTCTTCTTTTTTGGGATGATCTCATGAAACATACACTTCCTTCTCTCAAGTTCTCCCCAAATTGGGAAAGTTGCGTGGAATCAGGGACTTTCTAAGCTGCAGCGGCAGGGTCTGGCCCTCTCTTGCTATAGCTGAGGAGGCCAAGCTCCCAAGAGTGGCCAGCACTGACCCAGGCCTCCCAGTGAGAGTGAGGCCGAGACCCAGGATCCCATCTCCTAATTCCAAGGCCTTTCTACCCTCCTCCATCTCTGTAGTCTCTTAGAAGCTTGGGATTTGCAACTTGGAAAAGTTCTGTCTAGAATGGTAACGTTCTTCCCCATTGTCAATATTTTGTTAAGACACTTTCATACCCAGGGGACTGTGGTAAATGCCCTGGGGATCCAACGTGTGATCTGTGTCCTGAAGGTGCTTATATTCTGTGGTTTAATGACATTTTGTTACAGTCATTCAAGAAATGGTGAGAAGGCAGATGATTAATTTCCTAGTGAACCACACAGCCAATCAGGCTCACGTGAGCTCTGAGAAAAAGGCAGGATCCCTGTAGTGTGAGGAAGTCAGAAAAGGTTTTCTGGGAGAGAAGGTATACAAACAGACCACCAGAATTCACAGACTCTGTAATGACAGAAGAGAACAAAGAGATTGAGGTGGGAAGGTGAGGGGAAGGTTCTAGAAAAAGGTAAGTCTACTTGGGCCTTTGCGGGGTTGAATGCCAAGATTTGTTTTTTTTCCAGCTGTGGAGCTCTGAGAATCAGACTAATACAGAATGAAGGGAGGATTCAGGAGAAATCGATGCTAGCCCCGGCTCAGCAACGTCTTAGCTGTGCAGTCATGGGCCAGTCTCGTAATCTCCTTGAACCTCCACTTCCCCATCTATGGAAAGGGAATTCTAATAGTAGCTGACCGCCTGGATCACATGATCGCCTTGAGGGTCACATATAATACTATCCCAGCCAGAGTTCTGGGAAGAGTTAACCAGCACGCAGATGAAAGAGGGCTTTGTTATTTGTTCAGTAACTTTGTTCATTCTTTTCCAGTAATCGTGTAAGAGAAATTGCTTGGAATTTTATAATCAGAATATCAGAGTTTATTTAATGTGACTAATATTCATTAAAGCAATAACCGGAGTCAGGCCTGGTATAGTGGAAAAGTGATATGTGTTGGAGACTGACCAGGGTCCGTATCCTGGTTCCACTCTTCATTAGCTGTCTGACCTTCGCTTGTTTCTCAATAAGACTTGCTGGTTTCGCTTCTGTACAAATCGGGTGAGGACAGCTCTCTGCCCGCATGTCGTGCAACTTGCACAGTGTCAAACCCCTGGTCATAGCGTGTGGCACACAGTAGGTGCACAGTCCCCTCTCTTCTCGGGTACACACACGGACCCCTCTCAGTCAGCATTGTTTTCTGGAGACTGACTTTCTGCAGGCTCATAAAAAAAAAAAAAAAGAAAGAAAGAAAGGCCTGGATGAAACTGCAGGACACACACTGAGGGCATTTACACAGATTACTTTCATTCTTAAAATACTGACTTTTTTGTTTTTTTAGGACTGGCCACAGAACTGGTATTTTTAAAAAAAGACCGTATAACATATCCAACCCATTGAGCTCGCACACTAGTTTATTTTTGAAGCGACCCAAATGCTGAACTGCGTTCGAGGACATATTTCCGCCTGGAAGGATCCCAGGCGGTGTGGGGATTGGTCACCAGGGGTGATGTGCCAATTCGATTGAAGGTCCTAGATTTTTTGACCGTCTCCAGCCTAGGTGCCAGCTTGGGTGTAGACGCAGAAATACCTCTATCCAGGCCACGCGTGGCGGGGTCCCATTTTCTCTGCTTCCGTCTGGGTTACCTTCATGCTTTTCATCTCAACAAAGTCCACCTTTACTCAGAGATCCCATCTGTGACTCTGCGCGGTTGACTTTGGTCTTCGAGAGCAGGATAGAGGGGGGAATGGAGCGAAGAGAGCTGTTCGTGGCCTCTACACACAATGTCAAGAAGAAGCTCAAAACGGGGACCCGTGAGAAGCCATGGAGGATCGTGATAGTCTCACAAAAAAATAAGAATGGGAGTTTTGGAGACCAAGCGTGCTTGAAATTAGCCACTTAAACATTTCTGTGACCTTGAACAAGTCTCTAACTTTATCAAAGACTCAGGTGCTTCTTCTATAAAATTAGGGTTGAAGGTACCCTAGTCTATGGCATTGAGGGGCTCAGAGGATTCAGTGACACGATACGGGGGTCAGCCCTTTACAAGAGCACCCGCCATTGAGTGAGCACTCAAAATATCCACATTGGTTGGGGATTTTCCATCTCTGAGAAATCTTCTAATCTCTTACACACATATTCCCTAATTCCCAGCACCCTTTGGATCCTGAGCCCCCTCCCTGGAACCTTCGGGCTGCAGCAGGGGTTGGAGACAAGCTAATCCCGCTCTTCTACCAAAGGCCTTTTTATTTTGGCTCCTGCAGGTTCCACTTTAAAAAGATTGTCTTTACTCCAAAAGCCCTGTGCGTGCTAAATGATACCATATTCATTGTCCCAGGCAGCATGCTGCTGTAAGTTGATGCATCCCCAGCATACAGCCAAGGCATGTCTGAGATCCCAGGATGGGGCTGGCTGTGTAGCTCTCACACATCCTAGGGAAGGAGCTGGAAACCCTTCCACCCCTGGGGCGCTCAGAACCACCCCCCCAGCCATGTAAGAGGCAGCACAAGACGCCTGCTCGCCTGTGACTCTGACCACAGCAGGATCTGTCTCAGAGTTTATGGTTGAAAGTTGCAGGTGCTCCCTGTCTCACCCCTTTTCCTGGAGGTGCATTTCCATTTCCAGTTCTCCCAATGGACGCATGGACGGGAGCGCTTGGTGCCCTCTCGAGGGCCCCAGCGGGAGGCAGTTGGGGTTTTTCCACCCCGGTCTGGCCTCATCAGCACTCTCCTGTTTCTTTCACCATCCACTGGTGACACTGACCACTCATGACAGCCTCGGCTCGGCCAGACGCCCGTCCAGGGTGGGAAACAAAGCAGTGGGGACTTGAGGGAGGGTGGCACGGACAGACACCAGGATGTTTTGCTTTAGGGAAACATGTTCCCCTAAACTGTTCATGGCTCAGTTTGTACCTGCAGACTCACAGCTGCCCAATTCTCCAGCTTCTGCGAGGGGACTTCCACACCCTCGCTCTCACCTTCTGGAAGCCCAAAACTTGTGTGTGAACGACAGTGTGTTTTGCTCACAGGTTTATTTGCCTAAGTCCAGCAGGCTCCCATCTCCCTGGTGTCTTTGTTTCGTTTTGTTTTCGGAGCCATGACTTCGTGTCTCCCTCTCTCTCTGTCTGTCTGCCTTCCTTCCTTCCTTTCTCTCTCTCTCTGTCTCTTTCTTTCTCTCTTTCTTTTCCGTGTTCTCAGTTATTGGGTGATCTGGTGGCATAGGGCGGAGGGCGAGGAGATTACGGTCTCCATTTCAGATGTCTCACGTTTGCGATTCCAGCCTTTTTCGAGTTCAGACAAACAGCACAGCCCCCAGCCTTGAGCTTGAATCCTGACTCCCAAACTATTTGTATGGCCACAGAGGGCAACAGTGAGTGAGCAGAACTCCACACAAGCATGGGCGATCTCAGGCTCTTACAGAGGGCGGGAGAGAGACATGGGAGGGAGACAGCTCTTTCCCAGGAGGATTCATGGTAGAAAAACACAGTTTGCCCTGTGGCTTGGCAAAACACGAGGAAGGAAGTGACTAGCTATTTCCAGTAACTTCTTAGCCAACATGGTGTAAGTCACTTCTTTTATTTTAAATTCTTCATCCATAAAATGGGAGGATTTGCATAGGATATTTCTAAGAGCTGTTACTATTCATACATTTTCAAATCAGATGTAATCCAGTTTGCAGGCCTATGGGGACTGTGGCTGGAATACAAATGGGGGGAGCTCGGTATCGGGAAGGTATGAGCAAGGCTGTGTGTTGACACTGGGGACATCCACAGATATACGAGGCCATCCTCCTACCTTCAAAGTATTTGCCAGCCCCTCTGACCAATTGAGTCTGATGTGTTCAGCATAGCAGTGAAGGAACAATTATATTCTCTGACAACTGGAAGGAATCTGACTCTAATACTCAGGTCTCTGTGACAGCCTGATGGTGGCACCCTATCTTGGGGAGTCTATGTGTCTGCCATTTTATTTTCCCTTAAACCCTGAAAGTGGCGGCCTCTTTCCGAAAATCCATTTGAATTTCATTCTACTTTTGATAGCCTGACATATGATCTCATCGCTCTTCAGCATTATTTCCCCATACTTAAACTTGTTGATTGTCACATGACCCTTTGAGAACTCTCTGTTTTTAATCCCAGTAAGGACCCACATTTGGGGATGTTACTAGACTTGTTCAAGTCATCCAGAGAGATGGAGATGGAGATCTACTGTAGTGACTGTATAGTTGCGTCTCTACGTGATTCTGCTATTTGCCTACAGTCGGGCAATTGGTATGGGGGCACAGTTCAGGCTAAAATCTAGAAGCTGCCATATTGACACACATTGGTGATGATGTTGTAATTCTTGCTGTATCCTTCCCAAACACAATATGATTCAGTCAGTCGTCACATAAGTTCTATGGCTTACGTGGCTCAGAATTAGAGCCAAACTACACAGTCTGCTGAAATATCGCCTGTCCCCAGGACACGGTGGCTGCTACAACTTATGAAATGGGGTGATTTGGCTCTATTTAATTGTGCTTCGAGTGGATGACAGACCACAGGGCTGCTGGTGAGCTGTGTATATTCTGCTTAATGTGGTCAGTTCTATTATTTATCAATTGTGGTTTTGATCCTCTAAGAAGAAAGGGAGGTGGTGAGAAGAGCTCACTTGTGGGCTCGGGAACTGCACACTTGTGTTGTGAAAACAGTAGTTTGACGTGGGATGGTCACATTACTGTTCTGGTACTTTTGAACACACCATTGTACTTTAATTGTTATTTCTCCTCACTTATCAGGATATTCTTCATGCTTCTTGGCTTTCTGAACAGAAGTTAACTCTGAGAATATGGGGCTATCAAAGCAGAGATTATAGAACCCCAAGAAAAGATCTTAGGGAAATAACTTCCTTCCACAGTGTGTGTGTGTGTGCGTGCACACCTGTGATGGGCAGATGTGGTGCTAGGTGCTTGAGGTCCAGCAATGAATATTTCACAAGACAGGTGTGATCTTGCACTCATGGAATTTCCTGCAGGTAGATAAGTAGCTAGCTGGATAAATGCTTGATAGAGAAGTCCAAGGTCTGAGGGAACGCAGAGAATGGGTACTTGACTCATCAGGGGTCAGAGTCACTTCTAGGCTGAGTCATGCTAACCAAGTGAGTAGAGCAGAGCTCGCCAGGAACCAGGTGTTCTGACCCTTTGCCTTCTGCCCCAGCAGTCTCTGAAAGCCATTTTCAAAAAGGCAAAATGAGAAAAATAGGAGCTGAGTAGATCCTAGTGAAAGGTATTCATTTATCACTAGTGTCCTCTCTTCTGAGATTATCCCGTTCTTTCCTTAGGAGACTACTCCAGTACCCTTTATTTTATTATGTGAAGGGCATTTTAAATGGTGTGTTTTTTTTGGGGGGGGGTGCTCATCTTCACACACTCTTTTATTTGTCAGAATATAAAATTGCTACTTCCTCCTCATTTTTTTTTTTAAATGATCCAAAGCTCTGAGAACCTGTCCATTGGCCTACCTACTTCTGAATCTGCACCTTCTCCTCCATTCGAATTCTCAGGATTCTCCATACCACTCCTCTCCGGGTCTCATCCTGATCCTATTCCAAAGAAAGCTGCAGACCAGTGACTTTCCTGAGAGTTGACCTTCCACGTGACTCAGCAGAGGGCACAACCCCAGGGAGCCAACTCTTCTGCTGGGCCTAGAGTTTCAGGCAGCAATATGAGGGACTTTGATGTATAGAATCGGAACCTGGTAAATGAGAAATACTCCAGTGGCCCAAATTAGAATCCAGAGCCATCATTTCACCTCCTCTTCCTCCAGCCCCGCCCAGTATCACCTTGTTCCCCTTGTAAGCACACATGTGTACCTGTCCTTCTCCCATAGTCTCAGACCCACCTGCTTTTCTGCAAGCCACCACCAGGGCCTTTACTGCCATCCCTCCCTTTGTCCATCTTCCACATTCCTCCAGAAAGGAAAGAAAGGGTCTGCTCGGAGCCTTCAGGACGCTGTCCATCCTCTATAACCTGGTGTACGAGACCCGTCTGATGTAGCCACTGCTGACCCCTCCAGGCCTACCTTGTGGAGTTGCTCCCATGTTTCCAGCTTTGCAAGTGCACCAGACACCTTGCAAGGGGGCACCCTTTCCCTGCTCTTTCAGGCTTCCTGGCTTTCTGTAGCCTCTGCCCTTGATCGCATCTCCTACACTTGGTCCAATATCCAACCAAGGTTTGTTCTTTGTGTGAAAAGCCCAGCAATGTCTTAGCCACCTTCAGCTGGGTAAGCGTCATTGTTCGTTCTTCCCTCCCATTCAGCACCTCCTCTGTGATAACACACATCATAAGAGAAGGTAAGACATTAATGATTAGGGATAGGGTCTGCGGTACCCAATAGATGAGCACCCATATCCCGCCTCCCACACTTTTAACCATGTAGAGGGACCTTGGCGTCACCTCACTGGGTCTCGGTTTCTTCCCCTATCAACTGGGGCTACTCCTCCTTTACGCATAGGGTTTTTGTAAAGCTTCAAAGAGATCATTTTGAGAAGTACATCAGCAGTGCCAGTGTGTCATAAACTCCCCCAAATGGTAGGCTTTATTAGTATTATCACATTATGTTGTGATCATCTGATTATTTGTCTCACTTCCTTCATAAAACTACTAACCCTTTGAGAGTGAAAATTGTTCCTCTTTCATATTTGTGTGCCCAGTTGCTAGCTTAGGGCATGGTTATAATAAAATCTCTCTAAGGATTGGCGAACAAAAGAGGAGCCGACTGAATGAATGATTTGCAGAGAGGAGAGAAGAAAGGAAAATGAAGGCAGGCAGGGAGGGAGGGAGGAAGAGGGGAGGGAATGAACAAGTGACTTATTCAATAAATGAATGAAAGAATGATCGATTTTTCAATTGCTCTTTCATTGGTGCTTTTACATTTTTCTTAGACTGTGTGTCAGACTTCTATACAAGAGCTGTTATTTTGGAAACCAATCATTCAGGATTCTGAGAATTTAACAAACTCTCCAAAGCACTTTATTTTTTTTTCGTGCCTCCTCTTATAAGAGAGGCAGATTTAGACATTTCTGACAGTGAAACTAAGCAAGAGAATAAAGTCCAGATCATTAGGACCCTTGGGATAAAAACACAGAATCCAGGGTTCAGAACTGGCCCACAGCTTGGGGAATGCTTGTTAATTGCAACAAGGATATGGATGCAATAAACATTCTGAGGTTTATCTTGCTTTAATGACTTGCCTTGAGTGGCTTTGATCGTTATATTTGATAATCACTTTCAAATGGTCTGGTATGTTCTGAAATTGGAGTAGTGATTCAGGGACTTGAGATCCTCCTTGGGAATGACAGGCTGCAATCAGAACTTGGAAATGGGCAGTGCTACAGGACTTGCTGTGTGAGTTGTAGAAACAGGTCAACCACCTCTGGAGGAGAGATGCACCCGGGTCCAGTGATGGGAGCAGGGTTCCCTGATGGGAGAAAGACAGCGGGCATTGGGAGCTCAGGGAGCGAAGGCCAGTTTCTGCGAGTTGGGCTCGCTTCTTGCTTTCTCGCAAGTTACCTCCCTAAGTTTTTATATTCTCCTGCCTTGGTTGAATTTTATAATCCCCATTTTACAGGTGAAGATAGGTTCAGAGAGGTTGAGCCCCTTCCCCAAGGTCACAGGGACACTTCTTGGCAGAAGAAGTAGGACTTGAACCCTAGACTCTCTCTTAAGATGCGGCTTTTCTCAAAAAGTTATAAAGCCAGCGATTACAACAGTGAAGTATTTCTTGGTGTGGTAATGCCAGCAGAAAATGGTGAATACAAAAACGTGTACCATAAACTTTGATGTACCTGTGCCCCCTACTTTCATGTCATTGAACGAAGAATAGACCTCAGTCCAGAACAATTTTATCTAGAACTGTACCCAAGGATATTTAATTATGAAGGTAAGTAGCAGAGAGTCTTACTATGTAAGACCGTCTTCCATACGAATTACAAGTAGAATCCAGCTCTAGGGCACTCTCTTTAAATGTTATACTGTCATATAGTTTTTTAAATTTCCCCTTTAAAAAATGCTGTTCATGTTTCTATGGCACTCTGCTGCCTTTTCCTTTAATCTGAAAGAACTCTCATCAGCCCCTGGCTTGGAGGTGACCCACTCATAGCCAGGTTCCACTCAGACAAACCCTCTTCGGGTGCAGGGCATCAGCACGTGGCCAGCACCATCGCTGTGTCCTGCCTGCACCTGTCAAGAGCCCAGGGAACGGAACTTGGGCAGGACACGTCTCAAAAATCTCCTGGGCCCTCACTTCGACAATGGGGACGTCAGTTGGCTTTCAGTGGGAGTAGAGACAAACACTGGTCAGTCTCGATCCGGGCTCACTGTGAGACATACCTCTGACCAACCATCTCTAAAACGGGAGAGCCTGTGTATTCTGTTTCTAGAGCCGAAAAACTCCAGCCTTCCGTAATTTCACTTAAGGGATCTGTTGTTGCTCTGCATTTTGAATGTAGTTCCCTTTTGCTTCCCTTTCAATAAAACAGGCCCCGACAGCCCTCTCATTGAGATTATTACAGAGTTGTACCATCTCAGGCCAGTGCATTTAGGAAATATGTTATTGGCACTCACCAGCGAGTGAGATGCATAAAGAAAATATTCTAATGACAGTTGAGTTGAGAGAGCTTTGATCTCTCTCCAGAGCTGCTCTCATGGCTCTGAAATGCTGTTCTGGCAGAGGGGGAAAGTCTGGGCGCCTTGGCACTCTGGGGCTGGGCCCCCCTGCAACTGACATTCCAGGGGACCCACAACCTTCATGGTAGGACCCAGAGGCACCGGGGGTGCAGGAAGCAAAGAGACTCCAAGACACCTCTCTTGAAAGGCAGCTTGGGGAGGGGGTCTAAGTTAGGAGGGGCTTTCCAGTTTAGCCCAACATTTCCCAAATTCTGTTGGTTGTGCTGTTATCTGATTTTTGGCAGAGGCAGAGGTTAGGGTCAGGGGGCGGGGTGGGGGGGAGAGGATTATGGCCACATGTGTTTGGGAATACTCATACCCTATCTGCTCTACTCCCATTTTGCATTGTTAAAGGCTCTGATAATGCTTGCAATTAAAAAAGGTATGTATTGAACATTGTTTGACAGCACATGTCCTAAACCCATTGAATCTGAAAACTCTTTTCCTTTAAACATGCATCTGCTTCTTGTGGATTTAGCCCTCTGTAGACTGTGATTTGGAAAACACGGATCTGTGCTTGCTTCGGCAGCACGTATACTAGAAAACACGGATCTAATTCACATCCTCACTGAACAGTTAGGAATTCTGTGCTGCCGACTGGACAGCATAGTGTAGGGGAAGAGGCCAGATGCTCAGGCAATGCGGGCTCTGTGCAGGGATGCTCAGCTGAGGGGGAACCTGGGGCTGCAGTAACCCCCTCCCGCGCCGTGCTTGACTCTTGCATGCACCTTCGCAGGGAACTGTGTGCACCTGAATGAAGAGGCGACTTTACTGATTTGTGCAAAAGCGCTGCTACACACAGACTAGTGAATGGAGGTTTGCTGTCAGGCCTTTCTGTGTGCCTTCTTTTTTTTTTTTTTTTTTTTAAGATTTTATTTATTTATTTGACAGAGAGAGACACAGCGAGAGAGGGAATACAAGCAGGGGGAGTGGGAGAGGGAGAAGCAGTCTTCCCGCCGAGCAGGGAGCCCGATGTGGGGCTTGATCCCAGGACCCTGGGACCATGACCCGAGCCGAAGGCAGACGCTTAATGACTGAGCCACCCAGGCGCCCCTCTGTGTGCCTTCTTGAATGTCTTGGGCAAGTCACTTCACTTCCCTGAGCCTGGACTTCTTCATCTTGTTCTGAAGTTGCACAATATAAGAGAGTCGTACTCAACAGCTGCTAATCAGTGGTCTGCCTGGCTCGCTCGCTCTCTGACTCAAGTTTTAGGGAGCACAGAGATGTGAAGCCTTGGTGCCCACCTACTTGGTGCTCATAGCCTGATGGAGAAGACAGGTGCTCATGGAGAAGATAACACAGAGCAGGGTGATGAGTAGTAGAATCAGAAGGGAGAGGTTCCCAGGAGGGAGAAGTCATTGTCAGCTAAAGGTGATGATGATTTTGGCCGTGCTAATAATTAACAGTGTAATAACGATAATGTAACAGTAGCCTGTGCTAATCAATGAGTTCTACCCAACAGGCACTGCGTGAGGCACTTTTCTGGGTGGCCTCTAGACCCCCTGAGAGGTGACCGTCATCCTCCCATTTTACAGGTGAGGGTGGTCGGGAGCAGATGTGAGCTGGACTTCGCAGGGATGATAACATTTTAAGAGGCAGAGATTCAGGAAGGAAAGTTGTGAGGCAGAGGAGGGAAAATAATGGGCATGCGTGAGGAATGGGCATAATCAGGGGAACCCAGAGGCTCCAGGGATGAGGACACCATGAGAACTTGAGGTCGAGGTTGCTGGAGGGAGAAGAAGGTTGGGTGGTGGGCATGAAGCTGAGTTCCTGAGAACTACCCAGAGGCAGACAGTTTAGGTTTTTCCCCAGTAGGAGAAAATAGGCGTCCAGAGCATAGAGGGGAGTGTGTGTGCAGGCTGTGCTGAGCTGTCCCATTGAATCCTGCTGGTCTGCTGGTCTCTCTGTCAGGGGGATAAAGCACCTTGCCCATGGACGTGGGTTTGTCCATCCAACTCTGAGTAGTACTGGGACTTAAATTAATAACACACTGAGATTTCACTTTGTATTGATTTTCATGGAGCATGGGTAATGATTTTTTTAAATAGATTTGACCAATTTGCAATATACACATGGAGGCTAACCTTCCCACAGGTGCAAAATGGATAGCCAAGGGACCCTGAGCAAGTCTTTTTCCTTCCGTCTTCACCAATCTCCCTAGACTCTAATGGCCCTTCTCTGTTTGACCTGTGCTTTCACCGCCATTTGTTGACAGGAGGGATTAAACATTCTCAAGGTAGGGGAAGAGAAGAAAATACCCACGTGGACTCCTGCCCCTGCTGAGACTTTCCCTTGATGCATTCAGGAGACACCCAGCTTGGCTCTGAATTGGTGGGAAGACCTCCGCCCACAGAAGGAAAGTTCTTAGCCACAGAGCTGTTTTCCTTTGGGTGGGTTCCCCACGCCCCAGCAAAGAAAAAAAAAAAAAAAAAAGAGATGGAGAGAAGAGAGGCCCAGAGGGCCAAAAACCTGGATGGCTGCCCCGGATTCTTCCTCTTGGGGGAAATGGAGGCTTCTCAAAGTGTGAAGAAAAACCCACATACAAGCAAGGGAGAGGCTCCAACATCCCACATGTCTGCCTTGGGCCAGGATGAGTACCACCCCTTGAAAAGATTGGCTTCTGCAATTACAACTGAATAAACAACCAATTAAAATGTCTCCCCCGCCCCATCTCACCCCATCTCTTCCTCTCACGAAGCTTTCTCAGCCTAGAGCGGCAGGGTAAAGAGGTGACTGTCTAATAACATGTGTGTTCTCTGCCTGAGAGAATGCTTGATGGAAATGGACAAATCAATTAGAAAAAAATAAATAACGTGGAAAGGGCTGATCCAAGAAAATCTC
>CM052892.1:15042551-15103631 GCA_028534135.1 Potos flavus | reverse complement strand
CTTAAGCTCTCTTTTCCCTCCTCTGGAATACGGTCCTCATAATACTACCTACCTCAGTCTTGTTAAGAAGATTAAAGGAGATGATCCACATAAAGTTGGACCACATAGAAAGGCTCATGAAACATTAAATATCATTATTCATAGACTTCATCTCACCTACTACATCAAGCTGCCTACTCGCTTGTTTATGTATGTTTTTATTCATTTATTCACTGATTCATTTCCAACCTTACTCAAGAAATGATTATCAGCTACTCACAAAGATACATGACAGCAGACAAGAGAGGTTAGCTAGAAGCCTTTGTTGTTTTGGAAAACGATCTGTTGAGTAGTATGGCTGTGACTGATGAAAGACTTTAGCATTTCAGTGGTGATAGGAGAATCATACTCTGTGGAGGAGGAGTTCTCACTTACTGAGCACCTAGGATGTGCCCAGCCTCCTTCCAAAAACCATTTCTTCCTCTCACCAACATGTGTTCATTCTATCTATTAAGGAGCTGATGATGCTAATGGGGAGTTAGTTCACTTTTCTGATCTGTCTTTCTACAGTGGCAGCCACTCCAAGTACAACATCCCTCTCTAAGGGATCCTAAGTCCATTTTACAGACAAATAAATAGAGGCTTACAGAATGCAGAATCATGTGGGGGTGGCGGTGGCACGATGCCCAGTGACAAGAGCATAGGTTTCCAAGGTAGACAGAATTAGCCTTGAAACCCAGTTCTGCAACTTTGGGCAACCTGTTTAATCACATGGGGGCCACAGGTTCCTTATCTTGAAAACAGAGCAATAGTGCCTCTCTGCAGGGTTGGTACAGAGATGCAAGGCAGGCCTCCTAGCGCAGTTCTGTATGTGCCAAATAAATGGTCTGACGTCCGTAGTGAACGAGTAAAATCGAGAAGGAGCCAAGACTAGAATACATATTGTCTTTTCCATGGTCTGCATTCTTGATTTGCATCCTCATTATGTGGCCCCGTCACCAGGCAAGATAGCAGAGTCCTTAAGGGTAAAGATGTTGACTTTAAGTAAATGTAGGTTCTAAACTGAACTCTGCTATTTATAAGCTGAGGAAACTTGTCATGTCTCTTCAACTTACAAGGACTTGATTTCCTTAGCTGTGAAATGGGATCATCTCCACTTACCTTATAATAGTATTGGGGAAAGTCATTGAGGTGATGTGTATAAAGTATTTAGCAAAGTGCCTGGCACATAGTAGCTCTTAATTACTTGGGGGAATAGCTGTTATTTGAATAGTACCTTTTTTGGATGGTGATGACAGCCAAGGTTCTTTTTCTGTTACAGAGCATACTTGGATGTTAATGAACTGAAGAACATTCTTAGACTGGATGGATCAACACACCTTAATATCTTCTTTGCAAACTCCTCGGAGGAGGAATTGGCAGGAGTAGCAACTTGGCCATGGGACAAGGAGGCCCTAATGCACTTAGGTGAGAATTAGAAACTTCTTCAGGAGGAAATTGGATTAGCACAGGATTAACTTTAGTGGCGATGATAATGGTGATGGTCATCATGACCTTGACGATGGTGATGGTAGTGGTGATGGTGAACTATCTCTTTGTCGCTTTTTCGGGTCAGAACCCCTTAGCGTTTCTTATCTCAACCACCAAGCATTTCTCTGAAGAAAATAACATGGTATCATTAACCCTGTTTTGCCGATGGGGAAACTGAGATCCACAGAAGGAACAGGGCTTATCCAAGGTCACACGCAAGTCCGTGGCTGAGCCCCATTTGGAGCTCAAGTCTCCAGCTGTGTCCGTTGATAGCTTTCTTCTTCTACCCCTTGCCTCTTAGTGCATGGCAGATGTCTTCCCAGCCTGGCAACGACAGGTGCTTGCACGGCCAGTCAGAACTTGGCTTGAGGGATACCAAAGAGACAAGAGAAAGTGAGCTTGCTGAGAACTCCTTGTTCCTCCGTGATCCACCAACACTACCAGGAACTCTTCTTACCTCCAAAGTATCCATATCCATAAACCAGACATATGTTTACAGGAACCCATCACCAGGAGTCAGAAAAGACAATGGTTTCTGAACCAGGCCCTGGAAATAAACAGTGTAGCTCTTTAATTTAGATTTTTCCGTGCTCTCTTCCAGCACACATCTGTATATGCATGTGTATTTCTGTAACTTGTGCATATTTGAAATCACAGCATAGATAAAATTCTATGGTTTTGTTGTTTTTTTTTTACTTCATATTATGCTACCTACATTATTCCACATGGTAGCAGTCTTCCTAAACACTTCCCTTCCGACCTTTTCACTTAACATCACAAGAAAAAAGGATCCTTGCGGGTTATTTCCATCTCTCTAAAGGTGATGTTTCTAATTACCACACACTATTCCATTGAGTGAGGGCACACAGCATACCCAACGTTTTTTCCCTTCACAGAACGTTCCCCTTGTTTACACCAATGGAGAGCAATGCCTCGCTCGTCTAGCATCTTCATCTGGGGAGGTTAGGGCTCAGGGGAGTGACAGCCCTCAGTGTTTCCCGAGGCCCGCTGCTCCCCCAGTGGTACATCCAGGGTCCAGTCACCGTCTTCAAATGGCAGTATCTTGGAAACGAGGGACTCTGCAGCTTCACATGATAAGAGACCTCACACTCTAGGGTTAGCTCCCTCTAGACTGCTCTCATTTCCCACTTGCTTTTAAGAGAATGAAACCAATATTTGTGTGTCTGTGTGTGTGTGTGTGTGTGTGTGCGAGCGCATGAGTGCATGTGTGCAAGTGTGTCGTGGTGAAATAAAGCTGGAGACAAAGAGACATCTTTAGTGGTTCCCAACTGGAGGAATCTTATCCCCTAGGACACATTTGGCTGTGTCTAGAGATAGTTCTGGCTGTTACAGTTGGGGGAATGCTACTGGCATCTAGTGGGTAGAGGACAGCGATGCTGCTCAATCTACAGATTTAGCAAGAAAGAATTATCCAGTCCAAAATGTCAGTCATGCTGAGGCAGAGAAACCCTGAAATAGTTGATGGATGGATGGACAGGCAGACAGACAGACAGAGGTTGGGCAGAAAAGAGCATGCAACTCAGACATACTTGAAGGTACATGATTTGTTTCTATCGCATGCCTGGTATGACGTATGGGAATCCTGCTGGCCCAGAGCGATACCCAGGATTGTTCTCAGCTATGATTCTCCTTGGCCGTATGGCCTTAGGCAAGTCTCTTTCCTTCCCCAGGTCCCAATTTGCTCAGATTTTAAATGAACAGATTAGACTAGATGGTCTCCAAAGACAGTTCTCAGCCCTGAAATGCTGTCCTATTGGAAAAGCAACTGAAAGGCTCTTGATCCGACTCTTAGAAGGCGTCTAAAGTCAGAGAAAAATACTCCTGATGATTCCGTGAGTTTCCGAGGCTGGCTCAGGCCCAGGAATACAGAAGGCTATAAATCCATAGCATGTTATAGTGTTTCAGGATGATGTCAGGCTTCAGCTATTTCACCTTTTAAGAGAAGCAGTGAAACAGGACTCGGGCTCTGTGCTGTGGCTCTGTGCAGAGGGGTGAGTCGGGAGGGGATGAGGTAAAACAAACCGAGCTGGCCCGGACATTAAGTCTACAGTCCTGTCATTATCCCTGGAAATACTTGCGGGGTCCCGCACCTTCCCCCCCCGCCGTCGGCACCTCCCTGTTGAAGCCTCCTGGAGAAACAAAATCACTGGCACTGTCGTAGCTGTTTCTTTTAGAGCTCACCAGAGATGCAGAGGGACTTTTCCAAGATCATACAGCCGGGGTCAAGCCAAATGAGGGTTGCATCCCACGGCAGGCTAACTGCCCTGGGCCCCAAGCCCCCAGCCCCCGGCCTGCCATCTCCCCATCCCAAGACATGTGGGTCAGAAGCAATTTCTCCACACGAACCCCAATCAAACCTAACTTATTAGAACCATACATATATTTTTGCCCTCTTTGCCTGCTGTGATGCCATGATCCCTGGAAAAAGCCTTGGGTGGGAAGGGGATTACGTTTCATATTATGATTGACAGAAAATAATTGAGAGAGATTTCCTGTCTCAATTTCTCTTCCTCCCTGCCTCTCTGCCTGCCCCTTCTCACACACGCGCGTGCACACACACCCCCACACACCCTCTCATACATCTTTATCTCCTCCCTGCCTCTCTGCCTGCCCCTTCTCACACACGTGCGTGCACACACACCCCCACACACCCTCTCATACATCTTTATCTCTGTGCTAGAAGGCTCTGAGCAGTTCAGAATTAATAGACTCCGTGAGCCCCATGACTGAGCAAGCTCACCTCCCGGCAGTTCAACCCAAGATAAAACTCCCCCCACGCCTGCCAGTTCAAATCAACAAGGCCCTGCCTTATCACCATTCTTTATAAGACACTGCTCCGCACTTAAAATCATGACTTGCACAGTGTTTGGACCTGAATTTTAACCTTCTCTTAAACACATTTGGATTTTAAAGTTTAAATGTCTCCCGACCAGTCTGTGTGTTTCTCCAGTGCCTAAAATGAACGTGAAAAATGCCATCCATTGATTCTGCTGAGATCTGTTCCATCTATCTCCCCAAGCTAAGCCATGCTCAATCATCGAAGACATGTGGGGTAGACGATGGCTTCTCAAACTAGAACATACGGATGAGCCATCTGGGGCCCTCGTTAGAACACAGAGTCTGATTCTGTAGGTCTGCAGTAGGGCCCGAGAGTCTGCATTTTTAATCTCTTCCAGGTGATGGTCATACTGCTTATTCTCAAGACACCCTTCGGTCCTGAGTAGTTAGACACCCACTGACCCACTTGGAGTCATGAGTAACGCACCCACTAACTGTGAAGCTCTAGGCAGACTGCTTACGTGTGCTCAGGCAGACCTCAGAAAACGTCTTTCATTGGGTTAACGTTTAGCAAAGATTCAACACACACGTAATGAGATGTCATGTTGCAGGCCCTGTGATTGGCCCTCGTGGTAGAAGTCATTAAAAGGCCTGGCTCTGGAAACTAAGAATCTTGGGTTCAAAATCCCAGCTTGACACTTTCCGAACTCCCGATCATGAGCCTGTCACTTCACCTGCCTGGGAGTCCGTGTCTCTCCTATTGGGCTGTGAGTTGAGTAAGTGTGATTATACACATGAAACACTGAGCACGGGGCCCGAGGACACGTGATAAATGCCCACGAGACGTTGACTGTAATGACACTGTTGTAATGAAGGGCTCAACATGCCGCTGGCCTCCATGAGAGCTCGCTCTCAGAGAACACCAGAGATGAAGAAGCGGGATTCAGGGATGTTAGCTTGCTCAATGTCCTAGCATTGGTGAGGGCAGAGTGAGGACTGGGACTAAGGTATCTCACCGTGAGGGCTTCGGTTGGAATAGACGGTGCAGAGTATTTGTAAACCAGGCCGAGCCTTACTGTTGAAGGACAAGGTAGCAGCAGAAATGTGCCCCACCCCAGAAATCAAATCCCTTAAATACTGATCCTGCCCATTTGTTAAGTAGTTTGAGATTAGCTCGGTTAGGTTGTCTTACTTCTTCAGGTGGTGGGGTTTTCATCGGAAAAAGGAAGGGATTGCACAGAATGACTCTTGAGACTCCTTCCTACCCTTTGAGTGCTGTGTATCACAAGTCATGGCAGTTCTCGGGGCAGTGGGGTCCCAGGGTGGAGAAGCCTGTGGTTACTTTGGGCAGCACCCCACTTGCCTGTGATTGATTGGGGGATTTCTGCAGCAGAAAGCAGAATGCCCCCACTTGCTTATCGCTCTGGTTTTCCCTTGCAGGTGGCATTGTCTTAAATCCGTCTTTCTATGGCATTCCTGGGCACACGCACACCATGATCCATGAGATCGGGCATAGTCTGGGCCTCTACCACATCTTTCGAGGCATCTCAGAGATCCAGTCTTGCAGTGATCCCTGCATGGAGACGGAACCCTCCTTCGAGACCGGAGACCTCTGCAGCGATACCAACCCAGCCCCAAAACACAAGTTCTGCGGTGACCCGGGGCCAGGGAATGACACCTGTGGCTTCCATAGCTTCTTCAACACCCCTTACAACAACTTCATGAGCTACGCAGGTAGGAGTCACCACCCGGTAGGGCGCACGCGGCTCCGTGTCCCACACGGGCTCCAGTCCTGGCTCAGAGGAGCCTTGGGAAGGCTGCTTTCTTTTTCTAAGTCTTCTTCATCCCAACTGTCCCTCATCCCAGATAATCAGGATATGACAGTCCTTGGGTGAGATCTCAGGGCTTCGTGGGAGCTGTTGCATCTGATGTCTCCTCAGAAAGACACACTTGAAGGAGTTGACTGGGGCCCAAGGTCAGGAGACCTACGTAGAAGTTCTAGCTCTACCACAGGGCCACCCAGTGCCTTTGGGTCTGTCACATCCCATCTTCGCTCAAGAAAATGGAATCTTTGGATCTGAGGAATCTTAGAGAAAGTTCCTCTAATTTTGCGGTTGTATTTTTCTAAGCTGGTGGTTATTGCAACTTTTTCTTTATCTTTTCTTTTTTTTTACTACAACTTTTTCTTAAATATAAAGCTCTTATACTCTCCTTTACTCTTTTATTACAAAAAAAGGAAATAGAATGCTTTTGGCTTTGCAAATACGAAATTATGTTAGAGGGGTGCATTCTTTTCCTAACTGCATATATCTTGTCAAAGCTTTTTTATACCATCAGTAATAGCGTTAAGGACTCATGCTTTGGGTTCAAGGATGTCCCGTACTTCTTTTAGAATATATCAAGGCCACTTCTAGCCCTTAGAGCATTTTTGGAAAGTTAAAACAAGGCATCCTTTTCTCAAGGCAGTCTCAGCCCTCACCACTGGCCTCTTAGACCAAGAACCCCAGTGTAGAACCCAATCTGCAAATTACATATGGTAGCCCAACATCGAATTCTATTATAATATTCGATTTAGGTGTCTCTTGCCCGTACAAAAGCAAGCGAGTTCTCTGAAAGCAGAGATTGTCTCTAATGCATCACTGTATTCCCAGCACCTAGCATAGATACTGGTGCTTAATAAATGTTTGTTGAGAAGGAAGGGAGGGAATAAAATAAATAAATTCTCATAAAGGTTTAAAAAAGTGATTCTTATCAATACTAATCTTTCTCCTTGTATAAAAGTTTATGATTCCTAAAGGACATTAATACACACTATCTCATTCAACTCCCAACAAATCTGTGGGGCAGAAACTATCCCCATTTTACATTTGCCCCAGGTCACACATTTGACTCCAAACATTTTTTTCTTATACTCCTGTTTGGGGCTCTAAGTCTCCATCTCTGCTTGAACTAGGAAAGCCCTCTTCCCACAGTTTTCCATTTCTTCTTTGGTTTTGCCTCAGATCTCATTTGAAGAGAGGATTTTGCTGCTGAAACCCAATGAATTTGATGATCCTCAATAGGTCTTCCAGCTTTCCCATGTGGGCTGATGACCTCTGCGGGCCTCTACAGGTTAGGGCTCCTACCATTCAAACCTGAGGTCTCCGGAAAGGTCAACAGCCCAACCTTGGCACCAGAAATGGATCTTTAGGTTTAGGTCTTTTAAAAAGACCACAATGCTGGGTATTTCCTCAAAACCAGATTTCCCACTGGATTCCCATTCCCAGCCAAGCCGACATCCCACATCCGGTGCCCTGTCCCCTCACGCAGCCCTGCTTACGTTCCATTTCTGTAGCACCTTTCCTTGGCCAGCTCAACGCACATGGAAAATAAACAATAACATGAATTTGGAAGTTTGCCGGACGCTTAGGGGCCTCGGAGCTGCCACTAGCTACCAGACCCCCATAAACTAAATCTTTTTTTTGTTCCCCTTTGTACAGATCTAAAGGGTGATTGATTTACTGTTGTTTTTTTAAAGGAACCCCTCAGCTCAGTGACCCATTAACAGCAGAACTAATTCACTGAGCTACGATAACAAACTTACACCCGCAAAAGCATATTCAAGGCGACCACGAGCTTTGAAATGTTTGTTTTCCTTAGGATCTCTGATAGATGAGGTGACAAAAGCAGCTGGATGAAATTCAAAATGCAGAAGAGGATGGGGTTCTCAGGACCGGGGAGAGCTATACACAGGGGCTGTGCGGTCAAGGCCAGAAGATGGAGACCCCTGCTGGGTCAGCAGCTCCGAGTTCCTTCCTTCCTTCCCTTCCCTTGCTTCCTTCCTTCCTTCCTTCCTTCCTTCCTTCCTTCCTCCCTCCCTCCCTCCCTCCCTCCCTCCCTTCCTTCCTTCCTCCTTTCCTCCCTCCCTCCCTTCTTCCCTCCCTCCCTCCTTCCCTCCCTCTCTCCCTCCCTCTCTCTCTTCCTGGGTGCTTCGTCCTCGGACCTGGTCACTCGTGGAGTGAAGAGTGTAGAGCAGCGCTGTCCAGTAGAACTTTCTGCAAAGATGGGCATGTCCCGTGTCCGTGCCGTCCAGTGTGACCACCCCTGGCCTGACGTGGCTTGTGAGTGCTTCAAGTATGGCTAGTGAGACTGAGGAATTGAATTGTTCGTCTTCAGTAACTTTAATTAGTTCAAATTGAAATAACCCCACCTGGCTGGTGGCTGCCATATTGGTCAGCACGGGTCTATAGTCGTTATCGGGTGCCTGGGATACACCACACACTGTGGAAAACGCCGCATAGGCTCCTCTTGTAGAATCCTCAAAGCGACCGTCTGAGATAAAGACTATTATTACTGAACCCATTTTACAGATGCAGAAAGTGTGGTTTAATGTAGCTTAGGCCACTCGCCCAGGGTCACACAAGAAGAAGGTAAGCCTTTTTCACTGCAGAGCCTGTGCTATTGATCAGTGAACATCTGGCTCTCTCTCTGATGCTGAGGCAGGTGGGGAGGGTCCCCAGTGCTCAGCTCCAGCAAACACCGGGCACGCGATAGAGTTCAGCCCCAAGCACTTGGGTCACCTTGAGCCGCTGGATAAGCCCCGGGCAGATGAAAAGCAGAAGCCCAGACTCTCCTTCCTGAAGATGATAGGCCATAGGAGGACTCCAAGAGCACCCTCCATTCAGGGCTTCCTCAAGAGTGTGAAACCCAGACCTTGTCTGACCTGCAGGATCTAGTGTCTCGTTACCATTATTCTGTGTGTTGGGGCCTTTCCAAATGCACATCTGCTTGGACCCTGCAATCCCAGCTCTTAGCGACATACCCGAGGGAAGGGAACCCGTGCACTTGTTTCAGGACTTAATCCTAAGGATGTTCTTAGCAATGTTCATTGTCCAAATATCAATTAGGTATTTACTCTCTGCCAGGCATGAAGAAAAAATGCTTATACGTACGAAAAATTAGAAAGTGCTCGCCAGTCCGATGAGCATGGGTTGTTGAAATAAATCACAAGGCACCCATATGATAGAACGTTACGTGGCCACTAATGATAATGCAGGAGAGGAAAGAGGTGTAAACTGAAGCTGAGGGACACAGTGGTGCAGAGCGCAAAGTTTGGGAGTGCAGGCACCGAATGCGAATCCTCCGTGCGTTAGCCTTTGACCATAGGCAAGGTGCTTCTCCAGGCCTCACTCGCTTCCTGGATAGCATGGAGGGTCACACCGACCTTGTGTGATCGCAGGTGCACTCACGCAGATGAAGGATTTAGAACTGTCCTTGGTACCATAACTAGTTCTGTAAATGATCATTCATAGTATTTGTTAACTCTTTAATGGTCAGAGAGCCTTGTATGGTGTAAGACCTGACATATATGTGTGTGTGTGTGTGTGTATGTATAGATATAAAAGTATGTATATATGTGGTGTAAATGTGTTTCTGATCATGAGAATTATAAATATTCACGTGCAATATGCATATACACATATAGACCTATATGCTAAATACTAATTGTATTATCTCTAGGTAATGAGTTTAGGGGGATGTTTATTTCTTTGTCACATTTTGGGCATATTCCACATGTTTTACAGTGAATAATCATTTATTGCTATTACTATTAGTATCCCGATCATTATTTAATAAAGACCAAAAAGGCAGAGGCTCTTACAAAGGGGATCTCCGTTATCCCTACACTAGACACGGGTTAGCTTGTTAAGTGTCCTTATTAACTTTGAGGTGGTTACATCACTGTTCCCTGAGTTACCGTGGGTGAAAATGAGGCTGGCAGGTGGGGGGTGGGGGGCAGCATCGTGCTCCTGGTTCCACAGTACAGGACAGCACTGGCCCCCTGGCCTGAGCCCCTGTGCTCTGCGGTCACCATGCTCCAGAAGGGAACAAAGTCCAGTTAGCAAACTCAGGGCCGGGCCCTGAGAGCATGGGGGCTGGCGCAGGCTTCCACACTGATGAGATCCCCAAAGTCCTCTCTGCTGAGGGATAAGATGGGAACCGAAGAACAAGAGGGGCTGGTCGGTCCTGGAGCTCAGACATCAGGAGGGGAAACGTGTGGAGGCAGGGAGCCAAGAGGGGCTGACTCGAGACATGAGCTAATTGAGACAGAGCATTTGTGATAAACGGAAACCCTTTGGTACCTCCCCCCAAGATTCTGATAGCAGCTGAGTCTCTAAGCGACGTACCGTGGGACAGACACAGACTTCTCTGTTCAAGTTTAGATACATTTCTGTTCCCTTACCAAGTTCTGTCACCTGTTTTTCATACTCCTTTATATTGACAAATGTGGAAATGGCTAATTTTTAAGTCACGAAAGGAAAATACACTTCTTTGGGAAAAAGAAAGAAACAAACAAACCAGAGTGTATGGGTGGGAAAAAATGCTGATTTTTTTTCTCCATTCATCTTGATAAATACTGTATGTGCTCCAGCTCACTGAGTCCCCACAGCAGCTCTATGGAGTGGGGTTGATTAAATGTCCCCAATTTGTACCTGAGGGACCTGAGTTTTAGAGTTACTTCCTTCTTTTGGAAATGACTGATTAGTATTCTATTCAGTGCCTGTGCCTTAACGTAAACAGCCATTCCCCTCTTAATAGACAGATGTGTTATTTCTGATATTTTTACCATTATAAATGATGCTTCAAAAAATATCCTCATACCTCTCTTTTCCCCATGTTTGTTCATGACTATCTGTCTATTGAATTCCTGAATGTGCTATTGCTAGATCAAAGAGAATGAATATTTTACATTCTGATTTTTTTCTTGCTTCTGGTTCTTTCTCTCTCTCTCTCTCTCTCTCACACACACACACACACACACACACACACACACACGCAGGCGCTGTCCCGTCATGAGGCAGTGAGCATTGACTGAGCATTATCATGGTTCTTTGTGTGCCACTCCCCTTAGCCTTCAGCTGAGTTCTGAGATGAACATTCTCGGTGTCCTCATCATCTCCACCTACAGATGGGAAAGCGGGGGCCCTGAGGGCATGAATTCACTTGCCCACTTGACTCTGCATCCCTCACATGTTGGTCTAACCCTTTAGCCATACTTTCTTAGCCATCGTCCCTTCCCCTGCCTCTGACCTATTCAGTGGCTTTTCCAGGGGTACTTTTTTGCACTAAGAATGCAAAGTTCCTAGGAACAAAGAACATACCCAATGAGCTGGCCCTTCTTAGGCTGAGACGTTTGGACTCTATTCTCCAGGCAATGGGGAGCTATAGAATGTTTGTTATCCAAGGAGTTAGATGGCTGCATGTGGACTTGAGAGAGATGTATGGGACTAAGGGGACTTGTTAAGGGACATTGGGCTCTTTCGCTTTGTCCAGACCTATGAAAGATGTGCCCAGGGTGCTGGACAAGGGACTGGCCATCAAAAATTACTAAGGGGATCAGAAGAAGCTTCTGTGTATAACCTCCTTACACTCCTGTCCCTTCCCTGGGCTGGATTCTCAAGGTCCCATCCAACTACCCAGCACCTGCTCAAACTTATTTTCTGTTTGTTTGATAAGGCAAAGTGAGTTTATGCTGCAGGATTCCCAGGGGTGGGTTTATTTTAAGATCTGGCGAGCCCCGTGCTCCTCCGTCTGGGGCCCAGCTGCGGAAACCCCGATTGGGCAGATGCCTCTGGGAAGTGACATTTTTGGAAACCAAGCCAAAATAGTGCCTTGTTCTGCCCCCAGGGCAGCTGAATGAAGCTGTCAGAGGGATAGACAGGAGGCAGGCTCCTTTCTTGGGAGGTGAATCTCGGACACTCTTTAGTCCACATTGTAGAAAAGAGAGTAGGTCACTCGATCTAAAGACATTTAAGAGATTGTATTCCAGCCCACTCAGACTTGGGCTCACACCCTATTTCTCAAGTACCTGCAGGAGCCTTTTCCCATATGGGGTCTCATTTACGCACAGAAAGAAGTTCTCATATTGATTAGAAACATGGTCTTGGAGTCCAGAATGCCTGGGTTCAAATCTCAGATGTATCCCTAGCATTGTGATGGTAAAAAAGTTGCTTGGCCTCTCTCAGTCTTGATTCCCTTCTCTGCAGAATGGAGTATATTGTAGTATTTACTCCCCAAATAGTGGGAATGTTAAATATGTCCAAAGCACAGGGCACCACGCCTGGCTGATAGTAAGCACACAGTAGCCAAGTGATAGTACTGTCCTTGTTCCCAGCATGGACACCGAGCCTGGATTGTTCCTAGGGCCTCCTGCTTCCCTAGCTGTGCTCACTGCAAAGGACACCACGTCCCTGCGGACCTGCAGCTCCCTCTCCTACAGTCCCTGACCTTCCTCTACCCATCTTAGCCATGCAGTCTGGTTGACCTCAAGTACCTCCGTCTTCAGAAGCCTCGCTGGGTCTCTGTCTTTCCCCATGGTGCTGTCTCTTGTTCATCAGTGGTCAGCATCACAGACTTTCACAGTCTTCTGATAACCTTGGCCTTCAAGAGATTCGCCTTCACTCTCTAACTAGACTGGTCGTTCCTCAAGGGCAAGAACATTTTTAAATTTCATTTTTCTGTGGCCTTTGGCCCAGAGCAAAGAACATGGGATAGATGCTCAGAAGGTTAGTTCGAAGGACAATATCATCATCTCCACGGACAGTGGAATGAACGCACGAGCGGATGAGTGAATGTGAAGGAATGAGGGAGTGACTAAACTAGTAAAGGAATGAATGAATGGGAGATTTGGGGTGATTGTTGAGGGAGGGTTGGACAAAGGGAATGCATGGCTTACTGACCAGGGATTGGGGGCCTGTGGAAAGCCGTTTGTCTGGCCCTTGTCCTTAGCTGTGACCTCTGGGCCGCTCCGTCCCATCCACCCTCCCCTTCCTCCTGTTCCCTCCTACCTGTCTCCAGAAGTGATAACTGCACTCATTTCTTCACAGACCATTAGCTCTTGAGCATTGGCAGAGGCCAGCTCTGCAGTGGCAAGGGCTGGGGTGCTGGCTGGCTGGCCCCGGGGAGACGTCATGCAGTGGGTTCTTATCTCCCTCTGCCCACTTGCAGATGACGACTGCACGGACTCCTTCACGCCCAATCAAGTTGCCAGAATGCACTGTTACCTGGACCTGGTCTACCAGAGCTGGCAGCCCTCCAGGAAGCCGGCGCCCGTCGCCCTGGCCCCCCAGATCGTGGGCCACACGACCGATTCTGTGACGCTGGAGTGGTTTCCGCCCATCGATGGCCACTTCTTTGAAAGGTGAGTGTGGTCTGTGCAGTGTCGATCCCTCTCTCTCCTGCCGAGAAGAGGGGAATTCCAAAGGGAAGCTGTTTTCTTTGTCCTGGCCCTTGTTCATCTGGAGCCCCTAACACCTAGCCATGACTGGTCCATAGAGACACATGGCAGATTTGGGAGTCGGGGTTGAAGGAGTGCTCATCGGAATTAATAAGTAAAGATGCATGCTTTCAATGAATGGATGTTTAACTTTATTTTATTATGAAACACCTAGAAACTTATTGCCTCTATCTTCTGGGAGAGAGGTGCTGGCCTCATCTCCATGAGCTCACGAGTTGAAATTGCCTCTGGTCAATGCACAAGTGTGATAGATGTGTAATATATATTATATATGAAGGTGTATATGTATGTATATGTACATATTCATACATCATACAGGAATATACATACTTGAATACACTTGAATATATGAATACATATAATTAGAATCTTTGTACCTAGTACTTTGTTGTAGAATGGAGGGTAGAATTTTTAGAAGATCAGGGTTGATAAACTGAGGCACAGGAGTTTTGCTCCCCTGTCTTTCACTTATTAACTGTACTATCATGGGCAAGTCACCTTCCCTCCTTAACTGGTCCTCTCTGGCAGGAAAGTGGGTCTAATGATGCCTCAGTTGCCTGAAGATGGAGGCCTGAATCCATTGGTCTCTTGTGGTGCCTTTCAGCATTGAGACCCCCTTAGGAGCTCAAGCTTTAAGGGAAACAGATTCTGAAGAGTCAGAAAAACAGATTAAGATGATGACATCTGCACTTGGCTATAATTTAGGGCTTATTAGTGTATTAACCCCCATCCCAACACTTCTTGGGGGGATTTTGTCCAACACTGATGATATATCATTGATGATGGTGAAAGGAATAACCAGCTAATGATTAACTAATAATTCTCTGTGGTTATGGTTGTTGCCATTTATCAAGTCTTTACTCTGGGCCATATTCTATATTAAGGCTTTATATGCAGAGTCTCCAGTAACTGTGAAAGGGGAATCATCGAGGAACATCTGGGTGGCTCAGTCGGTTGAGCATCTGACTCTTGGTTTCATTCAGCTCAGGTCATGATCTCAGGGTTGCAAGACTGAGCCCCACATTGGCTCTGCAATCAGCATGGAGTCTGCTTGGAATTCTTTCCCTCTCCCTCCTCCTCTTCCCCTCCCCTCATTTGCATGTGCGCGCGCGCTCTCTCTCTCTCTCTCAAATAAATAAATAAAACCTTAAAAAAAATAGGGGAATCATCTTCCTCATTTGCCAGGTAAGGCAGGAATTAGAGTGGAAGACGCTAAGAGATTTGACCAAGAGCCCACAGACGGTGCTGGGAGCTGGGCTCTGACTCCCATTTTGCAATGTCTTGTCTCGGGCCCCCACGTGCTTTTGTTAAGTCCTTCCAAAACTTAAATTATGGAGGAGGTATTACCCCTCCCCTCAAAAGAGCCATGAATGGTGGTAAGGAGCTCTCATTTGCATGTGTGTGTATGTATAAATACATATTAGATCATGGTACCACATTAAATTTGGGCTCCAATTTTCTCCACTACCATCAGTCCCTGAATCTAGAACCTTTGTTTGGCAGCTGGGTGAATGTGTTCATGGTGGAAGGAAATGCGCTCCCCGACCCTCTATAAACCAACACTGACCCCCCCCCCTCACCCCGCCTTCCCCTGCCCCAGTGGCCCCACTGGGAGCTCAGAGCTGGGTTTGGGAAACGTCATGTGACACTTTAGAACAGACTTTCCAGCAGCCTGTAGATTTATTTATTTTTTCTGTGGCAATGAGAAGTATCAGACTTTTGGTCAAGCCTTGGCCTCAGTTCCACTTAAAAATGGAAGTTTTGTAAATGAAGCTTCCCGTGTATGTATTTAATTTATATTTCATAAAGCAGTTTTTGTCCATTAAATAAATACCATCTGATTGTTGGAAACCCATTGAAGGGTTAATTGTTGTGTAATGAGATATGTCTCTATTATTTAGTACCCTCGGCTTCAATCAATATGTTTTTAATAACCTATAGTCAGTTGGTACTTGAGGCTCATACAATAGCTATTCTGTTCAGTCTGAGATTTCATAACGGAGTTATCATATGTTAAATTAAAACTGACATTTTAGAAACATGTCTAATTAGGGTTAACAGCTACGTAGACGATAGTGTATGGCTAAAGGAAGTCGATCCGCAAGTTCAATAAATTGCTGTAAAGAAATGGAGCTATCATTCTCCCATACCCTCAGAGTTTGTACTCATACAGATTGGCTTGGTGCAGAGAACACGAGCTTTGTTGGCAAGTTGTATGCACTCTGTTCTCAGCTCCACCACTCCTGGTCTGCGGAACCTTGCGGAAGCCATCTCACCTCTCTGGTTCTCTCTGACCTTCTGAGTCTTCTTCCCTAATTGTGCCCACTTCACCTGGCTTTTGTGGGGAATTCAAGAAATGTGACATCTGTGATATGCTCGCACACACACTGTATGTTCAAGAAATATTAGCTCCCACCTTGTACAAAGTTTCCCTGAGCTGTTTAGCTACTTGAAAATTCTCTTTCCCTGCAAAATCTCTGGTGTTTTCCACTACATCCATCAATGCCAACCTCTCGCCCCTGGCCATCCTTACGTCCTCCTGCTGTTCCTCACATCTGTGGTCTAAGAGAATACAAGGGTTTTCCTTAAAAAAACATATTCAGATCCTCCCACAGCCTGTGTCCTCACACATGGGCAACTGAATAAATAATTCAAGGCCACCCCTGGCTTTTCTAACTCCTTTATTTTTATCTGTCTTGCAAACATGTGTTGACTGAATGGTTTCAGTTATCTGAACAATTGGCAGTGGCATATTAGAAAGAATTCTGGACTCAGACCCAAAAGACCTGGGTCTGAAGTCTTTGCACCCTCATTCATTTCCTTCTCCTCTTCGGCCTCAGTTTTCTGATCTGTAAGCCAAAGGTCATCTGGCCTTTCTCCCTATTCCAAATCTCAGAACACAGAAAATAACTTGAGTAACTATTTTCTCAGTTTTCCCAAGAATGCTGCATAATGAATACCATTCTAGATGCACAGGAGAGAAGTTAACTCATCACACACCGACATCTTAAAGAAGCACTGTTCAATAGGACTTCTGGTGTAATGGAAATGTTCTGTATTTCTACTGTCCGATATGGTAGCCATTAGCCAACTGGCTACAGAACATTAGAAATGTGACAAGTGTGAAACTGAATTTCTAAATTTGTTTAATTTTCATTAATTGAGATTCAAAGACCCACATGTGGCTTCTGGGTGCTGTATTATTAGCACAGACTTTAGGCTTTGATTCTCAATGGAAGGTGGGTAAGAAAGATGATCTCTTCCAGTGTTGGCATCTTGTACTACTGTAATTTCAGTGTGTGTGTGTGTGTGTGTGTGTGTGTGTGTGTGTGATCATGTGTCTGTGTAGATATAGGTGCAAATAAAAAAACATAAGAACACATATACTCCCTGAATGTGTAGGATGCTGCCTGATTTTGGTAAAGCCTGTATCTACTCTTATGACTTTACAAGCTATGAACTTGGCATGATTACTTTGTACTCATGATCTTCTGTTTCCTAATCTGTGAAATGGGAACATCACCCACGGCCCAGAATCACACCATCGCATTTATTTGCTTACTTTGCCTTTACTTTTGTCCTTCTTTTCTCAATCCATGTTTCATTCAGCATGAAGACCAATCTTTTTAAAATGTGAATTAGATCATGTCACTCCCTGACTTAGAGTGGCTCCAGTGGCTTCCCACCTCTTTTATGTACAATCTCCGGGTGGTCTACTGGACCTCCCATGATCTGGTCCTTGCTTCTTGTCCAGCTGCTTCTCTTAACACTCCTTCCTTCATTCATGACTCCTGTCACTCACACTTCCTTTGGGATCCCTATAGACCAAGCCTTTTCCTATGTAGGTCCTTCACATACCTGAGACTGCCCCCGGAATGCTTTATATCCACTCTTCATGTCATCCTTCAGTTCTCACCATAGATGGCATCCCCTCACTAAGGTCTTTCATGACTGTTTCAATTTTAATTAGCCCAGTGCACCTCCCCCACCAGTATTCTTGCCTAGATCATCCACTCACTTTCCTTCTGGGAGTTAATGAACCCATAGTTTTATATCTGTTTACTTATTTGTTTATGTACTATCCATCTGGCTGCACGCTCTATGAGGTGTAGGTAGCATACCTGATTTCCTTCCCCTTGGATAGTCAAAGTCTGGAACTTGTACAGCGCTAGCAACTAGAGGCAGTTGAATGACTACCCACTGAATGAACAGATGAAACAGTGAATGAATATGTGAATCAGTGGCTGAATATGGGGGAAGGTACTTTGTGGAGCTCTGTGCAAACAAGGTATGTTTATTGTCAGGTGGATGATGGTTTAGTCACTCATCAAAGTTATCTATTAGAAACCTAGGATGTGCGAAGAACTAATGTTCAGGGGACTATGTGACCATCATCTAAAACAAAGCATCTAAAGAAACAGGAAGTCTCAGTGGCCATTAAGGTCCATGTGGTTCCTGACTCCATCCCAGAACTTTTATAATCGCATTGTCATCATAGAGCCAGTCATGTGACCCTGAGCCGCTACGCATGGATTGTGGTCATTGTAACGGAACTCTGCCCTCCAGAGTGAGCAAGTCTCTCTCTGCACTCCTCATTCCCCACCTTCAAGTGTATTTCTATAATTATTATTATTGCTAGTCCAAGAGTAATTCATAGATATTCAAAATATATAGAAAATTCAGAAAACCAGAAGGAATAAAAAGGGAAGGGTAATCAACCTGTATGCATCCCACCACCCAGAAATTGGTGTTGGTATTTTGTCATGTTGAAGTTACTTGAACAGCATTGAGAAGCTGCTGTAAATTCAGTTTTGAATGGGATTTTTTTCACTGAACATTGCAGCTGATGCATTTTTCATGAGATTTCATGGAATATTTTTGTAATGACTGCTTACCATTTCATTAAACATATTAATCTTAGGCTATTTCATCATTCTCCTTTCACTGGATATTAGTGTGCTTGCAAAATTTCTACCTATGTATGATTTCACATTAACAGTGATAAAGCTGAGGATGAAAACCTACAATTTGAGAATCTGGACTAGGTTAGTTATGAGTCGTAGCAACATGTCTGAGTGACTGGTATTCATCCCTCTATCTATCCCCCCACTCACCTACCCAACCCCCATCCACCCATCCACTCATCCACTCATCTATCCACCCATCCGTCTTTCTCCATATATTGGCCACCATATAAGCAGATAATCAGGAGAATGATCTGTTCAGTTATAGGTTTGGGGATGAGCTTCCTAGCAGCTGTGTGGAAGAGGAATGGGGAACACCAGCAGACTGATGCGTACCAGCATACTCTTTCTTACCATGTGAACCCAGGGGCTACAGAGCTTCCCTATGGAGGGAAAGCTGTAAAGCTCCTCCATTGCATCTTTCAGGTAGCTAAAGGATAATGATCCTTCCAGGAATGATGAAAGAGGTATTGGCAGGACCATTGCATTTTGAGAAATAATGGGCCGATCCCTCTCCCCTCCTGGCAGCTGCCTCCTAAACAGATGCCAAGTCTGGAGAACAAGCAAGATCCCAGAGGCTGTTGTGGCTAAAGGGAGATTGAATCCAGATACATAAGACACTTGACAGTAGAGGAAGCCACCATAATATTCCACTTCTGGGGCTTTGCCTTTCAAGGGATTGGCTTGCCCCTTGGAAAGCTGCTAAAATGAGTTAGATGTCATGGTAAGGAAGCTGCTTTTGACTGTTAAATCAGAGTGATTCATCCATCCCCAGAATGTCAGGTCTGGAAGGTTCTATAGGCATCATCTGGGGGTCCAGCCAACTCATTTTCAGATGAAGGAACTGAATCATGCCTTCTTTGTATTTAATACTTAGGACACAGGATGATGCCTGGCACATGGGAGGTACCTGATAAACACTGTTAAAAGAATAAAATTTGAGGTCAAATGGAGCTAAAGATTTTTTCACAACCATACATCAAATCCTTGGTAGAGCTTTGAATGTCTGATGAAACTAAGATTAATATGGGTTTAAGCCTTTGGGCTATTGATTCTGTACTGCTTGAAATTAAAGAAGTGTATTCCAGTAGGACAGAAGCCACATAAGCCCAAACAAGATCTTTACTGGGCAGTGGGCTGGAATTTCACTCATGGTCATATTCTGGAAACTTTGGCAAGGATAAGGACGATAGGGGTAGCATGGAATTGCTGTGTCTTCTGCTCTGGTGCCTTTGGCCTAGCCAGATCAGGAGCTCATTCAACTGTTCCTAAGTCAGTGCATTTCCCTTCTTTCCTTGGCCTCCTAGAGAATTGGGATCAGCATGTGACCTTTGCCTGGAAGGGAGAATCCTGGTGCAGTATGCCATCAATGCCTCCTCCCCGATGCCCTGTGGCCCATCAGGACACTGGAGTCCTCGAGAAGCAGAAGGTAAGCTAGCCTGGAGGCTCATTTACAGTTTGGGGGTGCAAAGAACAACTCTTTTGATGTAGCTGGAGCTTTGTGATGTTAATCATCTTCTCTGCATACTGTCTCATTTGATCTTACGATTGCCTTACAAGGCCAATTTATTTTACTTTTGTCTTTTTCCCTGAACTTTACTGAGACCTAATTGACATATAACATTGTATAGGTTTAAGGTGTACCAAGTGATGGTTTGATGCAGGGATTATTGCAAGTGATTATCCCACAATAAGGTTAAGTAACACATCTGTCATCTCATACATTTTGATGATCTGTTTGGGAGCTCATGTAAGATCTACTCTCTGGGCAATTTTCAAGTATATGATAGAGTAGTGTTAACTATAGCCACCATGGTGTAGATGAGAACTCCAGAGTTCTCATCATACAACCGGAAGTTTCTGCCCTCAGCCCAAGATCAAGGCCAATATTCATGCATTGATTCAGCACATGTCCTTTGGACTCTCACACTGTCCTAAGTATGTCATCCCACTTTATATACAAGGAAACAAAGATGCTGAGATATTGAACAAGTGCTTGAAGCCACACACCTGATAAAGACAAGGCGTGCATGTGTGTTTATGTGTGCCTCCAGACCCTGAAATAGAAAATCACCTTACAGAAAATCACACATACCTGGGGGAGGGGTCAAGGTTTCCTTAATCTTCATCTTCTTCATTTGCTGCTGGGAATATCCAGGGCACCCACACACATGCCACGACTGACCCTCTCGAAGTTTTTTGCCCTGTATGCTCCTTGTTGAGATCCATCTAGCAGCAAGACACTGGAGGGAAGCACGTCGTCATTGCCACTCTTGGTGGGCTCTCCCCATGAGCAGACCCTCCCCTGCCCGGGGGTCTCCCAGGCCCTCCCAGGGGCCAGCAGTCTCTGTGCTCTCTCATGGCCCTGCTTGCTGCCAGACCCACTGGGTTTTCTGCAGAATTTAAGAGAGTGCCTTTCACCCAATGCTTTGTTCCACTGGCACTTGGCCCCAACAGCAGCCACTTGGAACTTAGAGAATCTCATGGAAAGTTGCCTTCTCAGTTTCCTTCCACGATACCCCCCTTCTTTAAGGTTCAGTTGTGGTGCCCGGAGCCCGGCTGGCAGAGACCCTGTGTTCTCCCGTGCCCTTCCTTGCCCTCAGAGACTTTTGCTCCACCCTGTGGAGGGCAGCTCTCATCCACGGTTCTGGGGGCGGGGGGGACACCAGCCCATCAGAGAGAGCAGAATCGGATTCCTCCCTGAGGTTCAGCAAGAACTCCCCTGTTTTCTTCTATATTTTTAGAAAGAAGGTTGAGAAGAAAAAGCCAGAGAATAAAGCAAGGGAGAGGGATCAGAGAGGAGAGTGAAGGAGAAAAATGACAGCACAGTACTTTGTTATCTTCTAAAGTAGCTTAAAATAAAAATGAGAGAGCTGAACTCAGGAACTCTAAACAAATCCATCTGGAATGTAAAGCGAGAGGGATGTCTGGGAGAAGCCCTCAGTTCATCCCCCCAGGATCACAGGCTGTCAGACTTGGAAGGGGGGCCTGGCTCATCTAGCCCCAGTTCCCACCCAGTGCAGGAATCCCCCTGCACTCCTCCCTCACCCAGGCTCTCCTAGCAGCCGCACGTACATTCCTGGGCCTTTCATTCTAACTCCATTTGTTAGAAAGTTCTTCCCGAAATCTACAATCGTGATTTGTCCATCCCAGCAGAACCCACGTTGGGTTCCCGCAGAAGAAAGGGCATGTCTCTGCCAGCTGACAAACTGTGTCCGTGCAGAGTGACCCAGGCCCATCTACAGCCACCATAGGAACTGTGTGCCAGGCACCGTGCTGGGTACATGGCCAAGACAGAGCTGACCATCTAACAGGGGAGTTGGATGAGCAAAAGGGTGGTTACCATCTACCATCGGGTACAGCGAGGCCCATGATAACTGAAACACAGAGTGCCAGGGGCATCAGGAAGAAGCCAACCTTGTCCAGAACTGAGACTTGGTCACCACTCCAGTGATCAAGGCACATTTGAGAACATGAAAGAAGTTTGGTATGTTTAGAGCCAGTGTTCTTTTTTTTTTCAGTGTGATCTGGAGGTTTATGGGGTTCCTGGAGACTTTTTAGGACATCCTCAAAACCCAAAATTATTTTCATAATAATGCTATGATAATTGCTTACCATTTCACTCCCCTTCTCTCCTGAGAGAGCAGTGTTGCCTTCCAGTGGCTGCGTGGAATGTGATGTTATTAGTGCTCTGATGGCTAATGGAGCACATGCTTATGTGTTCTCGCGTTTGAAGTTTCTCAGTGTTCATTTATACCATGGTAACTACCAGTTGATGTAGCCCACATCAGTGAAAGCTGTTCAGTAATGCTATGAGAGCTTCAGTGGGTTTGGAGCATGAAACGTGAGGTGTGGAGTAGGGGGAGGTTGGACTGGGTGTTCTCTAATGACTGGATGAGGATGGGTTTATACTGAAGGCAGCAAGGAGCCACCACATGCCTTGGGGTCTGGGGCATGGTGCGATGTGTGTGTTACAAAGATCGCATGGGCCGCTGTGTGGTGAAGAGCCTCAGGACGGCTGTGCTGGAAGAAAGGGCGCAGCTGGGCGGCTCTTGCAGGAATCCGGCAGAGGGATGGTGGTGGCCTGGGTGCAGTCCACGGTAGTGAGAGATGGGGTGAAGTCAATGGAATTGAGAGACATTTGGGAGGTAGTATCAGCAAGACTCTCCGCCAAGACTTCTCTGGCTAAAACCATCTTGGTTTGTTCTACTGGCTGCATGAATGAACTAATTTTCAGACATCTCCCCACACCTCCACCCAACCCAACTGTCAACTGGTTAAGTCAATGCTTGGTTTGCTCCTGACCCTCTCAAAGCATGAGATGCAGAGTTGAGTTCATCTGGAAGTGCTGAGCCCCCTTGTTCCCTGAGCTGGCTCAGGCATGCAAGGAAACCCAGCAGCCTTGGGTTTTCCTCCAGGATATGTAAATTTAGTGCATGCAGGCCAGGAAAAGACACTGTTCTTTTTTTAGAGCATCCTATTACAGGCTCTGTGATCCTTTTGGCTCAGACCCTTTTAATATCCTTGAAGAAATAAACTTTTCCATGAGCCAAACTCTGCAATTTATTTCTCAACTCATTTTCATCCTATTTATCTTTGCGTGTTTAAGTTTTTGGACTTCCCAAACTAACATAAAACTCCCAAATCCATGAGCGATGCCAGACATATCTTTGGGGTTGGAGAGAGAGTATGGGGTGGGGGTGGGGGTGAAGAGCCCTGGACCTTGGTCCGAGCCCTGCCATCGATGTGCTCTGTGCCCTTGAATGAGTCACTGAGCTTCTTTGAAGATAGCATCTCATGCACGGAAGAACTGTCCTCTCTAGCTCTGATATTCCATGGAGCTGTGACTTCTTTAACTCCATATTAATAAGATAGAAGGTTTTTTTCATTTAACAAATACTTATTGCACACCCACTATCTTCCATTAACTCCATTCCATGAACTTCAGGTAAATACAGTCACAGAAATTCTTGCCTTTGGCCACAGAAAGTGGTTGGATGCAAAAGAGACCCTGTTTTCCTATCTCTTGAACAAAAACTGTATTTCATAGATGAATATTTCCTGAGGTGTTCATACCATCTTGTTACCTAGGACATTGATAGCTAGACCTCATCAACTCAGATCTCAATGAAGATCACATATATAAACATATAAAACATTGCAAGGGCTGGGTTTTCCATGAGAGAGGAACACGTGGCACTAGCTGTTTTCATTTTTATTATTTGTGTGAGTCCTTTCCCCCTTTGGCTGCCCAGAATATTTCAGGTGTGCTGGAGTATTCCTCTGGAAAAAACTTAGCCCCAAGGTTTTACAACTATATTTGTGTCAACAGCTGCAGTGTATATACACAAAGATATATAATAGATGTCTGTATGGATCTTCATAAATGTAAATTTAAATCAGCATAAGTATGTCTAAGTATATTTCACACACATATATGGCCTCATTTCCAGTGGACAGCTTATATAAACATGTAACTTTTCATTTAGTCACCATATATACAAAAGGGTATGTACTAACAATGAAGTAACAGTACCTTTGCGTTTTTCCTCTTCCCCCTTCCTTCTTACTTTTATCCTTCCTACCTCCTTGCTTCCCTTCCCACTCCACCCCCTTCCTTCCTTCCCTTCCCCTCCCTTCCCCTTTTCCTTTGCCCTTCTCCCTGCCTCACAACCACACCTGGTCAACTTTCCACCCTTATTCTCTTTTTTCCCCCTTAGGCACTTTGCTTGGTCCTCATCTCCTCTGACGTTCCCTTGTCCAAGCCACAGGTGTGATTATCTACATTAGTACAGCCATTTCTCCCCTGGTTTCACTAGACTAGAAGCTCCACGGGGCCAGAGACCATGTGTGTAGAAACCTGTTTCCCCAGGGGCTCGCCTAACGCTGGACTCAGACCAGGCAGTTGGTAATTATTCTTTGAAGGGTGGATGGATGGATAGATGGATGGACGGACGGACAAATAAACAGATGGGTGAATACATAGATGGATGGATAGTGTCTATGACTCTAAACAGTGATTTTTCTAAAAGACAATTCTCACTTGCTTGCTTACAATTTTTCACTAGCCAATCCCTCTTGATATAAAATGCCAATTCCTTAAAATGACCTATAAGCCCTTCGTGATCTGGGTTCTGTTTAGCTTGCTGGCCTCATCTCCTGCCACTCTCCTGTTGTGCTCAAAACCATAGTCGACTTCCTTCCCATTCTCTCTCAGCTGTTCTCTTTGCTGGGACTACCTCTTCCTCCCAAGCTTTTCCCTGTTAATTTTTCCCGATGATTCATAACAAAGCTAAATATTTGTGAGCATTTACTATGATCCCATCCCATTAGGTTTACAGCGCCCCTGTGAGGTCAGTATCTTCAGAGTAGGTGACGCGATGAGAAGCTACATAGCCGATACTCTAACCCAGCCTCCGTTGCTTCAAAGCTTGGCGTGCTGCCTGGACCAACAGTATCACATAATATTCTGCTCCCCATCAGGGGTTGATTTAACCACCGGAGTCTCAGTTCCCTCTTCTGCGAAATGATTTTTGTAAGACCGGTGTCATAGACTCACTGCCTGGACGAAGAGAGCCGAGGCAGGTGACATGCTTGGCGTAGCGCCACCCTCCCAGGGGATGGTCAGTTCGTGGAGCCTGGTGTGGTTGAAGGGGTTCTGCATTGGTGATGGTTGGACTCAGCACACCCCCCCCCCGAGGCTCTTTTTTACATGCGAACGTTTATCTCTGATAAGCAGACAAGCACACGCTTTGCTGAGATCTCCATTCCTGTTTATTTACTTGAGTGTAATGTCCAGGCTCACCTTCCTGTCTTTCGGAGAGCCTTTGGTCCCTCCATTGATTAACAAGAAACCAGGGAGAAGGCAGGAACCAAACACATTTGTCATCTTTGCCCTCCTGTGGCTCCTACTGCTGGTAGTCATTTTCTCCAAGGAAGGGAGAAAGATCGCTCCATCCCTTGACAGTTCCAGGAGAAAGTGTGTGGGGCAGGTGGAATGCTCACGGGCACTCCCCATCAGCAGGCGTCAGTGTTCCGCGAAGCTCTCACTTTTTTAACTCCATATTAACAAGACAGAAGATTCTTCATTTCACAAATATTTAGTGAATGTCCACTTCGGTTACTATCTATGGATCAGGCGCCATATTAAATAAAGGCTACCTGGTATTGAGTGAAACAGAGGCATAAGAGGCAAAAACAATAACCGTCCTATGGGATCTGGGTGACAATCCGATGAATAAATTAATGGCTAGGGAATGTGCTTCACATCCATTAAAATGCTGCCCTCAGTAAAGCTCAGTGAATAAGTGATATGTATGTGCCAACAACCCACAAAGCTAAGAGAATCAGGAACTCCACTGAGTTGGAGAGTCTATAGGAAGAAAAGCTTCAGCCTCACTAAGGAGTCTGATTTGTGCCTTCGATTTAAACCACTGGTCACTTCTAACCAGCCTTTACTGCAAATAGCGGATGAGCCTTGCCAAGGCGTGCTAGAGAGAATTCTGTAGTTCTGTCCATCTCTTCCTGCTCTGATATGTTATATCTAAAAAGTCTTTTGAATTTACCTCCCACTCTTCCCCTCCCTTTCTTTCCTTTCTCGTCTCTTCTCCATCTCTACTTGGTGTCTTCTCTCTTCTCCCTTGGCTGAGCAGAGACACAGAGATTAGAGGCATTCTTCTAGCCTTCACTGTAGTAGCTTTCCCACCCAAAATGGTTTTCTGATTTTCATATTGTGATTCCTGTGATGCTGTAACACTAGTACAAAGCCATTTCAGACAGAGATTGCCTTTTCCTTTTTGCTTTAGAAATGTCCAACATCCTACCTCCCACCAACCAGCGATGCAAAAGAAGGGAAAAAAAAATGTGGCTAATAGGACAACTTGAGACCTTCCATCCTACCATCACCATCTGATCTGTATCTCTTGCTAGACTCCCTTAAACAAATTAGAGCCAATCGCTACACTGAGTCCTGATTACTTTTCTCAGCAGTGCAAAGGAGAACTCTCTGAGGGTCTAGGACTAATGACCTCAGCAGAGAAAAATTCAGAAGTCGCTGCAGGCTGAGATCAGTGGGGATGAGGCATTGTCTCCCCAGGGAAAGAGTAGAAGAATCCCTCCTTCCTTCTCCCTCCCCACCCCCCCACCTCACCCAACACTCCCCTTCCTGAGTCAGACTGGACAGAGCTCTGAGGAGCTCAGCGGTATGGAATGACCTCATGTGGCAAAGAGGAGGAGAGATAAGATGGCTCCAGGGCCGCCTTCCAGCTCTGTCATTCATGGTTCTAGACAGTTTCCTCCCAGAATCCTCAGTCCAAGGGGAGAAATGGTCTGTGCTCACCTCTTTTTTGCTGAAGGTTTCTGGTTCTTCTGTCATTTCAAGCAGGTTGTACTGAAAGCAGTACTGCAGGGATCCTAGTTTATTTTAGTGGCCTCTGCATGCAGTAGGGAGAATAAAGAGTATGAACTTCAAGATGAGACAACACTGGGTTCTAATGCTGACCTTCACATCAAGCTGGGAGACTTTGATCAGTTCACTCCACATTTCTGAGCCTTAGTTGCCTCATCTCTGAGATGAAGTCTTTGCAAGAAGTAAGCAAGTTCAGGGGATGTATGGGTGTTTGGCAAATGTGCGTCCCTCCCTTCTTTCCACCTGAGGCAGCAAAGTCTACAAGTAGGATATGAAGAAGGAAAGTTGGGGCGTTGACTCAAGAGTAAGATACTCACTTGAATGTAGTTTTCGCCAAATGTTTGGTGATTCATCCAAGAACTGTATTGCAGGGGTGGAGACGAGCTGGCTCTTGTGCGTATAGCTGATTCACTAGAACACTGAGAATCTTCCTTCTTCATTCCCTTCTCTCTGAGCTCAAGTCAGGCCAGTCTCTCCTAGCGTCTACAGGGCTTTCAGGAACTCATACCCTCATCTCTTCTCCATAGGTCATCCAGATGTTGAGCAGCCCTGTAAGTCCAGTGTCCGCACCTGGAGCCCAAATTCAGCTGTCAACCCACACACAGTCCCTCCAGCCTGCCCTGAGCCACAAGGCTGCTACCTTGAACTGGAATTCCGCTACCCCTTGGTCCCTGAGTCTTTAACCATCTGGGTGACCTTTGTCTCCACTGATTGGGACTCTAGTGGGGCTGTCAATGACATCAAACTGTTAACTGTCAGTGGGAAGAACATCTCTCTGGGCCCTCAGAACGTCTTCTGCGATGTCCCACTGACCATCAAACTCCGGGATGTGGGTGAGGAGGTATACGGCATCCAGATCTACACATTGGATGAGCACCTAGAGATTGATGCGGCCATGTTGACCTCCATTGCAGACAGCCCGTTCTGTCTAGAGTGTAAGCCTCTGCAGTACAAGGTGGTCCGGGACCCTCCTCTCCACGTGGACGTGGCCTCCCTCCTACACCTCAATAGAAGATTCACGGACACGTAAGTGCACTCTCTGGATAGGGAGATGGTCAGGTGGGTGGGCTACAGATGAATGTAAGGAGGCCCAGAGAAGCCTGCCCTAGGAGAAGCTTCATGACTTCTAGGGATTCATAGCCTGGCTTGACTGTAGAAGTGTCTTAACAAGTGTCCACATGGTGGGAATGGCAATGCACAAGGAACCAGAAAGCCCAGATTTTTGGTGAAAGCTCTGATGTAACGCAAGACTCCCAGACCTCTCTCAGTTTTCCCAACGATAAAATGAAAGAGGCTGAGTAAGATTAGCAACAAGAAAGTCATGTATTACTCGTGAAATTGGTGGAAGAACTGAAATTTTGTAATGATTTCCTTTTTATATTTAATTGAAGAAGATTTGCGCGTTGTGATCGCTTTTTCAGTGAGTGAGAAGGGAGTGAAGTTGTAGCAGGATGCCCAGAAATTGAGTACGTTTCCACGTATTTGCATGAGAATGTTCCTGGAAGGTGAACATAACCAGTCATAGTGCTCCTTTGGTTCCCTTTTCTGAAGTAGAAGAGAGGTTCAAACCCATTTGATCCTTAAGAGCCCTTAAAGCTCTAGGTCTCCAGGAGCCTTCGGAGATACTCACAGCTTTTATATGAGCTAGTACTTGTCCTTAACCCTCATTTCTCAAGCTACCTCTTCCTCAAACATCCTCAGGATTTATATTTTAGGAAAGAGGCCGCCTTACAGTGACCTCATTAGTGCTTTGCCTATATGCCAGACAACGGGCCGAGATCTTTGCATCTTTTACTTATTTCATCCTCTCCATAACCACAGCCCAATTACCCTTCTTGTTTTACAAAGAAGGGAATGCCAGCTTAGAGATTTGAAGTCATTTGTCCAAGATCGCATAGTTAGGGAGGGGTGAGATCAAGGTTCTGTCCTGACTCCTAAGCAAGTGCCTTCAACCAGTGTTCAATTAAAGATGTGATTTCAACTTCTGCTTTAATCTAACTGACCTAACTTGGGTACCAAGAGTCTACGAGGTTAATCACCAAACTTTGGTTGAACATCTACTATGTGCAAGGAATATGGGTAGGGGACACTTTGAGTAGTGGTGAGAACAATAGCTCAGAAGTCAGATACCTTGTGTTCAGCTCCAGCCAGTCCACTTACTAATTTTAGATAAATCTGTCAATCTCTTTGAACCTTATTTCCCTCTTCTGTGCGGTGAAAATGCTGAAGTCAGTGGCTTCTATGCACCTTTTGTGGCACTTTCTTTGGTTCTAAGATGATATAAGGCCCAATCTCTGCTCTGTCTACTTGAAAATATTTACTGAGCCAATCATTAATAGAAACCAAATTTTGGAGGAAACTTTTAATCTTTTTAAGAGACAGAACCACTTTCAAACACTTTACCAGCACTCCCTTTTACATGCCAGCAATTAACGTGCACATCACAAGCAGACCCTTGCCCATTCATTGACTCAGAGATGAAGAACATCTGTCCAAGAACGCAAAGGGAGCACTTGGTTTGTGTTTGAGAATGTACTTAAAATTTAAAGGATCATCTTGCCTTGAAAATATTCCATAACTCTGTCTCTTTCATCTTCTTGCTTGTCTAGAGTGGTAAAGTTCTATAAATATGCATCCACTTAAAATTTCTTTATAAAACAATGGAGAGAAGAAGTCATGGATGCCTTAAACTCTCAGTTTAAACACAGCTTTCATTTTTTGCCTGGAGCTGTGCGCCTGTAAGAGCTGACATGGGTTGGCAGATGTGGAAGGGCAGAAATTCAACTGAAGAAGTGGGAGCCCCCTGAGTTCATTCCCAGATAGCCATGAACTTGCTCTACGATCTTAGGCTAGTTGCTTACCCTTTCCAGCTTTCAGGGGCCTTAATATATAAGGAGGAGGTCGTACTAGACTAGGGGTTCTCAAAGTCAGGTGCATGTCATGGAAATTTGGAGCATTTTTAAATCCTTTGTGTTTCCCCAGCATCCCCTCTCCGACCCCCTCCCCCACCCCCCACCTCCCCAGGTATTCAATTAACTGGTAAGGGGGATAAAGCCGGGCCATCAGAACTTTTAAAACCTCACTGGATGATTATAATGTGCAACCATGTTTAAGACCCACTGCACTAAAGCAGGTTCTCAGAGTAAGGCCCCAGACCGGCAGCAACAGGACCTGAGAACTTAGGGCAAGTCCTTAGATCCCAGCTCAGACAACTGAGTCAGAAACTCGACTATGGGGTCTTCCCAAATGACTCTAATGCTGGCTCCAGTTTGATAGCCGCTGCTGTAAGTAAGCTGTAAGGCTCAGGGATTTCCAAGGTCTCTTTCCCAATACTCACTCAGTTTACAAATATGTTTTGAGAACAGTCTGTGTGCCAGAGTGTTCACTGGGAGCTAGGTATTTCAAAGATGACCTGGCCCCTTTCCTGTAGACACTCATACTTCAGTGCTGAAGACCTTAACCACGTGGCGAAAAACGCCCAGTCCTGTGCCACTTTGCTTCCAGAACCACCACTCTTCAGACCCACACTCTTATGCCCCATTTGTTCTTTCATTTACTCAACAAATCTTTCCTAAGCCCCGCTACGATGTTTCAGACACATGGACTAGACTGAGGTCTTCATCGACTTCCTCTATCTCTTTCTCGAGTCCCAGGGAATTTACTGGAGACCTAGGCTGGGCTACATTTCCTGACCTGGACGTTCTCTGAGACTCTAAAAAAAGTAAAACATCATTCCAATCAACCTACCATTTCAACTCCTTTATCTCTTGGTAATTCGAGTGCTGAACTCCAACACAAATATATCTTTGAGTGTGTGTGTGTGTGTGTGTGTGTGGTAGTGTGGTGTGTGTGGTGTATTTTGCTGCTTTCACATTTTTTCCATATCAAATAAATTGGCTCTTATACAAGTTCTATATAAAGACTGTTTTGGAGAAAAAGAGGAGAGAGGAAAAAAATGCTTTCTTTTTCTTCCCTGACTCAACCCATTACACGATTCCCTTTGACCTTTGTCTTCATTTTTTTCCCTCAACGAAAATATTTATTCTTTCCTTTATCTGTACTGGAGATAGTTTCCCAAGGTATGACATTGATGAAGGGAGAGGCTTCTGTGCTTACCCAATGGACACTTCTAAGAGACTGATTACTTTTGGTCAGGAAGAGGAAGAAATGTGGAACTTCTCCGTTCCACGGAAACCCATCCATTGAATGAGAAATGACACTGGTGGAGGAAAGGGGGACCAGCATTGACTCTGCTACTAACTCACCATCTGTTGTTCAGACACATTGCATCATGGCTTTGGGCTTCAGTTTCCCTCTTTGTAAAATGAGGGGGCGACATGTTAAGCTCTTCTCTGTGGGTAGACATTGTTCTGAGGTGACAGGCAATTCATTCACTTTTTTTGTAGTAAAAGGGACTTAGCAGAGACTGCCTATTAGAATCAGTACCCGGAGGAGACCTCACTGATTCACTGAGATGCCCTAGTACAATGTGTAGTGTGTGGACAATAATAATAAAAATAACAATAATGCCAACCATTTGCTGAGTATTCTCTCTGCTCGAAGTGCCTTGCCAAATATTTCTGAGGCAGCAAAGCTCAGAGGAAAAGCCGAAGCTCGGAAAAATGATTTATTCGAACTAATATAGCTGGTAACGGCAGAGGCAGGTCTAAAACCCACATCTAATTCCAAATAACACCTTCTCAACTATAACACTATGCTGCCTTCTGCTGTAATAACATAAAGGCAGAATTCTGGAGCTCTGACATTCATCCAAGCTGGCTCAAGTTTGAGATACAACAAGTGGAAGATAGGATATGACTCACGAGCCACCAGCCCTCCATCAGTTACTGTGACCCACTTTGGGAGTCCAGCCACACAAGTTACGTGGCCAGTTCCTTATGCATCTGGCTGGGAAGAAAGAGCAGGGAAGCTTCTGTTTCTCGACTTGACTGCCAAGTGCTTCTGTACTGGCCACTGTGCTCCTTGGGTCTGCATGGAATCTTTAGATTCCTCAAAGAGGTAAAGACTCTGGACAACACTAAGCGTTTTTTTTTCTTAGAGAAAGTGAGGTATAAAGCAAACCAGAAACAACAAACAGCAGTTCACTCTCTTCCTCTGTGCATCTGTCTGTCTATCCATCCTCGATTCATTCAGCAAATATTTGGCAGTGTCCATCAGGTACCATGCACTGCGTTAGGAAATGATGATACTACGGTGCTAGGACAGGCATGGAGTCTGACCCCCTGGTGCTCACCCTGGGGGAAAAGAGATAGGGAAGCAGTGTCACCGCAGGAGAGTAATGCCCTGAAGGCAGAGACAGAGACAAAAAGTGGCTTCTAACCCAAACTTGGAAGAACCGAGGTATGATTAAGGAATGAGGAGTGGATTTTTTTTTTTTTTTTTTTTTTTTTTTTGCCTGTTTATCTGCTAGTACTTTCCAAGTGCCTAGAACAATTATAGGCACAAGGTAAACAGTGAGTATTTTTGAGTGGCTGTTAAAGGAAGAATGGGAAGGAGTTTAGTGGTTGTAGAGAAATGGAGAAGCTATGATTTACTGAGCACCTACCATATGTCAAGAACTGACTAAGGGTGTTACTTAAGTAGTCTCATTTGATTTGATCTGCACAGCAGCTCCACAAAGTAGGTGGTCTTCTTCCCAGATTATAGATGAGGACCTGGCACTCAGACTTCCAAGAGCTATCAACCTGCCTAGCTGGGGTTGTATGTAAATCCATCAACTCCAAAGCTAGCACTCTTAGTCCTTCATTCTGTGGTTGAACAGATACGTGTGTGCCTCTCTTAGGATTTTTTATTTAGAACTAGAGATATTCTTAGAAGTCACTTCTCCCAGTTGGCTTATAATGTGTATCTCAATTAATTATTCTATTGATTTTTTCTCTCACGTTCAGACCTGTTAACCTGCGAACACAATCTCTGTCTATTTTGCCTCAGCTTCTTGGAATTCTTTTTTTTTTTTTTTCCCCAAATACTTTTATTTTATTTGCTTCTTGGAATTCTTAATATCATTCTTAGGAGAAATGAGTAAGCATAAGGAAAGGGTTCATTTATATGACCTGGGTGGAATTTCTTGTGCATATGAGTCCGGATTTTATAAATCAGATCCCAGATCGGACTCTGGACTCTACGTGCTGAGAAACCCCACCAATCAGCTCAAAAACTTTCGTTCATTTATCAGTCCATTTACTCAGCAAATGGTTGTTGATTCCCATCACGCGCCCTAACTACTTTCTAGGCATTAGGGATGCAGTGGTGAACAGAGCAGGAAAGGTCCTTCCTCTCATTGATTCCTGCAGTGTAGCTGGGAGACACAAACCAGAAATGATTGCATAATACCCCAGTTGGGTAGGATTTAGCAACTTTAGAGAAGTGGTAAGGGAGGGCCTCTGATGAGGAGATATTTGAACAGAGACCAGAACTGTCTCTTAGTGCTTCGTAATAAAGACTAACTGAACTGCCATCACTGAGGTTCTAGCCTGTTTGGAACATGGATGTCTTACAACAGGATCCTTGGTCCTTGATCACTGTTTGGCTTGTCTTATATTTAACTGTGCTTGTGTTTTTGTTCTTTTTTTTTTTTTTTTTCCTTTTCTCTCACTTGGTTCAGATTCTTAAGTACAAAATTTAGCATGTTCATATGTGACAGAATCAGGGTTCTATAAATGCTTGTTAAATGAATGAGTGAAGAACGAGTCAACAGTAACACAAAGTGGAACCTCTTGGAATATGGGTCTCATGCTTCCAGATCTTAGCCATAACATTGACATGCAACGCCATGTTAAGCCTCAGAGGACTGGGAAAGTTTAGACTAAATCAAGGTCAACTGAAAGCACATGTGGCTTCTCTCATGCTGTTTCTATGGCTCTCAAGCTGAGTCACCACTTCATTGTTTTTCTTAGTCCTACTTCTTTTCCTGGCTTTCTGTATGTCACCCAGGCACCCATTCTTTGTTCTTGTATGTGTCCATTCGTTAATTCATTCATCAACCAAAGAGTGCAAATCAAATATAATTGTGTTCAGTAATACTTGTTGTTTGGCTTGACAAGTATTTACAAAGTGTCTGTTGTGCACCATAGACTATGTTGGAATTAGGAATAGAGCCCTGATTCCTGGCCTTATGAGCACATGATTTAAAGGGACTGAAGAGGCAAAGAATCAGGTAACTATTCTGCAGCATGGAAAGCACTCCAGGGCAAGGAGCACGGGGGGCTGTGGGACAACGTAGGAAAGGTATCTACCCCTGCTTGAGGTGGTTAACGAAGGTTTCTCAGAAGAAGCGATGTCTAAGCTGAGACCTTAAAGATGATTAAAGGTTGATCTTTGAAGAGGTTTGCCCTAGTACCAATGGTTGAAACCAGGTGGATTCTCAGCAAACATTGATAAAAGAATGAATGAATGAGTGAATGAATGAACGAACAAATGAACTTTATGGCAGAAGTATATATTCGATCACAGACCAAACACGGAGTTTTGAGGGAGGAACGTAGTAATCTGGGCTATTATCCACTTTGGTTCTTAAATCTGTTTCATCCCTTTTAAATGCCGTAGAGTACTCCATAGTGGGAATGTGCTACAGGTTATTTAACTGTACCCCTAATGCTGGGCATTTACATGATTTCGTACATTTTTCTATTACAAACCATCTGTAGTCAGTACTCTTACAGGAACTTCTTTGTGGGCACATGTGAGCATTTCTGTAGAGTTGCTACCAAGAAATGGTATTACTGGGTTGTAATCGGTGGGCCTTTGTCATTTTAGGGGGTACAACCTCTGGTATTCTGAGAGGGTGAACTAGCTCACAGCCATCAGCAGTGTGTGGCAGGGCCAACCATTCCTCATTGTCACTACTACCTGGCAAAACAAAAGTGCTTTGTCTTTGTCCATTTCATGATTGAAAACATGGATTCTCATTTATGGTCTTGTGATTGAACATCTTGAGTGAGCATCTTTTCAAATTTATTGGATATCTATACTTTCTCTTCTGTGACTTGGCTATGAATGTCTTTAATTTATATCTGGCTATTCATATCTGTTTTCCCATCTGTTACACTGGGAATTTAATATCAGCCCTCCTGCTTATCCAGCAATGTTATTGGAATCTAGGGTAAAATAGGTCAAGAGGGCACTAGCATTTATGAAGAAGTTACTCTTTGTGTAATCATTTATACATTGATATATTTTTCAAATGCTGATTTAGTATGCTCCCTGGCTGGGAACCATGTCACTTTCTGAAAATACAATGGATAAGGAACACCAAACCAGGTTCTGCCCTCCGTGGAGCCCAAATTTAGTCACTGTGTTAACCACCATCACATTTGCAGATAGCACCTAGCACTAGTAGCACTAACATCAATGCTACTAACTACCATGTAGTGAATACTTCAGATATGCTCAGTATTTTTATAAGCCTACCAATGAGGTATAGGTATCAACATGCCTGATTTTTAGATGGGGAAGCTGGAACTCAAAAGAGGTAAAGCCATTTATATAAGTAAGATCTCACCATTAATAGATGGTAGAGTCAAGTTTTACATCTCCTTGCCTGACCCCCAAAGGCTGTTCCTGACAAATTACTGAATATAATCATTGCTGTGACAGGCAGAGCATAAGGTGGCATCTTGATTGACGGAGAAAGTCCATATTTCAATGAGCTTTTCTTGTTTCTAAGGTGCAATAGAATAAGTACACAAAAGAGAGCAAATATATTCCTTTGTTTTTTAAACATTTAAACAGATGAGGAGGGGGAGACTTGTTGAAGTGTGGAGACTGTCAGACCAGCGTGGTTTCCAGTCCTCTCCTGCTGAAATGCACACTTAAGGTCAGACCGCTTCCTGAGTAGGTCCTTCTCCCATGCCAACCCAGATGGTCTCACCTGCATTCTGATATCCCGCCCACCAGGACTGACGAGCAGCATCAGGAATTAAGAGCTCTCTCTCCAAGCCCAGAGGAAATACCTCTGTTCCTAGCCCAGGCTAGCAGGCTATTTGGTCAGCACAATTTTACTCTATTTCTAGAAGCTGGGCATCATCTACCTATGACTCCCTCTTGTCAGTCTTAGGCCAAGTACCTCTCAGAATGAAATATGGGTTCTGGGAATATTAGAGTAAGCAAAAGGGTTTAGCAAAATCAACAGATCTCCACGGTCAGCAGCAAGATCCATAGAAGTTCTTACTGTCTCCATACCTTCATGATTTTGAAAGTGCGAAGGGCTCCTGTTTGGTGCTAAGATCACTGAAATGACTTAACTGCATTTCTCTTGGTCAGTCTGATGTACCACTGGACTTTAAAGTGAGTTGTTATAGTGTCTCTTCAACAGACGTTAAAGAAGACCCACAGAGGTTAAATGGTAGACACAGGACTCCATTGATAAATTTATTCATTCACTTCTTCAAGAACAAGTGCCCTGCTGCATGTCAGTCTCCATGCTGGCACTGGGATTCTGAATCTTAGAGTTGGATAGGAGGGCTGGGCTGAATAGTAGCTCAAATAAAAATAGAATTATAAGCTGAAGATTATTATTGTGAGGTTATAATAGGATATAATCCCTCCTTGAGTTAAGGGAGGATATATAGAAGTCAAGACTGGAGAGGTAATCAGAGGCCAGATTATGAAGGGGGTGTGGCCAACACTATAGAGTTTGGGTTTATTTGTTGGGAAATACAGGAAGAAACCAATCACACCTGTGTTTTTTTATAAAATTGCTCTGGGTACTGTGTGAAGAAAGGACTGAGGGAGAATGAGAAAGTCCATCCAGAAGTTATTCCTAAAGTCTAAACCAGAGATTATGATTATTTGCATAGTGAAGTGGATGGATTGGAGGTGATTTTCTAAAGGTACAACCAACAGTATTTGGTGATGTATCGGATGCAAGGGGTTTAAGAAGGAGCTGTCCAATGACTTTCAAGTTTCAGGTTTGAGTATTCGGAATGAGGGAAATGTTATTTCTGGAAATGAAAGAAAAAATTTTAATTTAGTATGTTATTAGATGGTGGGGTAAGTTAAGAGTCCCTTTGGAAAACAATGAGTTAGTGCAATCGGATTTCGCAATGGGTGTCTTGATAGCACCTACTTGTTTGTTCTTTTGCTGTTCACCCTGAGGGTTGGTAGGACGGACTGGACTTAGTTGTGCTGCTCCAATTCCTGATTTTTAAGAAAACAAATAAATGAATAGGAAAGAGAAGGAAAATAACAGCCATCAGAATAATTACAGATGTGGAAAGAATGGAGGAATTTATCTCACACTGGACATTGGCAAGAAGAGTGGACAAAATCCATTCAGTCTGTGCTCAGAGATGATGAGAATCCTTAGGGCAGGTCTTAGTGGGTTTATGTTGTGTCTGTTCTAGCAGGAACCTCAGACATTACTTTAGAGAGGCTGAATTCAAAATTAAGAGACCTGATTCCCAAGCCAGGACACAGCTGCCTTGCTGTGTGACCCTGACCAGGTCCTTCCAATGGTTTGAGCCTCAGCTTCTTCCCCTGGGAAAAAATGGGTGACATTTCCTGTCCGTGCGGTCTCACAAGGGGTGCCCTGAAAAAACCAGTGAGATAGTGGGCTTGCAAGAACACGACGCAAGCCGGGGAACCATAAAGCTTCAAATGTTCATGATTCTTCCTTTTGTTTGGTTTTCATTAGGCTTGTTCTTGGCCAGGGCCAGTCTGGAGAGTATGTGTGAAAGGCAAAAACACAGGAATGCACAGACGCACACATGAAGCAGTTTCCCGTGAAACTCTAACCAGAGTTGCTAAGGTTCAGTGTTGGATTAGAGGAAAGGAAAGGCAAATTGCACTGTAATCTCTGCAACTGAGCTAAAGAAAAAAAAAAAAGAAGAAGAAGAAGGGGAAAAAAAATCCCCCCAAAACGCTGGCCATGGAATCAGACCTGGACTCCAGCACTGGTCTCCTAAAATTTTGCTGGGACCCTGCCCCGTGACTCCCCATCTGTGGACCCAAAGTGAAGGCACAGTAGATGACTCCGCAGCACATTTTCAGCTCCAACATTCTGTTCGGACCCTCCTTGAGCTCATCTGCATTGAATGCATCTAATTCGGTGAGGGTAGAGGGAGCAGGTCACATGTCACAGGAGCAAATAGGCCTGCACTGTGAGCTCACAGACCGGCCATCTCTACAGAAAGCCTTCTAGACACACTGGGGCTCTCAGAACTCCTCACAGACATCCTGCTTCTGTCTTAGAGCCTGCCAAGCTCTCCCTCTGGGACAGTTTCAGAATGTATCCGTGTGTTTTTCCCGTTTGGTGGCATTTTGACTTGACAGTGAGACCACAGAGGTGGGGACTAGGTTCATATTTGCCTATCATCCTCAGCTTTTGTGTGCAAGGCCAAGGCATCAAGTAGACGGTCAATAAATGTAGGTAAACATGCATGCATGAATAAACTCTGTGACAGATTGGTCAAGTCAGAAGTTGATGATAAGACAGATGATATATGGTATAACGGAGGCCTCTCTTTTAACTTCTAAGGTGGATTTAGTTACCAGAGAATCAGAAGGGCAAAAGAGAATCTTCTCCAGGGTCCTTTCTTCTCTTGGGCCCTCAGATTCCTGATCCTTAAAGTGAAGGTCTTGGGCCAGATGACGTAAGTCAGCCTTCCATTCATCCGACAGGTGTTTATTTGGCACTGTCTTTATCACAGACCATTGGCTAGGCACGGGAGATAAATAAACCAGTCAATAAAGGAGTCCTAGCCCTCTAGAAACTTCGTTGAATTAGTATAAGACGTGAACAAATAAACAAGTGGTCACAAAATAGTGAGAAAAGGGTTGCGGTGAAAGAAGGAGATGGGTAGGAGCTCCCGACTGGGCTTAAAGGGCTCAGTGAGCACCTCTGAGAGAAGGGTAGCACCCAAGCCAAGGCCGGGGTGTTTAGTGAGGGATAGGTGTTGAGAGTACTTGCTCCTGGCAGGTTGGGGGCAGGGGGGTAGAATTTAAGAAAGAGAGGGGGAGAGAACCCACTAATGATGGTTCTGGAGTGCCCTGCTAAGGGGTCTGGGCTTCATCCTGAGGGTGCTGGGGAGCCAGAGTGTTGGGCAAGAGGATCCTGATCAGATTTGGTTATAGGACAGGTCTTTGGGGATGTGTGGCTCTCGCGTTAAGTGTAGGGGTGGAGGCACAGACTGGAAGTGGTCAGAGAAGTAACACACTGTTGTCAGAACTGGAACAGGAGACGGGCAAGGTGGGCGCAGAGGGAACCGGACGTGCAGAGTACTGCGAGGGGATGGACATACCTGGTGACTGGCAGGCAGAGGAGGCAGGGGGTGGGTCCCAGCAGGTAACTGTGGTACTCACATCTCGGTAACAGGGAAAGTAGAGGCAGAGGCATTGTTGAATTGGGATGAGAGGAGGACGCATTTCAAAGTACCTTCCAGTGGCCAGCTTTGAATCAGTGGCAGGAACAGAGCTAGAATTCACTCTGAACCATAAGATTTCTTTCCTGTGGTCAGAGGCAGGAGCAACTGAGGTGAGCTTGTGTGTGTGCATGCGTGTGTGAGTGCACATGTGTGAATGTGTGAGTGTGTGTGTGTGTGTTTGTGTGTGTGGTGCGGGGGGCGGGGGGGTGGTGGTGGCAGACAGGACCTGCGAGTCCACCTGTTTTCATCATCCACTGATTCTCAAAGTGTAGTCCAGTGTTCTGAAAAGGTCCCCCGGGGGGGTCGTGGGGTTAATCTTCCGTAGCACTAATACCTATAACGTTACAAGGCATGGGCTTTGTTTCCTACCCAGGATTAATCATTCACTCATGGGCTTTAATACAAGCCAGACACCACCTCGCCGTGCCTCACGCAAAGCAGTGCCAGCCCCCCCACCCCCCCATGCTAAAGCTGGCTTTCATATTCTTGTTGTCGGAGTGGGAAGTAGGGTTTTTTTTGTTGGTGTTTTTTTTTTTTTTTTTTGACCCGGCTTCAATATACTATGAACTAAAGAGTTTGGAAACTTCCATCCAAGGATGTTAGTCAAAAATACCAGGAAAGCTGAACTCTGCCATTAATTATCTGTATGACTTGGGGCAATTCATTCCCCTTCTCTGGGCTCTAATGTCCATCCCACAATTAGAAACTTGGAATAAGTGATACGCAAAGCCATCCGGCTCTGTTTCTGTATTTTTGGGTTTCCTTCTTGAGCTGAGCTCCTTGTATACACACTCAGTCTCCAGAAATCTGAAGCAGGGAACATTCTGCAGTGCTCAGCCCCACTACCATCTAGGAGTTGGGCTCAAAAACTCTCAGACCTGGAAGGAGCATCGAAACACTGACATTCTACCAGTGAGAGAATTGAGCCCAGAGAGGGGAGGACAGTTTCTTAGAGTCACACTGCCATTTGATGGCCACACAGGGAATTGAACCTCGGGCTCCTGATCCCCAGTCCACGTGCTCCTTCCCTCACGTAGCAGAGTGCTGGAGTTGGGCCAAACCTGGGGACTCCAATTTGAGTTCGGCTCTCTGTGATCACAGAGAAGTCTCCGATGATGCTCGGAGTGAAATCATAGAAAGCTGACATCAGTAACGTCATGGCAGCTGGTGCTGGCGTGGGGGGTGGTATAGGAAATGAGAGAACACATTTGGCCAAGCTCAGGGTCCACGTGACCCTCTAAGAGCCCTCATTTCAAAACAAACTCAACCTTTTAGGTTCAAGTTCTCTCTCTCGTCAGAAACGTGACTTCCTGCTTCTAAGAAGCAAGGCTTACAAAAGGGCTTAGGAGGCTTCGTGGACATCAAATAGCTCTTACAAAATAGCGTTTTGATGAGTTAAGTGTAAATGAATCAGAAACATAAGGATTACATTTTCCCCAAGTGCACATGGGTTTCAAAATTTGAGGGGAAATGTAGTTTGCTAACTCCACGCCGGCTTTCACCGAACCCAAAGCATTCATGGGGCAGGCGGGAGGAGGAGGTGGGGGCAGGAGGGTGGTGGAGAGAAAAAAGAGAAGCCCAGCCCCCGAATGGTTTTAGATGTGGTGCCAAATTCAAAAATGCTGTTGGGCTTGCCCTCTGTCAGTAATAAAATTGCTGGCCACCCAGAGAGGCCACAGGGAGGGGAAAGGAGATTGCTTTTCCCACTGGCCCCTGGTCCTCAACAACTGTGTTCAGTTAGTGCCCCTCCATCACCAGCTGTCACTGGGTCCCTGCTCTCTCAACTCACCGGCCCCTGCTTGGCCTCGATTTTCACACCATGCCGCATGCCTTGTTTACCTCCAGCGATAGCTGGTGTTTCGGCTCCCAGAGGCCTCGGCGACCCATCAGCTTGTTGCAGACCCCAGCTCTGTAATCAAGAGACCTGTCCGTCACCAGCAGGGGTGTTTGGGGAAGCTGTCACACATCGCCTTTGGTTGCATTCAGGAAAAACAAGAGTCCCTTGTAGATCTTTCCTCTCCCCTCTCTTTAATGCTATCCAGGTGTGGCGTTTTCCCCAAACTGGCAAATGTCTTCCCTTCCAGTCTGCGCCTGACACGAACAACCAGTTAAATTTCAGCACCTCTGTTACCTTATCCCAGGATTTGAGGCTCTGGATCTTTTCTAATTTCCACATTGTCCCTCCATTCTTTCCCTTGTATTTTATTTCATTGCACCAAGAAAGTAGACAATCATTTCAATTGGTGGTAAAAGATGATTAAAACAAAATAACAAAAGCCTTGGCTGAAAACTGTTAGTTTTATTAAATTTGCTACTGTGTTTTAAATTGGTACCAGCGCAGATCTTTAGACAATTATATCAAAGGCTGCTGGAATTAATCGGTTGCATGTATGCATTTGCTCCTTCCTGAGCTGTGGACAGAGTGGGGGCAGCGTTGCAAGCAGGAAAAGAATAAATTTTGTGTTACCTGGGTGTGAGGGGCAGACTCTGGCCCCACTGGGAGGGATCCGAAAGCCCAGTGGACTTCAGAGCCCTGCCAACACACTCCCATTCGTTTCATCCAGATCATGGGCTGGAGCTCACAAGGAGGATCAAGTAAGTGATGGATATTGTCCCGCAATAACATGACAAAAGCCCCAAGGCTCCCTAACCCTTTGGCATCCTCCCAGCCACTACTTGGTCCCTGCTCCGTGTTGGTGCTCCGTGAACTCTACCTCAGATTACAACCATCCTGTACTTGATTTATCCTCCCTTTTGCCCTTTGAACTCTTTGAGACCAATGATGGTATCTTCCTCTTTGGGAATAACTCCTACCAGAAACTCCATACTTTTTTTTTTTTCTTTTTCTTTTTTCTTTCTCTTTCTTCTCATTCTCTTTCTTTTCTTTTCTTTACTTTTCTTTCTTCCTTCCTATCTTTCTTCCTACTTTTTTTTTTCTTCCTTCCTTCCTTCTTTCCTTCCTTCCGTCCTTCCCTCCTTCCCTCCCTTCCTTCTTTCCTTCTTTCCTTTTCTTTCTTTTTGAATAGAAGAAAAAAGTGAGGTCCAAAGAGGAGAACTGATTCATCCAAAATCACTACGAAACTTAATGGAAGAACTATAGTCATTTTTCCTGGCGTATAGTCCTGGTGGCTTCCACAGTGATGTCAGACTCTGTCTTTCAAGCTCTTTTGTTCCCAAGGGCATGTGATGCTCTCTATCCCAAATCCTTAACAACCACCTTTGCCCAGTAAAAAATAAAACCAAAGTACCTCTCAGCCTAGAACAAAAGTTAAGTATTCTCTTAAGAATTCAAGGTGAGGAGCACCTGGGTGGCTCAGGTCATGATCCCAGTGTCCTGGGATTGAGCCCTGCATGGGGCTTCCTGCTCAGCGGGGAGCATGCTTCTCCCTCTGACTTCCCCCTGCTCATGCTCTCTCTCTCTCATAAATAAATAAATAAAATCTTAAAAAAAAAAAAAAAAAAGAATTTAAGGTTATTAAAAAAAAAAGAATTCAGGGTGATACCCAGACAACACTGGAATTAAGGAGTATATTGTTATGTGGGACAAAACTGAGTGTATGTAGCCTTAACGTATGAATGTTAAGAAACAAACTGTAGCACACTGCTCCAGAGGCATTTAGTGAGGAAGGATATTTTGTCGTAAGGTTTAGCTCTCTTTAAACAAAACAGAATATGGCGTCTCTCATGGGCCCAAACTTGGCAGGTACTCACCTTATTCCTGCTCATTCTCCTCAGGGGCGGTGTGTGCTCTCCCTACCCCCACATACTCCCTTTCTACCTTTCCCCTAAACCATTTATCTATACAGCTACCAAAATGGTCTTCCACGAAACAAGTGTGATTATATCATTTGTCTAGAAAGCCGGTGTTCTCCTCCTTTTCCTGACTTGGTTTGTCCTTCTCTTCTCCAGTTAAGCCAGAAAGCCTCCTTGGGGAAGTCTTCTCAGACTCTCTCCTTCTCAGCCTGGGTCAAATATCACTCCTCTGTGCCCCCATAGCCCCTACACTTTTTAGGCTGTGTGAAAAACGTCTATTTTGATGTCTTTCTTTTCCCCCAGTGGCTTATGAGCATCCTCAAGGCAGGACCATAGTGTGTTGATCTTTGCCTCCCAGACCTACAAGAAGCTGGGAGGACTCAGTGCTGTCTGCACAAATCAATGGATGAACAAATGAAAAGATATAAACACATTTAGCCAGAATTTGAAAAAGTGGTGAAAGCCATCAATATAGCTAGCATAAAACTAGCTAGCTGGATGTATTTCTCCTATACCCCTTTTTCATGAACACTAAAGATGAAGTGATATAAGCAGATTTGTGGTCTTATACTTGTGGAACATACTATGTGTTCGCATTTATACATACAAAGATATAGGAAGGGATGCTGACCAGAAAGTTCTTGGTAGCTGCCTCAAGGTAATGGAATTTGATATGATTTGACTTGATTTTCAACTCTTTTTTATAGAGCTCTAACTTGTTAAAATAAACAGTGATATTTATGGTTCGGAAAAAATAAAGCAATTATGATAATATGCTGTCATTTCTCAATTAAGAAGAAAAGGTCAGCTCTTACCCTAAAAATATGTTAGAACTGAAGCAACTTTCCTCTACAGCTCTACAGAAGAAATGTAATTCAGTCTGAGTTGCAGCTTCATGAAAGACTAGGACTATGAGGAGGAGTTTGACTTACCTTCATGTAGTCTTAGCCTTCTGTTTTTGGATTGGATATTAATTGGATATTAACGTCTTGCGTACTAGTGTGTGATTATCCAAGGAGTCAGCTCAATGTCATGGAAAGGTCAAAGATTTTAGAGTCAAACAGCATGGTTTAAATTCTGCTTTATAATCATTACCTCCCTGACCTTGGACAGATCACTGCATTATGTTGGACCTCAACGGAACAATGCAAATGGTTTCTACTTTTCAAGTTTACATTAGAAATCATATGCAGAGATTTGGCGAAGTAGCTAATCTAAAGATATTTCCAGTACAAGACATCTATCCAGATATTCTAGATGAAAATATAACTGATATAACTATCATCCTTTAAAATGGGTGACTGAGATCAGAAAAGCAGAAAAATTTGTGGCCAGGGGCAAGACATAAAATGAAACAGAACTAGACAAGTAATCCCCAAAGCTGATGTTTTACTGTTGTAGTTGGGATAAGGGAGAACCATCAGTTTTGGCAACTGAGTGGATTGAATATTCTTGCTCATCCCATGAGAAGAGATTTGGCCCTGCAAGTTTTCAAGGTGAGGAATGGTAACTCAGGCTTTCACAATAAGGTGGGGACCTCTGAAAGTCTACATGTTTAGTGAAAAGTACTAGAGGAGAAATATACGTGTGTATGTTCTAAACCTCAAGAAAAATTGAGGTTTGAGTTTATACTGTGCAGTGTGGTCTGGAAATGCCTGAGTTGGGCAACTACTGAGAAAAAGAAGAGAGAGAGACAGTGAGCAAGGGAAAGAGAGAGAGAAGAGAAAAAGTTCTAAGTTAGTGATATTCCAGAGGTACCTAGAAGTGAATATGAAATCACTCTGGAGGAGGATATAGATTTGACCCAGGGGGCATGTGAGTCCCACCGATTGAAACCTAGCAAGCATGAGTTTACATGTCAAAATTGAAAACACACAAAAAAATAAACAAGACATCTAGAGAAGCGTCAGCAATCAATACCAAGATTTTTACTGAAGTTAGATCTTGGTAACAAGTATGAATATTAATTAGTATTTTGGGTAAATGAGAAAAACAAATAAAATTAGGAAATACAGTCTCCAAAGATTAGAAGGACTGAGAATGGAGAGGAGAGAGCAGAAATCAGGAAATCCAACAAATCCAGAAGAAGGCAAGAAAGGGGGAAAATACATATGCAAAAAAAAAAGGAATGATAATTGGAAAGCACAAAGAAGATGTGAGAAATAAATCTAATACAATAGTCATTCCACTAATCGGATTAAAGTGCCGATGAAGGTTTTCAGATTGGAATTAACTAAAGATAAGTTCACTGAAAGGTAAAAGGTAATGGAGTGGAAAATATTTACCAGGCAAATACTTAGTAAAATAATATTCATCAAAGGAAATATTGAAGCAAAAAATATTACTAAGATAAAGAGGTCACCATATAAATGATGAAAGGAAATTATATAACAATTTTGAGCTTAAATATTCCAAATAACATGACCTGAAAATGTATAAATCAAAAATGCCTCTTACCTAAAGTAGTGATAAATCCATAATGATATTAGGATATTTTAACACACCTTTCTCAAAAATTAAGAGATCAAGAAAACTAAAAAAAAATAAATAAACTAGGGTGGCCTTATAAAAAAAAAATAGATTTTGAACAATACAAAAATATGTTTCATCTGATGAAAATGTGTAGAACCTTGCCAGTGAATTAAATTATATACGTATTTATTTCTGGGATATGTAGAATATACTTTTTTAAATTTACCATGTCATAGGACAGAAAACAAATATTGAAAGAATCAGTATCACATAGGACATTATTTCTTTTTTAAGAACATTATTTCTATGATGCAATACATACATACATAAATGAATACATACATACATACATACATAGGAGAAAACTTTTTGGTAAATTTAATATATAACCAAGAAGTAAAGTCTTGTGTAAGATATTAGCAGACAGAATTCAGCAGTGTATTAAAACGCCCACACTCATGCAAACACAAACATTGTACCTAGCCTAGATTATCCCAGAATGAGAAGAGACTAATGTTAGATGGTTTCAGGATCCCAGTGATTCGCAATACTAGCATATTAAATGTTTTTTTAAAAACAAGATTGTCTTACTAGATGCCAAATTTAAGTCTCTTGTTAAAATCAGGCCCCTTTATGATCAAAACAAAACAAAGCAAACAAAACAAAGTTATCTGGGACTAGAAAGGAACATCGTTAATCTACTCAAGGGTATGTACTGAAATACAGTAGGTATATGCTTAATGATAAAATGTGAGAGAGGGGCGCCTGGGTGGCTCAGTGGGTTAAAGCCTCTGCTTTCGGTTCAGGTCATGATCTCAGGGTCCTGGGATCAAGCCCCGCATCGGGCTCTCTGCTCAGCAGGGAGCCTGCTTCCCTGCTTCCCCCTCTCTCTCTGCCTGCCTCTCTTCCCCCTCTCTCTCTGCCTACTTGTGATCTCTCTCTGTCAAAAAAAAAAAAAAAAAAAGTGAGAAATACTCCTTCTGATCCCAGGGTCAAGCCAAGAATGCCTAGTAACACCACTGGTCCTACCTGGCACAGGTGGACAAGAAATATAAATAAAAACTCTGAGCATTGTAAATGAAGAAACAAACTATTATTATCCTTACCTATAAGAGAATACATAGAAAAATTAATAAGAATCAGCAAATTATCAGCATTAACAAAACAATCTATGAGGACATCTAAATATAATACCTATTTACAAAACTTATTATCAGCCCCCAAATATGACAATACAATTATAGATATGCATGTACAGGTGTGTATATATGTGTGTGAGTAGACAGAGTAAAGCTACCATTTATTATAGCTCTGACATCTATAAATGCTTACAGTTAGGAATATATTCCTAATAAAATATCATCCCAATTTTTACGAAGAAGGCTTTAAAACTTTACTGAAACCATAAAAGGAGACCTAAATAAATAAAAAGATAAACTCTGTGTATAAATGGGAGGATGCAATATCATAAAGATGTCTTTCGTCCTCAAATACATCTATAAATTCAATGAAATTGGAATCAAAATCCCAACAGGCATTAAAAGAATGAAACTTTAAATTCACATGGAAGAACATAGGGGTCTTTTGAAGGAGAAAACCAAAGTATAGGATGGACTTGCAGCATAAATCAAGACTTTTATGAAAGTATGGAAATTAAGACAAAGTGCTATTGATAGATGATTAGAAAAAAAAATAGACCAATGAAACAAGATAACCCAGAAGCAAACTTACCTAGGTACAGAATGATATATGGGAAAGGTGGTATTACAGTTCAGTAGTCAAAGGATTAACTATTATATAAAAAATGCTGGACAAATGGCTCATCCATATTTGAAGGGAAAACAATCATTACCACACATTACTTCAAAAACTATATTGTTTATGATTAAAGCCATATATGTGAAAATAAAAACCATAAAACTCTCCAAAGGAAATAGAGGTGACTCTTTTATGACTTTGGAGGAAAGAAACATTTATTCAACAACACAGCAAAAGCACAAATCATGAAGGACATGATTTAAAATTTCTATTAAACAAAGCAGCATAAATAGAATGAACGTAAGAGGAGTCACAGACTTGGAATTAGTATTTTCAGTAACTTTAATTACAAAGGATTAGTATTCATTATATGTAAATATACTCATATAGCAATTTAAAAAAAGAAAACTCAATTTTATAAAGGCAAAAGTGATGAACAAGCAGGTAACATAGCTAGAAATCTACATGGTCAACAAACACATGAAATGATACTCAAGCCTGTTAGTAATCAGGGAAAGGAGAAATGAAGTGGTAATTAAATGTCATTTAGTATCCATTGGATTGGCAAAAAATTAAATGTTAGGCAGATTCAAGTGCTGACCAGGACCTGGAGCATTGGGAAGTCTGTTGACAGCATGTTGATTGGTACAACCATTGGGAGAATAATTTGACAATAACTATACAGTCACAGATGCAATTACCTTCAACCGAACGATACCACTTTAGATATACTTCTTTCAGAAAATTCTTGCTCTCTGTACAGAGGAAAATGAACACGATGTTTAAAAGTAACATTATTGGAAACAAACAGGGTTAATAATAGTAATAGTTGTATGTCTTCTTTGGAGAAATGTCTGTTCATGTCTTCTGCCCATTTTTTGACTGGATTGTTTATTTTGGGGGTGTTAAAGTTAGTAAGTTCTTTATAAATCTTGGGTACTAGCCCTTTATCTGATATGTCATTTGCAAATATCTTCTCCCATTCTGTAGGGTTGCCTTTTAGTTTTGTTGACTGTTTCCTTTGCTGTGCAGAAGCTTTTGATCTTGATGAAGTCCCAATAGTTCACTTTTGTCTTTGTTTCCCTTGCCTCTGGAGATGTGTCTAGCAAGAAGTTACTGCGGCCAAGGTCAAAGAGGTTGCTGCCTGTGTTCTCCTCTGGGGTTTTGATGGATTCCTGTCTCACATTTAGGTCTTTCATCCATTTTGAGTTTATTTTTGTGTATGGTGTAAGGAAATGGTCTGGTTTTATTCTTCTACATGTAGCTGTCCAGTTTTCCCAACACCATTTGTTGAAGAGACTGTCTTTTTTTCCATTGGATGTTCTTTCCTGCTTTGTCGAAGATTACTTGACCATAGAGTTGAGGGTCCAGTTCTGGGTTCTCTGTTCCATTGATCTGTGTGTCTATTTTTGTGCCAGGACCATACCATACTCATGATTACAGTTTTGTCATACAGCTTGAAGTCTGGAATTCGGATGCCCCCAGCTTTGGTTTTCTTTTTCAACATTTCTTTGGCTATTCGGGGTCTTTTCTGGTTCCATACAAATTTTAGAATTGTTTGTTCCAACTCTATGAAAAATGCTATTGGCATTTTGGTAGGGATTGCAATGAACGTGTAGATCGTTCTGGGTAGCATAGACATTTTAACAGTATTTGTTCTCCCAATCCATGAGTGTGGAATGTTTCTCCATTTCTTTGTGTCTTCCTCAATTTCATTCATAAATGTTCTGTGGTTTTCAGAGTTCAAATCTTGACCTCTTTGGTTAGGTTTATTCCCTAGTTATCTTATGGTTTGGGGAATACTACTCAGCCATCAAAAAGAATGAAATCTTGCCATTTGCAATGACGTGGATGGAACTAGATGGTATTATGCTAAGCAAAAGAAGTCAGTCAGAGAAAGACATACCATATGACTTTACTCATATGTGGAATTTAAGAAACAAAACACATGAACATAGAGGGCGGGAAGGAAAAATAAAATAAGATGAAAATTGAGAGGGAGACAAACCATAAGAGACTCTGAGCTCTAGAAAACAAAGATTGGGGGGAGGGGTTGGTAGGTGGGGGGGATGGGGTCACTGGGAGATGGGCATTAAGGAGGGCCCTTGATGTAATGAGCACTGGGTGTTATATGCAACTGATGAGCCACTATATTCTACCTCTGAAACTAATAAAAAATTTAAAAAAAATAATAGTAATAATAATAGAAGCAACCTAGGTGTCCATCAGAGAAAGAATGGTCAAAAAAAGTATGGTATATTCTTACAATAAAATGCATCAGTGAAAATAATGAGCTAGATTTACATGTATCAATATGTGTGATCTCAAAAATAATGCTGGGCTGTGACTCTTGATCTCAGGGTCTTGAGTTCAAGCCCCACACTGGGCATGGAGTCTACTTAAAAAGAAAAAAAAATTTAAAAACCAACAAACTAAAAAAATATGAGACAATAAAAAAAAAAATAACGCTGGGAAAAAAAAATGCCAGCCGCATACTGATAAATACAGTATTAGAACATTTATGAAATTTAAAATACACAAAACAGTGCCTATGTATAAAAAGTATAAAAACATTCATGATAGAGAGGGAAGAACACACAGGTGGGTTGAAAACAAATATACCAAACAGTATATTTTATTTCTTTTTACAACAAATAAGAGATGAAGAAAATATGGCAGTGTTATAATTTGACAAATCTGGATAGTGAGCCTTCTAAGGACTTTTTTTTTTAATAGTGTTCTCTATACTTGACTATATAACTGATATATTTTCTAATTAAAACAATAATAATGGTATGTATAAAGAGTCCTTTGGCACATCATCTCAGGCTCAGAAAATGACTGTTTTCCTTCTCTTCCCATTCTTGGCTGGAAGTTGGCATACAAAGTGCCTGGGTATTACCCTCTGATTCTCAGCCCAAGGCAGAACTGGAAGATTTGGGCTCTTCCTGAGCCAGAGGCATCCTAGGTGGTCCCCCCCCCCCCCCAACCATGTCTTCCAGCTCAGACAGTCTGGGTGGTAAATCCTGAACTACACCCATTCTCAGTGCACAAGTCTAACTGCTGAGGCAGCTTCTAGCTGGTAGAAAAGATGCAACACTACATTTCTCATGAAATTAGAACTATGCACTGCAGAGCTAATCGTCTTCCCAGATTTCCACTTCATAGATGAAGGAGTGGATTGTCAGAGAAAGGAAATGGCTTGTGGTAGTGTTTAAGGCAATGTTTATCTTTCTCCTAACTTTTAGAACTTTCCAAGTGGTCTTTGTATGTGGACTCTACTTGGTTCAAATCTAGGTCTTTTAACTTCTGTTCTGTAGTATTTTCTCATTTATAAACTCTAGAAGTGCTGTCTTGGGATGGAGTCAGATAGACCTGGCTCAAGTCCCTCCCCCCAAAGCAGTGTCACTATAGGCCATAGAGTAACCTTCCCAAATATGACTTTCTTCATCTGAAAGGGACGATCATCATAATTGTTTAAGAAAATGTTGTTTTGATTAAATGAGATGATTCATAGAATGTACTGAGCCTAGTGCCTGGCATATGACAATTAGGTAACAAAGAGAAATGACAATTGCTATTATTACTGCAGAAGGAGTTTCAAAAAAGCATGACACAGTTACACAGACTATGTGGAGAGACAGAGTGTGATCAGTGAATGGTATGATATGGAAACAATAGGGGGTCAATAAGGAGTAACCAAGAGGCTTTAGAGAATGTTTCCTAGAAACTACAAAATGGGATACTTCCATATTGCAGTGAGGCTCTCTGTCCCTCTTTTCTGGTATGGGACAAGAATCATATATCATAATTTAGAAGGTAGAAAAACAGACCCAAAGAAGTGAAGTGACTTGGCTATAGATTTCAGATGGGTTTTAATGGACCGACCGATCACAATGTGAACTACACACCAACACGTTAAGAAATATGCATTTTTACTAAAAGCAAGGTCAAGTGGTGCTTAGACTCTTTGTCCATATTTATGTACATAATAATATTTTTAAGATAATTATTTCATAATCTGTAAATAAATTTTACTGCAAGATTGGGCTCTAGGTGCCGTAGGCTGGTTCAGTTGGTTAGGCTTGTGGCTCTTGATCTTGGGGGTGTAGGTTCAAGCCCCACATTGGACGTAGACATCACTTAAAAATAAAACCTTTAAAAAAATAAATAAAAAATAAGAAAGATTGGATTCTAGATCACATATACATTACCATGAATGTGACATTTCTGAGGTTAAGTACTGAAAAATCATAGCACTTAAAAAGTTTATGTTTATATGTTTATAATTGCCAGCAATGGAAAACTAAGGATGATACATCACTTGAGACATTTGTGAAAGAACAATGGCTGTTAGCAATGTTTTTTTAAAAAAGTCATGCGAAAGATGCATAAAACAACCCCTCAAAAGTAGCCAAGCAATCTCATCCCATTTCAATACTGCAATTTAAGTTTACTAGCTGGACACATGCAATTAATCTGAGATGCAGTTTGAGGAATTGGCCATTAACTACCAATAGAGGTTAGCTTTAAAAAAAATAAATGACACTCAAAATTCTATAAAAGTAACCGGAAGTGATACAATTTATCATGTTTCAGATGAAGTGGTAACATTTTAGTTCCCAAAAAAGAGTAAATAGGGAGTTTGGGCTTGGTAGTATGACCCCATCACTGCTCTAAATGAGAAGATTTTGAGCTGGGGAGTGGCTTTGGACCTTAGAATATTCTGATGGTGTTGGCAAGCCTGGAAAAGGGAGATACCAGGGGCTGGTTCAGACATCAAGGTCGAGATATTGGCAGCAGCAGGGTTGTAGAGGAAATGACATGGACGATTTTTGGGTGGGGAAAAGTAACAAGGTTTAGGGTCTGCATGGAGGCGGGAGGTGCAGGAGAGGCAGGAATTTGAGTGGCAGCATAAGACTTTCCAGATGGTTTTAGGAGCAGCTAAAAGGAACACTTTGACATCAATGTCCCACTTTTAGACCATCCACGAAATAGGTCCTAACCTCCAACAAAGCCTTCAGTGGCTACTAGTGTGTCCTTCTGAAGGAATTCTATTCTACTGAGATTATTCAGAAAAGAGCCCTCATTTGGCATTAATTTTGACTTCAACTTGAAGAAAATGTAGTTTTATCACAAAGATTCTTCAGTGGAAAAACATAATATTTTTAATAGCAGTTGTACTGTGCCCCCTTCTCTACCTTTTTACCACGGGAGTGACTTGGGCTTCTATTGTCCTATCTGAAAACTTGGGATAACAACTCCTGCTTCAAAGAGCTGCCGTCAGGCTTCCATGAGATAAGGATGCATAAGCCATGCACACACAGTTGGAAGAAGGAAGCTTATCAAGGTCTTCCTACCAGTCACAGTGTTCTGTGTGATGCTAGTGGGTGAGAAGGAGGTGTGGGCGGAAGTTCTGGGAGACAGATTTTGCCCCAGGGTAAGACAAACCTTCTGGGATCCAGAATTTTCAGAAGTTGGAATAGACACGTGCAGCAAGAGCAAGCCGCAGGCAGGGAGGGTCTTCTAGCCAAATGATGTGGTGGAAAAGAGACTTTCCACTGAGCTGTGGCGCACACAGTAGGTGATGTGGGTTTGGCTAAGCAAGGTTTCATGTAGCTATCTGTCACTCCATCCCTTCTACTAAAGAGAGCATAGCCTAACTCCAGTGAACGAGAATATTGACAATTTAAGAATTCATTGTAATGGGTTAATATTTATTGACTACCATAGGCCAGGCACATATGTGCTTTCTCTGTGTTCTCACATTCAATCTGTAGGAAACTGCTGTGAGGTCAGGTTGATGACTAATTCGAAATAGGCTCAGGGCGGTGAAACACCTGCCTGTGACTTCTCAGCTTGGAAGCAATGAAGCCAGGGTAGAAACACATGTTTGCTTGCCTCAGACTTGTGTTTATCGAGAAGCAGGAGGAGGAAGAGGGAAGGAGGGAGGGCAGTGTAGGGGGGAGGAGGGAAACGTTCACAAATATTAGCAGAGCACCTAAATATTATCAGCCATAAATCATTTGTGACACACACTACAAATGAAAAACACAATGTAGAGAAGTACTTTTCACACCTTCGTGCGTTCCACAGAAGTGCTCCATCTGCTTCAGACAGTGGCCGTATGCCCCCAGTGGCCTGCGATGTAGCCTGAAGAATATTTCTTATTTTATTTCATAACACGGCCATATTTGTTTAATACAAAACATGCCTCCATATTTTAGAGGAAAACAAATCTACAATAGAATACACATCGTCTTTATCTTGTGCCTCCGTGTATCCCCCGGGAACACCACTCTCCCCGCCGCCACGATATTTCCGTTTTAGAAGCACCACCAGAAAAAGTATCCGTTTGTTAGTCTAGAGGTGGATAAAATATCTAATAAACGTTTTTAAACAGAAGAAAGAAAGCCTATATCCACAAACTAGCATCCCAGAAGTTTACAAGGCAACAGCCATTCATACATTCATACGTATAATATCTGGAGATTTCTATGCATTTTACCTACTGAACTTTCATTGGCAGAACACTGATGGAATCCCCAGGGACTTCTGGTCTACCCCCCCCCCCAAAATTGCTTTCTACTCCAGAACTGCCAAAACAAACTCTCTTTTGGGTAACAAGTCCAGCATTCTCCAGAAGGTTGTATTCCTCACTAGAGTCCTTCAGCGCTCATAAGCTCCTACTCATCACTGGGTTGAAAGTCAGGAGACATCTGCCCATTGCCGCTGCACCTGTTACCTTACTGGCCTTATCCAAATGCCCCCAGCCCTAACAGCAGCTGAAACAACAGATGGGCAGGAGAACTTGAGATTTTTTGACATCATCCTTTTGTTTATGAAATCTCACCCCCTCCCCCACTCTGGAATCTAATAGAAATTCTCTTCATTATCATTTTGTGGGGTTTTTCCCCCCCATGGTACTTTTTTATTATCAAAAAGTAAATCATTAATGCAGAGGGAGATAAAAAGGGGAATAGCATCACCCTTTGCAAACGGTCGAAAAGGAAATGGGCATTGTGATTTCGTGCTGTGGAACTGACATAAATATACCTCTACCTTGGAGGATGATTGGCAGTAGCCAGGTTTGATGGCAGGAGGAATTCAAGCAGGGGGCTGCGAGGAGCTGAGGAAGGGGAGGGAGGAAATCTGGAGAAAGGTTGGGCATGAGGAAGTGGGAGCAGACATTGCACTGGGAGGTCTTATGAGCAGAGGGGAGATGCCGGCTAGACAAATTGAGAATCTGGCAGCCACCAGTGCCTGGAGTTATAATTTCAGGACAGAATTCCCCTTTGCAAGGGATGAGATTATTAAAACAGGCCTAAGCTAGGGATTAGGGAGGCAGAATGCAGGCTGTTATTTAGTAGCGTATGATTGTAAGCAAGTTGATTAACCTCTCTATGCCTCAGATTTATCATCTGTAAAATAAACACGAAAACACTGGGGCACATGTAGGGTTGCTTTGATTCTCGAATGAGAAAGTACATGGGACGTGTGTTGTCCCAAGCCTGACATTCGGTTAATAGCTGCTGCAATTGTTACTATTTTAGTCAAGGGTGAGAGACAGAGAAGAGCAGGAAATGGAGAGGAGGGCAGTCCCTGGATGTGCAACATAAGGAAGGGGGTTGCTCACATGTAATGGGGTTTCTGATCAATGCCTGCAAAGAGGGGAAAAGATCAGACCAAGGCCCACAGAATCTAGCATGGTACCTTCCCAACTCTGTCTGCTTATCCCATTTCGTTTTCCTGGATGACATTCTCCCAAACACCTTCATTATGGGCCACATACCATCTGGTTCTTATCCACCAGGGTTATTATAAAGGTTAAATTAAAGGTAAAAGTACCTGGTAATATTCTCGGCTGTCATTCGATGCTAGTCATTATTGCTGTACATTTTGGTGTGGTCCATCATGCATAGGAGAGTGCCTTAACTGCAGAAGACAACACAAATTATTGGATAACTTAATGTGCATGTGATTTCAAACGTAAGCAAGACTGATAGAATATACTCAAGAGGATCAATTTCGTCTGCCCCCAGCATTGTGTCTGTATAGCTCATCGTCTTTGTTAATAGCCTTCTTTGTTTTCCAGGGATCTCAGTCTTGGCAGTGTGTACCAGTACTGGGTCATCAGCGTTTCGGGAAGCGAAGAGAGTGAGCCGTCGCCTGCCGCCATATACATCCATGGAAGTGGGTACTGTGGCGATGGCATTATCCAGAAGTAAGTAGGTGTAATTAAAGAAAGGGGAGGGAGTGGTGCTCACGAGGTCAAGAGATGGCCAGAGTGCTACCAGAAGAGCTAGTGGGAGGCTCCTCAATGGAGGAGCTGTGAGTTACCAGCAATCACTAGCAATCTGTCAATTTGTCTGCAAGTAGTTGCTGGCCTCAGAGGAAAAGCAGTGATTCTTTTTCGAACACGTATATTTCTCCAGTATGTAACACAATACATGATTCTGACAGAGCTACCATTATTCACTTCCTACCGGTATGCTCTTATTCTTCATCATTTTGTGGGTACTGCAAGGATTCTATTTGTCTTTTCCACTCAGCCGACATTCAGTTAACAGGACCCAGGGTATCTGGGTCAGAACACTTTTACGTTCTTTGCTGGTTAACCATTTAAAGTTGTTAAAACTGCATACTTATTTGTTATTTCTGTTGTATCGTCTTCTATGAACAATTTACAAAATGGGTTAAAAACTCATAAAGATAACAGAATATTCTAACTCACTGTAATGTCGAAACCATAAATAGCAAACAGTACCCCAGAGTGAATACTGAATGTGAACATAAATAAGTACAGGGAAGCAAATGAACCAGAAAGTGTAAAGACTCCACACGGGCAGCCGAAAAGGAAAAGTGTGAGTAGAGAATATAAAGCTGCATGTCTACACCGTGGATATTACTGGGACATCAGTCCATTTATCCCCTTGTCCATAGGGCGAGATTGCACAACTATGAAATAGGGGCAAGAAGCCATCCAGAGTCTTGCATTGTTTTTAAAAAAGATTTTTTTTTTTAAAGTAAGCCTTTGAGTTTTCTCCTCCCAAATTAGCACAAAAATGTTTTCTGGCACAAAACAGAATAGTTTAAAAAAAAAAAAAAAAAAGAATAGTTTTGTCCCTGGAGGTGAAAACAAGACCAGAAACTGTTTGCAGTTAAGTTTCTTATTGCTAAAATTGTGTTCCTTATTGCTAACGTGGTTGCAAGTTACACTATTGCTAAGAGACTTTTAAAACTATGGGCCGATTTAATGACAAACGTCACACGTGGAGAGGGCAAACGAGCTATTGGCAAAATTCCTTCATTAAATGGCGCTGTCGGGTGTCACATAATATCTGTGCAACGTGCAATTGCAGGGACTGTTTCTGGAGGGGGAGGGGCGCTGTAAAGAGAATTCGTTTCACAGTTGGATGAAACCTCTGGTGTGTAGACCGTGAATCGTAGGAGTGGTACATACATGAAAGAGAAGTGCTAGATGACTCTTTCTGGTGCTGGAGGGGAAGAGCAATTTCATTTAGTACCGTTGATTTTGTGGTATGTGATATAAACTGGAAACCTACTTTGGCATGAAAGGACCAGCCAGGAGTACAGCAAGGATAACCCCGGTTGTGCAAGTAAAGCATTTGCACATGAATACCCATCTATGCAGACATCAGAAAGCAGTTTGCTTTCTGGTCATGACTTCACATGGAAGGAGAGATGGAATGTTGCATATATGCTCAGGTGATGTCCGGCATGTTACGTCTTTTCAACGTGGCTGTGCAGAAAGGTAGTACGTACAAGTTTCTGCTGAGTGTGGAATTATGGTGCAAACCACCTGATTGCCAAGAATCTGACTCGTCAAGCATAGAAGATAAAGCTCTTCATTTGTTGGAGAAGGAAACTCATGGTGTGCTGTTGTGTGCATTTAAAATCCTATCCAAATGCAGCAACCAAACATGACGATACAGTTTCCAATGCTTAATATAACACACCTGGGGAAAGGGGAGCCATTCACCATTCTCTCCCACATTAAGACATCAACTTCTGGCTCTGGACACAGCTGTTGTCTGATGGACTACTGGGCCACTGAGCATGGCCATCTCCAGGGAGAGTGCCCCATCATTTGTGGGCCCAAGATTGAGCTGCGTGTCCAGAATATCTAGGGAAACACTTGCGGTCATTGCTGACAGCCCGTAATTGTGATTTGGGATTTTCTAATTTAGCACAAAGAATTAAAAAAAAAAGAAACTCACCAGATGTGGAACCTGACCTACAACTCAGTCTGTCTGTTTTGGAGCCAGATATAGACGTATTGGTAGAACACTGCAAATTATATCATTGTTCTTGGTGACCTAAAACTATTATTTTTTTTTTATTTTATTATCATTAATGTAAGTAGTGTATTCAATAAGGCTTTTTAGTATTTTTACCTAGAATTGGTATCCTACACAGATATCACTTAAGTTTCCAAATAGATGTTGACATGCTTTGTAGAAAACCAAATGCAGCTTATGGATGGTTCCCTAGGCAAAAACAAACAAAATAAAACTTCGAGGAAAAGGACGAATATCATGTTAGCTCATTGGATTTTTCACGGGATGATATGTGCTGATTTGCTGTGTGTATTTAAGGGAATTTACAAAGATATTCAGATAGGCTCAGTACTTAATGAGGCCCCAATGGATGAAAGCATTGGATGCATATAATCATAATATTCATAAATATTTGTTGAGCCTCCACTATGCGTGAGCATCGAGCCACACAGTTATCTCCTTGGGTCCTTCCGACAACTATATGAAATAGGTTCTATTACCGTACTCTACAGAAGAGACAACTGATGTACAAAGACTGACGTAGCTTTCTTAAGCTTACACACCCGGGAGAGAGCAGAACCAAAATGTGAATCCAGGGCCCCTGTTCTCATTTGGATTCCCCATTGCCTCGCTGTGTCACCAACAGCCCTGCAAGGCTAACAAGTGAAGGAGCAGCTCCGTGCTTTCTGCTGTATCCCAGGCACTGTGCCAGGCATTGCAGTGCTAGGATGACAAACACTGTCATTTCCTTTGACATCTGAAAGCCCGGTATAGGTAAACGCACAAAGGTGGTCAGTTTGACAAGTGCTGGGATAGATGGAGCCTAGTGTCTTTGGACACAGAAGATAGCCACTCACTCCAGCTTGGGAGGTCAAAGAAGGTTTCTCAGGAGCTCTCTATGTAATGATAGAGCTGCCATGCCTAGAAGATATTTGTGGTGACACTCATGTTTTGCTTAAACCAATAGAACATACTGTTTGGGTGATGAGGGAAGGCAGGTTAGATGTGTTCTTTGTGGCTTTGGGAAACTAGCCCAGGTTAAAAAAAAAAAAAAAAATTCTCTCCCTAGATAACCCATGAGATAACTAAGTAACACAAGGCTATCACCAATTTCCAACACGCGAGATTCACTAGCAGAGATTGGAAATATGAGCCCAGCTTGGAATATGGACTTCTCTTGTCCTGGGCTCATGCATTTGCAGACAGGAGAGAACTTGAGAGGCTCTTCAGAAATCCCCGCAATGGCCCAGCCATCGTAAGGATTGATGGCAAGGCCCCCTCCTGCTACAGATGACGCCTCCTTAAAGCAACAAACATCGCCCAGTGTTAATTGCCCGGGTGAAAGGAAAAGTCTGAGGCCTCTTCCATGCTTTGACAGGTCCCAGGTGGTCCCTGGGGTGGGAGGGACAGCTGCCACACACTCTGCAGAGACCTCCCAGGACTGAGTGGGAATGGGAACCCTGACTCCCTGAGCATCTTCTATCTGTCACTTGCCGTGCCGGCCACATGAAGTTCCATTCCGTCCTTGCGCCGACTCTAAGGAGCGGGTATAGTTACTGCCATTTGAACCTGTGGGAACATAGACACTTGGCATCTAGAATAGCGTGGTCCGGTGGATTCTCCTGCCGTGATGGAAATCTATTCTGCGTGTCCAGTAGCCTGTTGCTACAGACCACATACAGCGATCGAGGGCTTGAAATGTGGCGACTGACTGAGGAATGGAATTTTACATTATTTTTCGTCTTTATTGATTTAAATGGTCCAATCAAGATTAGGAGACTTGTCTGAGATCACACAGCTTGTTTGGAATAAGAGGATCTAAGCCCAAGTTTTCTGTTTCTCAAAGGATGGGAATTTTCCAGGTCGTGATAATCTATTTTCAGCTCTTTCTCCTCGTCCTCATCTCGGTCAGGCACTGCTCAGTTTCTACCCGTCCCAACCTCTGCCGAACCACCCTGAAGCGATAGAAATAATTCCTAACAGAACAAAATGAACAAACAAGAGGAGACACTTTAATTTCCTAGCAGCAGAGTTCCCATGGGCCTTGGAGTTCCTCACACCATGAAATGACCCACCAGATGGAGAGAGCAATGCTTTCTAGTGAAAGGAAGACCAGACCCAAGCGTGTGACTGGGAAAAAAAAAATCTTTATTCCTAAATTCATGGTTAGGGGGTTGGGGAACAGGGAGAAGGGTAAGGTAGGGCATAGTGAAGAACAGAATTTATATTTCAGAAGCTCAGAAATTTTCTTCGAATCCACCATTTTAAAATGGCGGCGAGATCTCCCAGACACCGGGGGAGCAAGGTAGGTTCTTTCATACCTTCATCCATGCCTTTCTCCCATCTGACTTAACTGGCAAGATCTCGGAGAACAGGTTTGAGGCAGGAACTCTGCTTCATCGTGGGAAGCACAAAATAAGGCAGAGGTAATAGGATCTTACACATGTATATCTTTATACATTTCATAGAAGAAGAAGAAATGGACACTCGGGAGTAAGGGACTTGCCTGCGGCCTCTTGGAAAGTTCCTGGCCTGGGGAGGGACTTTCCCATTGTCAGCTGTGGTTCTGAAACTGCTCTCTCTCTCTCTCTGACACATCTCTCTTCTGTTCCTTTGGCAGAAGCCAAGGTGAAGAATGTGATGACATGAATAAGCTCAGCGGTGATGGCTGCTCCCTCTTCTGCCGCCAGGAAGACTCTTTCAATTGCATTGGTAAGTCTGTGTCATTTCTTGGGGCTTAGCTGGAGAAGGGGACGCTGCGGGATGGTCAGGTCAGTAACAGCAGTAGTGAGGACTAATGATGATTTACTCCTTAGTATTACAAATACCGATGGATTGCCTCCTGTGGGCCGGACCCTGTGGGAGGCACCGGGGCATAGAGCAATGGGAAGCAAAGGGAAACCAGCAAATGCTCCTGTCCTCACGGAGCTTAGGGTCCCTCCCCTGTGCGACAGCGGTGGCTGCGGGTAACTCGTTTTCAAGCTAGCTTCACGTTGCATACATCATCGCACTTCTTCACACCAGCTCTCCAGGAGGGTGATTAGTATAGATTTTTTTTTTTCCCCAAATACTTTTATTTTATTTTTTCAGTGTTTCAAGATTCACTGTTCATGTACCACACCCAGTGCTCCATGCAATACGTGCCCTCCTCAATACCCACCACCAGGCTCACCCAACCCCCACCCCCACCCCTCCAAAACCCTCAGTCTGTTGCTCAGAGTTCAGTCTCTCATGGTTCATCACCACTCCGATTTCCTCCAATTCACCCCTCCCTTCCCTCTCCCAATGTCCTCCATGTTTTTCCTTATGCTCCACACGTGAGACCATATGATAATTGACTCTCTCCACTTGACTTATTTCACTCAACATAATCTCTTCCAGTCCAGTCCATGTTAAAATAAAAGTTGGGTATTCATCCTTTCTGATGGAGGCATAATATTCCATTGTATATATGGAC
>CM052892.1:15007386-15042051 GCA_028534135.1 Potos flavus | reverse complement strand
GACCTTTTATGGTCCTGCTTTTATGCAAGAGGAAGCTGAAGCCTGAGGGGTGAACCAAGGATATGCAGTTAAATGGTAGAACTAGGACGCAAACCCAGAGTCTGACTTCAGACGGTGGTGAGCTACCTGCAAAAAAAAAAAAAAAAAAAAAAAAAGGGTAGCTCCCGGTCTTGTAGGGCTTTGAGGGCGAACCAGGACGACACTGCCTTAGAACAGTCTGTCTAGTGAATTAATGGATTGGAATACAAAATTGTCCGCGGTGTGGATGGCGTCCAGGGAGGACTCTGTGTTACCTGGTTTGTGGGATGTGGTTTGTGTTAGAGGAACGACCTCAGCTACTCCCCCACCCTCACCAGTTAGAATTCCATTATGGAGACTCAGTGAGACACAGGACATTCCGCAAATTAAGGAGTCTACCCAGAGATCCCAACTCCCAGGAACTACATTCCAAGGGCAAACTCCATGCCTTTGAGTCTAGAAAACCATCTCCCTTAAGAACAGCTGAAGAATAGACAGTGAGTCCTTGGCTCCCACCACAGGCAGCTTCAGTGAGTCAGAGAAATGGCACCGGAGTGTGGGAGGCTCTGCTGAGGTGGACTGGTTTCATCATTATATTTGTCAAGACAGTGGCTGAGGGAATAGGCTTGAGGGAGGCTGCCTTGGGCTCACACCATGGCTTAGACATGCAACCTCAGCTGAACGTCGGTGTTCTTATCCAAAAAAAATGATAGAAGTCCTGGGACTCAACTGTGGAAGATATTTATCAATAATTTTGGAAGCTTATTATCCGAATCTCCTTCCTAGATTTAGGAAGTAACACTCCTTGATGTAATAATAATGGGGCAGAGCCCAAAGAAGTTGAAAATCCAGAAGTCTCCTTCCCCGACTCCCCTTTACAGCTTGAGTGTGGGCCCAAGAGCCATGCTTTCCCCTAGCCATTCTGGTAAGGATGCCATCACCCGTGTGTTCCCAAAGTACCAGTGACAGCATGTGGCAGGAGTGTGGAAGCGACCATGTTCTCATATCTTTACAAGACCAGTCTTGGGACCTAATCTGGAGCTTAGAACTGGGCTTCAGAGTGTGCAAGCCTGGCTCTCCCGCCCTCCCAGAGAGTGTTCTGTAACTAGTCGATATTCTCTGAATAGATTTTGTTTGTTTGCTTATTTTGCTTCAGTTGGCCAACGTTGGTTTCTTTTGATTGCCACTTAGAATCCTGACAGGAGATTATTGTCATAAGATGCTATGAGGTTAGCCCCGCTCTTAGCAAGTTGGATGTGCTCGATGCACTTTAGCTGTTACTTACCTCAGTGTACGTGGATGTGTGGGGGTGGGGGTGGGGCGGGGGATGAGCAGCAGCAACAGCCACCCTTGGCAGTCACCCATTAGGTGGGATGTATGTCCTGTGTCCTGTGTCAGGCCCCTTTCTTTAGTGTGAGCCTGTGAGAGGATGATCATATCCAGATGAGGGATCTAAGACCTCTTAGGATGTCCTAACCTGGCCAAGGTAACAGGCCTCATAGATGTGTGATCCCATCTCAGATTGGGTAAAGACCCCCTGCTTTTTCTACTCTGCCCTTCTGCCCGCCATCTGAGTGGATGACTTCCTTCTCTCCTTCCTCCTTTCCTTCCTTCTTCCTTCCTTCCTTTTCTTCCCCTTCATTATTTTTTTGTCACCGGCCGTTTAGCTGGGCCAGTGTTTCCCCTGGGTTTGGTGACACCAGTGTGAGGGTGGGTGATAGATTTATGGTGGCATTCCCATTCACTTTTCAGAAGCCCACACATCCGGAAGTATTCCCAAGGTGCCAACGTGTGATTAGGCAACACCCCGGGACTTCCCTTTCCCCCTTTCCCGCCCCAGCGCCCTCACCCCCAGCACGTAATGAATTTCTTGTTAAAAGGAACACCACCCACAAGACCTCTTAGGCAATGCAGGCCGCATCCCCAGCAATGTGGAAATTATCTTGTCCTTTCCCCCCTTTTTAAAAAACATAACATACACCAGGCCTTACGTTTCAGTTAAAAAATGTGGTATCAGTAAAATGATAACTCCCCACCGCGCACCGCCACCCCCACCCCAGCAGACGCTGGCTGGGGCATTGTCTGGCCGCGCTGGGAATTCTGTTCCTACAGCATTGAGTCATAAACTGCAGCCAGGCTGCTGATAAAAGCTGAAGGAGGGAAGGTAGTACTCAAATTAAACAAAATGGGAAGCATCCCCAAAAGGGGCTCTACCTGGCGATACATCTCAAGCCAGCGCTGGGAGTGAGCGACCTTCTGAGATGACACGCAGTCCCCTACAGGAGATGCAATTGTGGAGGACTCCTCGTGCTCCGTTTTCATTTACCACCCAGTGTCCTTCAGGATGGCCGGTCCCAGGGATGAGTTTAGATGTGGGGGTCTGGGCTGCAGCTCAGCATCCAGCAGCCTCTGTTTCCCCCTCTGTGACATGAGAGTGATCGGAATGAGGGCTCTAAGGCTTCTTTCCCTGACACTGAGGGCGTCCTCTGTGTGTCCTTTACTTAAAGGCTTTGGCGTTTCAAATCCTACTTGATGCTGATATACGGTTAGGAAAACAAAGCAAATGGACCCCCACATTGTCATTCCTGTGTGTCTCTTTTCCTCGCTTCTTCCTGACGCCACCCCTTCCCACCATGCCGGGACTGCCGTGAGCATGACATTGTCTCTGGTCCCTGACATAGCATCTCCAGCCCTGTCCCAGAGCCAGGGCTAGTAACTCAATTATCTGGGAGGCAGCCGAGGGGGAGGAGGGGAGATCAATCCTCCTCCCCCCTCCCCAGTCCCTGGGAGGGGCGGGGGGTCACAGAGCCTTGTGGCCCCTGTGTCAGGCTGCCCTGGCCTGCTCTGAGCCAAGGCGAGAAAGGAAAACAAGAAGATGAATCGACACGTCTTTTTGGTGGATGTTCTAATGATACTTTAGAACAACAGTGACTAAAAAGAAAAACAGCATCTGTTTGGGGGGGAGGGGAAGTGGAAGGGAGGTGGAGAGAATGGGCTCTGCTGGGAGTTGCATTTATTACTATTTTTCTTTCTAATGAAGTGAAATCATAATAAGACGATCCACCTCTCACCTTACAAAAAAATTTAAATTAAAAAAACAAAATTAAACCTTCTCCTGGACGCGGGTATTCCTTCAGACTTCCCTCTGTGGGAAGTGTAACTTTCACCAAATGACCGTCCTGAAATAAAGCTTGCTTTGACTTGAAGCCATGCCTTAAAAAGAAGAGAAAAGAAATATTAGTGGTAGTCACAGTAGTGGTGGTGATCAAGGCAGGAAGGCGGTCACCTGTCAGGCTGGGTGGCATGGTGATTAAGAACATGGATTCTAGGGGCCCCTGGGTAGCTCAGTGGGTTAAAGCCTCTGCCTTCAGCTCAGGTCATGATCTCAGGGTCCTGGGATCGAGCTCCGCATCGGGCTCTCTGCTCAGCGAGGAGCCTGCTTCCCCCCTCTCTCTCTGCCCGCCTCTCTGCCCACTTGTGATCTCTCTCTGTCTGTCAAATAAATAAATAAAATCTTTAAAAAAAAGAACATGGATTCTAGGGGCTCCTGAGTCAGTTGAACCTCCGACTCTTGGTTTCATCCTGGGTCGTGTTCTTGGGGTGGTGGGATGGGGCCCCGCATCAGGCTCTGCGTTTAGCACAGAGTCTGCTTGAGATTTTCTCTCCCTCTCCCTCTCATATGCGCGCGCTCTCGCTCTCTCCGAAATAAATAAATCTTTAAAAAAAGAAGAAGAAGAAGAACATGGACTCTGGGTGACAAGCCTGGCTCAGCCACTTTGTAATCTGAGTTTCAGTTTTCTCATCAGTAAAATGGGTTAGTAATAGATCCTACGTCTTAGGGTTGTTGTGAGGATGATATGAGATTATATATGTAAAGATTTTTAAAACAGTGGCACCTGGTTAAGTGTTAAAATGTGTTTGCTACTACTGTATTTTTCCTGTAGCTATTAATACCAGATTCAGAAGTTGTATCAATCCACCCAAGAATCCTATGAGATAAATGATGTTATTATCTCAGTTGCCCACAAGAGACCCTCTGAGGTTCAGAGAGGTTAAAAGTAACTGGTCCAAAGTCCCACAGTCAGAAATAGCGGAGGAGGGGCTCACAGTGCTCCGGGGCAGGGTCTGCACACTGAACCATGAAGTCGTGTCATATGTAGGCACCTAACTGTCCCAGCTTCTGTGCTAAGAACCCTTTTCGCCAATGGTTTCATTCCTTTTCCCATCAACTCTGCACATTTGGACTCATAATGCCCACTTTGCCGATGAGGGAACACAGGTGCTGAGAGTGTCAGTGGCTTGTCCTAAGTACTCCAGTTGGGTGGATCAGAAAAGACTTCAGACCCCATCTGCCTGCCTGTAAAGACCATGTCCAGTATCCAGATGAACGCCCAAGAAACAGCAGACAGCTTTCTCTTTTCCACTCTTTCTGCCTTGGTGCCCTTGGCGCACAGCAGGAAGTGAAAGGGAATGCATAGGTCCTTCTGTGCCTTTTTCATGAGTCATGAAAACTACAACTTTCAGTTATTATCACCCTATAAACATTCCACAGCATAAACCCCCTGCCCCCGACAAAAGGCCCTCCTGTGTTTCGGGCTGTGTTTTCATTTTTAAGAGCTCACCCTCCCTGGACAGAAGCCACATTGTTTTTTAGCTTAGGAGGACTTTGACACTTAATCCTGTTGTCATGGCAATGTGGTAGTGACACAGGAGCCTGAGTTCAAACGTCCTGTGCTTGTAATTACTCCCTGGGTCATCTTGGGCATCTCTCATCCCCTCTCTGGTTCTCAGTGTCTTCTCTGGAAAATGGGCATGATTATAACCCCCCACTTGTGTTTAGAGGAAGATGGACATCACCGTAGGGTGTTTAGCACAATGCATGACAGTGGACCCTTGACAATGTCAGTTACTGCCACGTCCCCTTCCCTTTCCTCACTCCCAGGTCAGTAGTGACTGATACAAAGGCCTCCAGTCCTTGGGGGGGGGGGTGTGGGGAGTGGTCCTGAGCCTAAGCCTGCCTGCCTTAAAAATGTGGTGGTCCCTTGTGCAAAGTGACCGCCCCCTTGATCTCAGCTTCCTCAGCTATCAGGTGATGGGATGAGCCAGATGAGCTCCCAGGGCCCTTTCAACGCTGACTTCCAGAATTTAAATCCCGGATCATTATTGTTTTTAAACTGTGCATTTTAAAAGAAATGAAGGCTTGGGGAGGAGAAAGGAATTCCTTTAACCCACAGGGTCAAAGGGGGTCACCGAGGGGACAAAGGATCAGGAAAGGGAGGCGATGGGGCGGAAGGCTGCGTGAGGGGCAGGACTGAAGATCTGAAGTCCTCAACCGGGAGGTCTGATGGATGCATTCAAACAGCCAGAGTCAGGTTAGCCCTGTTAGGATCAAGCTGACCATCCAGCCTCAGACCTCGCTCGCCACCTCCTTCAGAAACCCAGGAGGCCTACCCCACAGAGAGGCCGGGCTGGCATGAAAAGAAACGGGCCGGCTCTGACGCCAGAAGGGAGGAATTCTAGCCCTCAGCCCAGGTCGGCTTCCTGGCTCGCAGGGAGGGGTCAGGCTCAGAAGGGCTCGGAGCTTGCCTGAATTTGAGGAATCAACACCACACTTTGATGTGTGTCTTTGAAAAGCAGCCTGACTCCCAGGCAGGTGAATCTGGGGACCAAGAACAAGGGCTTCTTTATGGCCTTTAAAGTGACCAGAGACCTGCCTCACCTCCGTATGCCTCGCTGTGCGTCTGTTCCATCGTCGTGGCCGAGGAAGCTGGGGAGAGAGAGAGAGAGAGGCCTGGGGGCCGGGTGTCGGGGCATTTTCCTAGCTGCTGGCTCTCTGCTCTTTCTTGGGGACCATGTTGTGTTGGAAGAGACACTTAATATTCATGAGCTGTGATCTCCACTTGAAGGGAGTGCCCTGGGGGAAAGTGAAATATTAAGCAAGTGAGGGATATAGACCTAATTGTATCCTCCTTTTCTTTTTGGACAGAGAAGTAATGTGCTTAAAATAAAATGATGGATGGGCAGTCAGGATTGTGTGAAAAGCCCAGCGCTGTAGCCGGCAGAATAAATCAGCTCTAACATGCGCAGTCACAACCAGTCAGGAGACCGTGCAAACAGGCTGCCGGGTCCCATCGTGTCATTCATTCACGCGTGTCTTGATGTCTGCTGTGTGCCTAGCCTGGTGCTAGGTGCAAGGGGACAAGGAAGCAGTGAGCGAGGAAGGCCAGGGAAATGACACTACCAATCGTGTGAATGCAGTTGTCGAAAGTGCCAGTAAGTGGACGTGCTTGAAAGTGTGTAAGTGAAGGGCCTCCTTTGCATCGTCTGGGAGTCGGGAAGGGCCTCCTCGAGAACCACCTACATTTAAGGTCGGACTTGAGGTCAAATAGAAAATGGACAAATAGGGAGATGTGGAGCAGGGCGATGGAGTAAGGATTGCAAGGAGTTCAGACTGTTAAATCCTCAAGGCAGGCAAGGGCTTGCGAGGGGGTCAGAGGAAGGCAGCATGGCCAGACGGGAGTGAAGGAGGGAGGTGAGCCTGGAACCTTGCAAGTTCTCATCCTTTAGGCCCCCGAAGCCCTCGGGGAGGCCGTTGCTCCTGGTCTGACATTCCTTGCCAGGCCCTGCACGAGGCACCAGAGGCAAGGGCCTGCTTGCATCGCTCAGGGGTCAGCCAGCTGCTGCCCTTGGCCAAGCCCAGCCTGCTGCCCATCTGGGTACGTACAGTTTCACTGAAACCCACCTATGCTCCTCGGTTTTGATATTTGCCAATACAAAGACAGATTTTGAGTAGTTCCAACGGAGACCTTGGAGGGCCCACGAAGCCAAAATATTAACTGTCTGACCCTGTCCAGAAAAAGTATAACTTACCGCTGGCATAGATGGAAGAGCATCTAGGCGGGTAAAAGAATAGCCACTTAGGGAAATCAAGGCACAGGAGAAATGAAGAGATGAGGGTATTACCTTATTTCATCTTGCTCTTGGGCCTGTAGAAGCTTAGCTGTAATTATTTTGAGCCCCACATTTTCCCATTACACATCGCTTTCCCTTACCGTTCATGGAAGAAGTTAGCCCGTCAGTTCCTGTGTCCCCAGCATTCAGCTCCAGCTGGTCATTAACCGATGCACTGAACTAAGTGACACTCTGTGGCAGAAAAGAGTGCCCAGACGAGCCCAAACTGCTCACCATCTCAAGGCATCCCGGGGCAACAGAAGGGAGCATGTGGATATTGACAGAGAACCTTCTACGTGGGTCTCATTTCAAACCCACAACACCCCCAGCAACCAGGCATTATTATCACCACTTTCCAAATGACACAACAGAGCCCCCAGATGTTTAAGTGACTTTTGAGAAAGTGGCCTTCATTCAGTAAATATTTATGGAGCTAGAAAACCACCACATGGGGAAACAAACCTTCGGGAGCAACGCATCCCATGGCTGCTGGTGGCCTCGCAGTCTACTTAACCTCCTCTTTGGATCTCCAGGAGGCTGCAGGAAAGGGGGGCCGGGGTGGGGTGGGCGTTGCTCCCACTCTACACAAGGACGCACTGAAGCCTGGGGAGAGGCAGTGACTTGTCCAAAGCTGGTGGTCCCTAAACAGCAGAGCTGGGATTCGAACCCACATCTGCCCAGCTCCGCAACCAGAGGAGCTGGGGCTCTCCTCCAAAATACCAGACTTTCAGAACAAGTAGGAGTGGCGAGATATGTATGTATTTTTCCACTCATCTTCCATCTCACCGTCCCCGACAGTAGACATTGTAGTAGAAGTAGCTCATGATTAATTTTATTCGTTTCATTAATTTAATGCTTTTTCTCTATTAACTCCCTTGATTAATTGCGTTGACCCTCTGCGGTAGTTTTAATACTATGCCGGCTAGAGATGGCTGGATAAGAAAAAAAGCACAGAGATGTTAAGTAATTTACTCAAGGCTTCCAGTAAGGGGAAGCCTGGCTCTCAAGCCCTCAGGCTGAACTATTAATTTACGCTACCTCTTGATCATTAAGGTTATCTAATAAAATGTGTCCTCTTGATCCAGAGCTGAACAGCCTGCCCGAAAACAGATAATGAGAAGGGGAAACAATGCGCAGTGCAAAGGAATCTTCACATAACAAAAGGATCCCAGGGTCTCTTTAAGAAACACTGTCTGAAGTGTTTGTTTACAGATCATTAAATACTTAACAGAGGGAGAAACTAAAAGTGACTTTCTTTTGGCTGCTACCAATTCAGTACCGAGAAGAAATTAAGATAAAGCAAATCTGAAATTATAATAATTTTTAAGGGACTGGGTTTTCAATGTTCATTTGCCAGACGGAAAGATAAAACACTGCGTGCCTGGGGTCCGCAGCCCTGCTCACCAGGGCTAAGGTTACCTTCTCCCCTCCTTCCCCCCAGGCAGCAGCCACAGGGGTCCCACAAAGACAGCCTGAAGCCAATGTGACCAATCTCACACTCATTTTTTGTTTATATTAAGCCCCTGCTGCATGCAAAGCTCTGTGCTAGGTAGGATCCAGATGGGAGTGACAAGTGGCAGCAGAAGTCCTTTATAGGAGGACTTCAGAGGACGGGCATTGTTAAGGACGTGCAGGAACTGGTGGGAGGGGACTACGAAACACCCCCCCCCCCCCCCCCCCCCCGTGTGAGGGGTGAGTCTGTGAACCTTCCTGGGCACCTGGGCTCCATCCGTCTGTCAGTCTGTCCGTTAAGACTGGGTGCAGAGCTCTGCCGCTATAAAGGTCCAGAATGAGGTTTCTTTTGGGGGGTGCGGTGAGTAAAGTGGTTCCAAAAAACCTAATCAGGGCAAGTCACTAGATAGGTGGGTGTCTGGGTGCGAGTCTGCAGCAAAGCGTGGTTTCTGGGCAGAAGCCTGACATGCCGGGAGCAGTGTCCTTAAGATCAGCCTCCCCTCAGTGGGATACTCTTCAAGGGCCAACCAAGTCCTCTTGGCAAACTGATCTGAAGAGAAATCGGAGTGAGTGTGGCTTTCAACACCAGTCAGAAACCCAGCCCAAATTATCCGTAGGATTGAACTACACTTTCAACCACTGTTGGCAGGGCCGTAGACGGTCCCGGCTGGGGCCGATCCCTCAGTTCGGGAGTCCAAAACCATGCCTATAACTTGAGTTCAGTCTCCTTACCCGTGAGAGGGCTGCACAAGCATCTTAAACCCCTCTACTTTCCCATTTGTCGGTGTGCCTTTGGCCAGGAGAACTCCTAAACAGGGAGAGAGAGAGAGAGAGAGAGAGAGGGAGAGAGAGGGGATGATCGACCTGACCCAAGAGCACAGGGGACTGCTTCTCTGCTCCAGGCTCGGTCCACCAAACATCTTTTTACATCTGTGAAATGGGAGTGCTGTCCTTCACTTCATCAGGGAGTTGGGATATAGCGTTTCCTTCCTTTATGAGTGTATTCATCCCAGATCTGTTGAGAGCCTTTTATGTGTCAGGTCCGTGCTAGGCAACTGAGGACTCCAGATCTGCTGGGCTTGGGATGGTTGGTTCCTGTCCTTCAGAAAGTGTTCAGTAAATATCGATTATGATGACTATGAATAATCTAGTTCTTACAAGTAGTGAACATCCTGTCCCTGGAAGAGATCAAGCCGAACATTAAGAATCTTTACTCAGGGAAGCCATGAGGAGGATTCTATTAAATAGCGTGATTTAACTGACCAATTTCAGTGTGTTTCTCCCCTAAGTTATCTGGCTCTTTCTTGAAATTTTGACACTTCCTCTGAAGGGTGTCCCTTTCCAGTTTTCCTTAACCCCTCTGGCCATGCCTACACAGACCTTCTGCTCACGCTTTAAAATATTAGAGCTGTCCAGAGTCCCAAAAGGAGCTATTTCTCATGGTACACTCTCTCCCTGAGCTCATCCTTCAAAACCAAAGACCCCAAAATCTCTGTCATTAGTCGGGGCTTTTCTCTGGACCTACGTATGGACTTGTAGACCTAGTTGCTCTAACTGGATGCCCCACGGTACTCAAACTCAACGCATCTGAGAGCCAGCATACTGATTTTTCTCCCCAGACCTGCTGCAACTCCTGTTTCTCTCCGTCTCAACTGGTGGCGCCACTCACCAACCAGACATTTCCCCTAGAAGCTTGGGAAGCATCCTTAACTCTTCCCTCTCTGTCATTTCCCACATCCAGACAATTGCCATGGTGCCCATTTTACCTTGAAACCTAACCCCCTCCCCAAATCAGTCCCTCCTCCCTCTCCTGGCCTTCCTTGCTCTGCCAGAATCCCCCGCCAGCTCCTGCCTGGACTTTTGCAAGAGAAAATGGTCCCAGATTCCCCATCTCTGGCTTGCCCTCACTTACACTCCCCTGTAGTGAGAGCACGCTTCCTAAAATGCAAACATCACCTTGTCACTCTCCCTTTGAAGAGTCCAGTGCCCTGGAGATAAATCTAAATCCCTTACCATGGCGTTCAAGGTCTGAAGCAGGCATTTGTAGTTCACGCCCCAGCGTCTTCTGTGCTTTATCTAGGAGGCTGTTTCCAGCCTCTGCCCCTTGGCTCACAAAGACTGGCATGTATCCCCACTCCCCGTCCTAGGACCTCTCAGAGTTTCAGCCCCAGCGTTACCTCCCAAAGAGAAGCCTTCTCGAATCTGGGTGGCACTTGGGGCTCTGTGTATGGTGGTGGGAGGCCCTCCTCTGTGTTCCCGCAGCGTCTCCTACCACAGTCATGGACTTACTGGCCCCGGTCCCCAGATTCTGGGCTCTGGAGTGTTGAGAGCCAGTTTAATTCATCCAACTCCCCAGAATTCAGTCCCGGACCTGGCAAATAATTTGCGGCTCAGTAAATACAGAACGAGTGAAGGAAGGACATTTTTCTTAGCAGACAGTTTTATTGTTCAGGCAGCAAGGTGGAGTAGAGCTCTGTTGGTCTTTAGAGGCAGACAAACCCCTGTTTAAGTCACGGGCTCTTCTGCCTTCTCGGGGTCCTCTCCGGCAGGATATCTCACTGTGACAAGTTTTGTGCCCAGGCCCTGGAGCTGAGTTGCTAGTATTCCAATCCCATTTCTGCCTCCAAAGTGGGGCGGAGGTTACTATAGTTTCCTTATCTATAATGGGACCATGTCACGGGATTGACATGCCACAGAGCCGCAAAGCACTATTGTAAGTGTTTGCCTAATAATGTTTTTTTTGAGCCTCTTTTTCCCTTGGTATAAAGGAGAGAAGGGCTGGGCGGCGGCAGCCCTCGTTCCCCATCTCAGGGCTGACCGTGACCCTAACTCTTTGACAAGGTCCACGGGTTCTAGAACCTTAGCAGAAGGGATGTGCCGATCTGGGGGCTTTGGTGGTTACTTAGACACCCCCCCCCCCCCATCACACACAGGACTGTCTGATATCCCCAAACTGAGCTGCTTTTCAAAAGCCAGGTCCAGGGCCTGCTAGCTTCCTTTTCGGGAGGGAGCCTAATTCACTAGTCGCTGGAAAGGACTGCAGGTAGGCCACCCCCCTCCCCCCCAGGCCGAGAATTCAAAAGGAAGTGGATAGCTGTGTAAATAGCACTGCTTTAAGGGGGCATTTAAGCCGGTGCTCTTTGTTAAGGAAATTGATGGCTTTGTAAGCACTGCCTCTGAAGAGAGTGCTTGAGTTGAAGGTTCCCCATCTGTCCTCGTAAATTCCCTAATGGACTGTGGGCCTGGAGGCTGGGCCCCGGTGTGTCCAGTCACCTGCCAACAAAAACTCAGATTCCACTTAAAAAAAAATAAATTAAAAAAGGTTTAACCAAAACTGAAGTGATTGAGCCCGTGCAGTTTAACTGGCACGGAGTAGCAGAGACAGACTGCTTCCTTTAGGGAAAGGGGGACTCCTGATCCTTCCCGGAATCTGTTTTCCTGCTGGACTCCATGCCAGGTGTTTTTTTATACAGCTTCTCATTTCATCCCCCGAATGTCTGAAAGGCAGTCGTTATCTCACGGATTTGCCGAGGAGGGAACCGGGACTGGGACTGGAAGAGGTGCTGTGTGCTGCTGGGGGACACCCAGCTCCTCAGTGCAGGACAGGGATGGGACGGCAGCCCCTGCAGTGCCCCCCAGACCCTGCATGGACCACAGCATCGCAGCATCTCGGGGCGCCTCCAAAGGGCTTGTCTCTCTAGTTCCCCCTCAGTGTCCACAGCCACACAAAAGACATACATTGGACAGTACGGGTGGAGGCATGGGCACAGATTCTGGAATCCAACTAGCCAGGATTGGATTCGAGCTTCAACTTGTGAAACCTTATGTGGATCAAATCACTTAACCTCTTTATACACCAGTTTCCGTGTCTGTTAAGTGGGGATAGTAATAGCACCAAACACATAGGGCTCTTCTCAGATTAAATGACATTGTACATTGAAAAATGTTTAACCTTTAACAACGTGCCCAGCACATACCAAGTCATCTGATTATCCATTCAGCCGCTACACTTATACCCGGTAGCTAGTATTGTTATTGGAGAAGTAGGATGCTATGGGAAGGCATAAGAGGGGGGCAAGCAGGCCCCCGGGGTGGGGGGTTTAGCAGAGAGGTTTTGCAGAGGAGTGGTTGGTTAAACCATGGATAAGGATGACTGGAGACTAGTTAGAGGAAAAGCAGTGCTGGGAATTTGGAGCAATATGGTCCCTTTGGGAAGCAGCCATACTTGGAGACTGTAAGCTGAGACTTGAGTACGCTAGAGAAGAAAAGAGAAGGCTACCGAAGCAGGCAGGTACAAGATTATGCCTTGTCCATCATCACTGAGCCTCTGCTGGCAAATGCTGAATGAATACCAGTATCTTCTGAGGCAGCCAATTTCACTTTCAGCCCGGATTCAGTTAGGTAGAGGGGTTTTGAATGATATTTTTAAATGTTCCAGGTTAACTCTTAAAATTTAGGACCAGTTTTCCCCTCCTTCCCTTGTTTCCTTCCTTCCTTCCTTCCTTCCTTCCCTCCTTCCTTCCTTCCTTCCTTCCTTCCTTCCTTCCTTCCTTCCTTCCTTCCTTCCTTCCTTCTTCTCTTCCATCTGTCCTTCCCTCCCTCCCCTGTTTTTTCCTTATTGGAAGGAGAGAGAGACACATACACATATGCACATTTCTGTAAGAACAAAATACCGTTCAGCAATAGAGATCAAAGAGCATATATTAAAATTAACATAAAATCCTCTTCCAAGGGCACAGGAGGAGCCTTCCCATCATGTAAGGTAAAGAAAACTTACCCGAGTACAGCTCAGCCCGTTGCCTTGGCTTCCGCCCGTGAGCGCCGTGTGGCCTATCTCAGCAACTTGGAGATGGAGAACACTGTGGCTTGAATGCCTCATCTTTCTGAACTTATCTGAACCATATGGCAGGAGGATGGTCTTCGAAGCGGGCCAAGCCAATCAGGGCTCGGGTGGGAGGGCTCCATTTTGACACTCTAGTTTCTTGCATGGGAACCCCACCAAGAACCAAGCACAGTGCGGTCACCTTAGTCACGACCAGCTGTGCCAGACTGGGGTGACTGGCTTGGTTTTCATGTGGTGCCCTGATTCATCCTCAGTTCCTTGGCTACTGTTATTTCACGTAGCATCCACTTGCCCAGAAGTCTCTCTTCTCTGGAAACTTGAGGACACCCTAATGGATTGCTAGGTGGCTCATTTTACTGCATTGAAGAACAGACATGCGTCTGTGTCCAAACTGCCTTTGTTTGGATGCATGGTGTTTTCCTTATGGTTACATATACGCATTCCTCACGGACCAATTTCTGTTTGAAATTGCATATCCCCGATATTTACATAATGAGCCTTAATGAGCCAACCCAAACCCTTGGCCTGAGGCAATGAACCATACAGCTTTCTGTGAGTTACCTAACCTTTCTGAATCTCAGTTCCCACATCTGCAAAAGGAAGCACGTGGACTAGATAATTTCTAGAGACCCCTACAGGGCTAACCCTTCATTCGTTCATTGATTCGGCGCTCCGCACTGACCATCCTCGGTGTCCTGAACTTGGACGTGCAGTAAGTGGGCAGAACAGCCTATGTTTCTGCTCTCAAGGTGCTGCCACTCTCTGTTAGAGAGAATGCGGTCATCAAGGGCACCGATGGAGAAATAATGTAATGCTCTGTAGACAGTGAAATCGATGAGTGGGATGCAGTCTGCAGAGACGGGAGTGGGGGCAGCGCGGTTGGAAGAGGCCCCACTGAGCCCCAGACGTGAGGCTAAGGCCAAGACAGTGAGCTGAGCAAGCCATGTGATGGTTCGGGAGAGAAGTTCTAGATTGTATCTGCGCTAAGGAAACATGCAAACAATCACATGTCTGAGTATTCACCATGACATTTTATCTAATCATTGCAACCACTTTCTAAAATAGGTGGGAGAAGCAGTCTTTTGATAGACACAAAGAACAGAGCCCAGAATGACCATGTGTGTTACCCGGCATTGGAGCCTTAAGGTTCAGATTTGGATTTCTTGTCCTTTATTCCACCTGCTGTTTGCCAGAGTCCTCTCCTGTGTTTCTCAGAAGGGGTTCAACTGTGCCATTCCCAGTTTTCGTTTTGCTGATGTTTCCCATCTTCAGACTGAAAACCTGGCTTAATGATTAAAGAAGGGAACATTAACAACCAAATATATTGTAGAATGACTCTTGAAGGGGATCATAGAGCTACTTGACGTAACTCCATCTGGAGAAGGGAAATCGCAGCCCAGAGAGGAGAATGAGAGAGCATCTCTTCTCGACTCCTGTTCTCTTGACCAAGCTGGCTGATTTTGAGAAAGTGTCTCATTCTCTTCCCTTTCTTTCTTTTTTTTTTACCTATTTATTTACTTATTTATTTTCGGTGTGGGGCGACGAGATCACATTACAACCGCGGACATCTGATTTGCACTTGTCTCCCCTCATCACTCTTTTATGCCACTTTCATACATTCTCTGCTTATGAATGCTTCAGATCGCTTTTCTCTATTTATTATTAGCTTATATTACCCAAGACAAATCTCTTTCTGTTATTTCCTGCTCATACTTTCGGAGGCCTTCGGGCCCTAGGCATCACTCTCCCTCCTGTTTGTGCTTAGAATGCCTGCCTGTTTTGTGGCTGGTACATAATTTACTGTGGGACTGAACTTAACCTCCTCTCCTGTATCATGAGATAGCACTGGAACCCAAAAGAGACCCAGCTGAAAATCATGGGCTTTGAGCATTCTGCTCTATTGAATACCTTTTCACTTATTAGGATCACTGTCGTTGCATATCATCTTTTTAGGCCATTCAAATACCTATACTAAATTCAAGGTGATGCAAATGCATCTTCAAGTTGCAATTCATAAGACCATCAAATTTCTTTATTAAATTTCAGTCCGGTAGGCACTGCCTTTTCTATCCAGATGTTCCACTGCTTTGCAAATTCAGTTAAGGAAGAAAATAAAACAATATTTAGGACAGATGGTGAGGCATGATGTCTCACAGGGGAAAATATTATGGGATGGTTTAGATAGAATTGGATTTTTTCCCCCCTAATGTGTGCTTGGATTTATAATAGGATCTCATTCTAATTAATATTTTCATAAAAATCTTTCGTACGATCTGCTGAAACGGATTCAAGTCAGGTTTGCGGTCTCTTCAGTACAATCAATAACAGACATTCTGAAACTCCAAAAGAACTTTGTTAATTCATCGTTTACTGAGCACCTGCTATGAGAATGGCTTTGTCCTAAGAATCAGGGATGTGAGTAGAAGTAACACTGGAGACAGCCCAGAAATGTTGCACACAGTCCAAGAGCTGTACATAATCATTCATTCATTCTCAAATGTCAATTATATAATATGGTGGGACAGTTTTCTTGACCCTAAAGAAAGGTGTCCACTTGGAAACGTGCTTCCATGAAACCATGTGTCGTATGGGGTGGGGCGGGGGGAGAAACAATAATACGTAAGATTTATTTTTAGATAGTGAATAATGGTGTGAAGGAAATACAAGGCGGTATGTACGCTCTCATGGGGATGGAGGAATCGGGTGTGAGCTTACTGTAAGTAGACCAGGTTGTTATTTGAGGAAGTAATATTTTAACTGAGCACTAAATGAGGAAAAGGAAGAGGTTGTGAGAAAAGCCAGAGAAAACGTATTCTAGGTAAAGTGAACAGCAAGTTTAAGTTCCTGGAGCCGTAACAAATTTGGCTCATTTAAGAAATAGATGCTTGTTGAACAGGGGGATGGATGGATGGATGGATGGATGGAGGTGAGCAAGGGGGGTAGTAGTAGGAGATGATCAGCTGAAGTGGGGACTTGTTGGCTGAAATAGAGACTGAATCTCATCTCACGTGTTATAGGAAACCACTGAGGAGTTTTAGGTAAGAGAATGACCTGAAAGTATGTCTTTAAAAGAGCACTCTGGCTGTGCTCTGGAGGAGGAGGGATTAGGAAAGAGACTGAAGGAGCAAAAAGACTAATTCGATGAGCAGTGGAGAAGTGACAGTGGCCTGGGTTATGGTGGCAGTGATGGAACAGAAGTGGATCTTTTTGGAATATCCCGGGACGAAAGGGTATACAGAATGTGCTCATGGGCTTTATGTGAGGTTGGAGGATGGGCTGAAAAAATGGGAGAGATGACTCAGACAGTTTTGGTTTGGCCATTGTTGGGCAATGTTGTCATTTACTAAGATGGGCAAGAAAGGAATGTGGGAAGAAACCATTACTTCTGCTTTAGACATGATGATTTCGTGATGCTTTTAAATAGATATTTAAGTAGAGATGTGACTGTAGGCAGTTAGGACTCAGACACATCATTTCTAAAGAAACATTGACACATAGATGTTTTAACATTTTTATTATAAATGAGGACTGAATAACAGAATGCAGATAGATAGGAAAGGGGACCTAAGCCTGGCCCTGAAGCCTGGCAGCATTTAGCAGAGATTTAGGGAAGCAGAAAGCAGCAAATAAGTGTATGTAGGATAAGCTGAGAGCCAGAAAGAAATGGGATGGCATGTGCCATGGAATCCATGAGAGATGCTTCAGGAAGAAAGGGAAGGACTACTTCTTTATATGCTCCAAGGCAGTCTAGCAAGACGAGGATTTTGATGTTATGGTTTTAGCCACCTTAAGATCAATGGTGATCTTGACAAGATTGATTTTGGTAGAGTAGCGAGTACAGAAGTTAGAGTGGAGAGAACTGAAGAGTGAAATGTGGATGAGAAGGTGGGTAGTGTAAGTAAAGATAACTCTCAGTGAGCTCTGTGAATCATGGAAAGAGAAGTGTAAAGTAGGAGACGTAGTGGTAAGGAGATGTGGAATGAAAGGAGGCTATTTTTTTTTTTTTTTAATTTTCGTATTTCTTTAATTAACATTTTTACATAGGCCATATCCTGTTTTGCTGGTTTGGAAGGCGAGAATAGTGATGCAGGAAGGAAAGGGGGTCAGTTTGTACTGGACAAGTAGCAATGCGAAAGAGTGACAGGTGAGGCTTCATAGAGCTAAAAATGTCTGAGTCAAATCTTGGTGGGAGATTCAGGCAGAGACTAGTCTTTCAGGCTAAAGAAATAAGGACAGAAACTCTGAGCTGTGAATTCTGGGAGGAAACTGTGCATTTGAGGGCAGAGGTATGGTTGGGAATGGGGATAGATGAGACATTTGGAGCTAGCCTATGGAAGGATTTAAGTGCTAGGTGGGGACATTCACATTTTGCAGAAGTCAACTAAGTATTCCAAACACCATCATAATTAAATCCCTCATAGATTAATCACATTAGATTCATTACTTTTCGGAAATGGGGAAGACCCGAACCAGTTAAGAGAGTATCATAAGGGCCAAGTGGACAGAGGACCAGACTATGCCCCAGAGGGTGCTTTCCGTGACAGGCCTGGGTGTGGGATGGGAGTGTTAATGTGAGACTATATCCAGATTCGTTCTTCTTTTCCTAGTGCTTTCTGGTCGCTAGATGATGCCTGGTTGTCACAGTGAAACACAGGAAGGAATTTCTGGCCCACTTTGGTGTATGGCCAACCCTTGGAGGAACCAGAAACCAAGAAGCTCCTCAGATTCAGTAAACCTAACCAGCATCTGAAACTTGTTAGCGGATTCATGGTTCTTTAGAAGCCCTCCACCGCCCTGTCTTCTGTACTCTGGACAGGCTGATCCGGTTGAGGAGGTTCAGCACAAACCCCGGGTTGAATAGAATTAAATGAGGTCAGCAGTGTGGGTTTGACACGAAGACTTTGAAACATAGGCGATATAAAGTCCAGATATTTCTGTTCCAGAGGAAACATATGCCAATATGCCACTACCATCTCCCCACCAAGCTTCCCCTTTGTAAACCTTTGGGGGTTAAGCACTCCAGTTTCCCATGTTCCAAGAAGCTATTATTTGGACACAAAGATTGTGCATTTTTTGGTCATTTGTTGTTGTTTGGATGAGTTGTTATGCGGCATGAAGCTTGTTGTGGTTGGACCCATCCCTAAACAAACAGCTGAATTTAAAAATACTATTTTTTCTGGTGTTTAAAAAAATACAGAAAATAGTAATCATTGGACTAACCGAATATCCTAATGCCAATCACTTTTCCCTCAGCTGGAAATAGAAACAGGTACTCATTTCTCAAAAGCTGACCCATCTTCACAGACAAGAGGTTTAGAAAGACAGGTAAATCTTACCATCCTTTGGAAGGTTGCCCATGTCAGGAGAGCATGCATTCAAATTATTTGCTTACTCCCTGAGTCTTATATTACATTTCCTATTACTTAAAGCTGTCATCTGTAGAGAGGTTTTTTTTTTCCTCAATGGGCTGGAGACTTGGTAACCCCAACAGCTTTTCAGACTACTAATATTTGGACCACACCAGGGATGTTGTGAAAAGTAAAAATGGAGATTCCCAAAAGGAATACTGAAACTTGGTTAAGGGTGACAAACTATTTTGTTGCCAGAATTATATACTGAAAACCTAGTCTGGTAAACTGGCATGATGTAGTAGAAAGGGCATTGTGTGTTACGAGTTCAAGAACCAATGATCTAGTCTTGTCTCTGCTAGAGACATTCTCTAAAGGCTTCAGCAGATCACTTCAATTCCGTGAACCTCAGCTTTCCCATACAGGAAATGAAATCATTGCTTTCAGCTCCAAGATCGTCATCATTGTCATAGACCGTTTATTGATCACCTGTTATGTGCTGAGTGCTTCACCTACATTTACCACTAGACTGTAAGTTCCATGAGGTGAAGGTTGTGGATGATTTATTTACTACTCTGAACCTACAGTTTACCATAGTACCTAGCACGCAGAAGAAACTAAGCAAATATTTGGGGTCGTTATATAATCACATGTATTACTAAGTGATCTGAGCATCACAGTAAACATTCAATCCTTCAACCATTATTCAACTGAAGAAAGCAAGGTCTAGAAATTCTAAGTAATTTCCCCAAAGTCACGTAAATAGTAAATGGCACACCTACTAAGCCAAATCAGGTCTTACACCTGACTGCCTCTAAGAGTGTGAAAATCACAGGTATTCCTGTCAGAAAAATCTTCAAGTGTCTCCGTTTCTAAACAGTAAAACTCAGATACCTCAACATGGCATTGCAATCCTTCCTTACTCTGGCTTCTGGTCAGCTTCTCAGTTCATCAGTTCCAGGACCCATCATTCTCCTGTAGCTCTAACCTTGACAGCTTCCTCATATGCACACACATTGGTTGAGGCTCATCCATTGCTCATGCTCTTCCCTTCCCATCCCCCAATTCTTTTCTTCCTCCAAGATGCTGCCCCAAACCATCTTCTTGGGAAGCCTTTTCCTGTTTTCCTAAGCAGTATTGATTCCACTCAGAAGGCAGGAGCCCAATCTGATTCGTCCGTGTGTCCCCAGTACCAGCACAGACACAGAGCAGATGCTGAGTAAATAAATACTGGTTACAAGGATCGACTCTCTCTTCCAGTTCGCATCAAGGAGTGAAAAGCTATCTTAGCCGGGGATAATAACGACCCTCACTCCTGAATCTTCAGAAAGCTTTAGTGCCTCTTACTTGTTGCCTGCTGAAATGATTGCAAGAGGATTACTCCGTTCTTAGTCCCAGCTGGACATTATGGATACATTTGTGAGACAGCCCCGGGGGGGTTTGTTTTAGAATAACTGCAATCAGTCCCAAAGCTTGAAGAAATTTAACAGTGAAGCTAGTCAATCTTTTTGACAAGATATGTCATTCCACTGGAAGAAGAGACCTCTATTTTGGTGAAATCTGGTTTGTGGTATTCTCATGGCATTGATGGCAATCACATCACAGGAAAGTATACCAACACCTGGTTAGTTGAGAACATGCCTAAACTGGTAATAATCGGTAGTAAATATAAGGCATCCATTGCTTTCATTTGTCATTCATCCACTCCTCTATTCCTCGACCATTTGTCAGGCATCTCCTTCATTCTAGGTTCTGTGCTATGAGTTGGGACTACAGGCATGAAGGTCAACAATTTTGTACCCAGAGATACCTCTTGCCTGCTGGGATAGGGCTGAAAGAGGGTCTTGTTCAGGGACAGGCTGACCAAAGCTGGATCGGGGGAATCCGGGAATTGTGAGAGGGAGCATAGAGGAAAGTCATCTAATCGAGCTAGGATGGGAGTCAGAGAGTGAGAAGGGAGGATGGAGACAGCCTGCTGGAGGAGACGTTCTTAGCTGCATCTGAAGACCCAGCAGGAGTTAGCAAAGTGAAAAATGATAATTAGATCCTAGGCAGAGGAACCAACCCTTGTGAGGGCATGACAGAATGATGGGGAATGGCTGGTTTGGAAAACGGGAGAGTTTCGTTGTGGAGGGTCTTGCATGCCACGCTAGGGGAGATGACCTCCATAAGTAGCGAGATCTGTCACAGCATTATATGGGAAGCACGGCATGGGCAGATATGTATTTGGGGTAGAATAGTTACCCCTCAAATCTGCTAAATTATCCCACCATCCTGAGGAATACCCATTATCTCAGGCCTTATTTGAAGAACACATTAGCTTGAGTTCCTTTTTGCAGTAGTCAGTAGCTTATGACTATCTGGTCTTCAAGATTCTTGAGATGAGGGCTTGTGGAAATCCTCTTAAGATCTTGTACTGAGATGACAAGAGCAATTTAAGTACCTGCTTCCTTTTCCAGCAATGAACTCTCCAGCTCTTTCTTTTATTCATTCCCCTTAAGGATTCTAGTGGTGTTGCAAATTTACAGTTTTCTAATCAAGCTGAAGTTCATTAGTACCCCCCAGTTGGGATGAAGTTGTTCCACTATAAGTAAATTGATTCAAGATTACCTGGTAATCACGGACAGATTGAATCCAGGGTTTCTGACTTTAAGGACAAGAACTCTTGACAAAAGCCTAAACCCCAGCCTTTGCTTACGTGCCAAGGTAAACTCATCTCATTTTCCTAAGACTTGGCTTCTAGGCTCTCAAATGGGGCCACTAATCTCTGACCATCTCAAATGGTGTCCTTCAGACAAGCCTCAGGAATGCAGAGGCATAGCTTCATCCTGATGCTCCAAACAGATGGAAATTGAAAATTATGTCAATGAGAAGCGGCATCATCTGTGTCTGTCCACTTACAGAGAGCCCATCTGCCTCAGGCTCCTGGAGCGGAGTGCATTTCTTCCAGAAGGAAAAGAAAGTAGCACAGGAAAGTTCAGCTGGGGATGAGAGACTTGGCAAGGCCTGCGCCCCACATCAGGCCCTCTAGCTGGATAGAGCAGTTTCTAAATATGTTACTGCACAAGAGGGACTGAATCTGAGACAAGTTCTCTTATGTCAGGGGACAAAGGGGTGAGGTTGGGAAATCATACTGCCCAGTGCAAGCCCACGGTAAGCCAGTCACCACTGGCATCTCAGCTCCTTTCCCTCCACCCTAAGACCCTGTCTAAAGAAACTTCTCCAAGGGTACAGAGCGTGAAGTATGTCAGGACAGGAATACGTGCATTGGGAGTGCTGGATTTTAGTCATTCATTCATTCAGCAGTTATTTGTTGAGCGCTCCAAGGGACTGTATGATGATCAATGCCACCTAGCTACTTCAGGGAAGGCAGGTGGCAGGGCGATCATTTGACCTTGGTATTGACTTTAAACTCTTTTCACTATAACCTGCTCAGCTACCAGCATAAAATGTCCAAAGAGTACCAAGTAAATGGATGTAATGAAAACGGGAAGGACAGTTTTGTTTCATCGTGGTGTTGTTGCTGTCTTTGTTTTTCCTGGCCACACATTTTTATTCCATTCCTCGCTCTGTTCTCTACAGTGCTTGGGGCATGGGAGTAGAGAGGGAGAGAAAATTCCCCAGATGAAGACTGGCAGATGTAGCTGAAGGGCCCCCGGGACTCCAGTAGCAAGAGAAAATGAATAGCAGAGTCCAAGGATGTTATTTCAAAAAGTGGCTCATGGTAGCCTTGTCAGCAGAATCTTGGGGGAGAAACCAGGCATATTTATTCTGTCTCTCTCTCTCCCCACCACCTCCTATCTCTCTTTTAACTCTGTCTCCGCCTGCCTGCCTATCTATCTATCATCTACTGAAATACCTTCCCACTTATTTACCTACTATGCCTACCCCTACCTCTCCTTCATTCCCTGGCTCTGCTGAGTCCCAGGAGACAGAAATATGGGGGTCTTAAACATAATCAGGGAGAAGTTAGTCTTCGTGAGAACTCAGAGTTAGCCCCAATTCCTGCCACTCTGAGGTCTCTTTGCTGAGAATATGAATGAAGTTATCTTAGAGACTAGATCTTGCATGATCTTATTATAATCTTACCGTCTCTGTCTCGGTGTTGAAGGGGGAGAACATGGTACCAACAGTCAAGCAACCCCATGATCTTAACCTCAAAAGGACATGATTTCATTTTTCTGTAGATAGAGCATGGGGCGAAGGGGGCATTTCCCTCTGAGGTATAAAAAGACCAGGCTCCTACTTCTAGCTCTACCCCCATCTCCCTCTGTGATCTGGAAGCAGAGTCCTTACTGCTCTCAGTCTCCCCTTAGCTATAATGGGTGAAGGTGCTGGCATTGTATACATCATCTCATGAAATCAGTGCAACAACACTGGGTAAATCTATTATTAACCCCTTTCCTTTTCTTGGGTGAGAAAATAAAATTCAGAGAGGTTAGGTTATTTAAGTCCTGTACAGCTTATATATGACAGAGCTAGGATCTGAACCTGGCTTTGCCTGATGCCGAAACCTGTGCTCTTTGCAATTCCCTTGATTGAGTTTTGAGAGAGTAACGTCTGGATTAATAGCTGGTCACTCTCGGATCGGGTCTACATTTTATCATATATTAAGTTGGCTCCGTTCACCAAGAGGTCGGAGCGACTGAGATGTGCTGAGTCTGTCTTCTCTCCATCCTTGAGCTGCCAGACGTGCTACTGGCCACTGGAGTCCTCAGCTGGCTCGGACTCCTCCTTAAATAATTGAATTATAATGAATTGATTTATTCTGGCTCTTTTGATAGTGTTTCACTATATAAACTGTTTGCTGAAATAAACAAGGGATTTTGGAGCTTGGAAGGGGCTCAACATTCTGCTGCCCCTGAATTCACAGACTCCTTTTTCAGATAGTCAGCATCCTAGAAATCCAAGTTTTAATTCTACTTGACCCTGGCTCTTTCAGGGGGAGTGGGGGCGGGCTGCTGCACAGAGTGTTTTAAGTGAGTACTGATTTCACAAGGTGATTCCATCCAGCCAGATAGAAATAAATTGACACCTTAAAAGAAGAATATTTTTTTTCTCTTGACTGTTATTCTAGAATGTACAAAGCATGTTTATGTCCACGTCCTATGAGAGTTTTGTGGGTATCCTGAGAGGTTTTCCTGGCTGCGACAATCATTCCTTTCTTTTCTTTTTGTTGAAGTATAATTAACATACAATGTTATTTTAGTTTCAGGTGTACAACATATTGAGTCAACAATTCTGTACATGACTCAGTGCTCACCATGATAAGTGTAGTCACCATACAACATTATTACGGTGTTAAGGGCCATCCTTTCTGTATTATAGATGGAAAGCCAGAGGCTGAAAGGTGAAGCTAATTGTGCAAAGTTATATAGCCTATATGAGGGACAGAAGTCAATTCCTGATTGGAAATGGGGCTCTACTCTATTTTTTTGGAGTAAATAGGGGAAGGATGTCCTAGACCAAGCAGTATCCTTAGGATGACCCTATGTTCCAATATGCCTGGGATGTTCCGATTTTCCCAGGAAATGTGCCTATTGCCTGGACATTTTTAATAGCCTCTCGATCACTAGTTTGGATGATGATTCTAAGCTCACCTGAAGACACCGTGTAGGGACCAGATTTCAAGAAGCTCAATCTTTCAGAGTAGCCGCAGCATGTAGGTAGGTTGGCACAGTTAAGTGTTAGGGTAGGGATCTTCATAAAATAGGAACCCACACAGAAAGGGGTATTTAGTTTTTCCCAGAAGTATTGGGAAAAGCACACAGATGACCTGACATTTGAGTTATTAAGGGATGGGTGGGGGAGCCCTTTCAGATGGCTGCATTCTAATGTCTCCTGGTACTGTCTGTGCTGAAACAGCAAGCCGCGTGCTCGGGTCCGGCCTCCTTGGGAGGCACCTGTCAGCTCCCGGCTTCCATGGTCTGTGTCCTGGCAGCCAAGAGTCACTGCAGCCAGCTGCCGCTTTAAGTTGTCCCAAGCAGAAATCACTGCTGTGATTTGAATTACATGGGAGCTTGAGAACTCACTGGGCCTTTAACTTTAACTACCAAGCCCTGAGGAGCCGAGACCAGTAGACAGGAAGGGCTCCTTGACGCTCGGCACGCTGACCCTCTTATCTGATTGAGCCCAGAGGGGGAAAGAGATTTGTCTTTTTTTTTTTTTTTTTTTTTAAGATTTTATTTATTTATTTGACAGAGAGGCAGCAAGAGAGGGAACACAGCAGGGGGAGTGGGAGAGGGAGAAGCAGGCCTCCTGCTGAGCAGGGAGCCTGATGGGAGCTCGATCCTAGGACCCTGAGATCATGACCTAAGCCAAAGGCAGACACTTAACGACTGAGTCACCCAGGCGCCCCGAGATTTGTCATAAGTGCCAGAGCAGTTGAGTTACAGAGCTGGGACTGAAGCCAGTTAGGTGACACGGAACTCTCTTTGGAGTCCAAGAAACCTCAGTTTGCCACCGTTAAGTTCTGTGGTGTCAGATAATGTACCCAGAACTTGGAAGGTAAAAGCCTGCATTCAAAGCCACGATCTGGCAGGAACACACTGTGTGACTTTGGACAAGTTATTTATTTATTTATTTTTAAGATTTTATTTATTTGAGAGAGAGAGAGAGTGCGTGCACGTGAATTGGGGGGAAAGGCAGAGGGAGAGGGAAAAGCAGACTCCCTACTGAACAGGGAACCCAACACGAGGCCATCCCAGGACCCTGAGATCATGACCTGAGCCAAAGGCAGATGCTTAACCCACTGAGCCACCTGGGAGCCCCAACTTTGGGCAATAGTCCTAATCTGGAGGACTGAAAATAATTAAAATAATAATGCCTTTGGCACAAGGTGGCTGTGGGGCTCGCTTGGGGTATACTGAAGTATTTGTGAATGTGTGTGTGCTCAAACATATATAGTACAAGACATACACTCTAAATTTGCAAGTATGCATATACTTAATATAACCATAAGCACCATGTTAGCTCTAAGTTTAGTGATGTTTTACATCGTCTTGTGTAACGGCAACTTTAGACCCACTGAACAGTAACTCTCAACAATTTTCCCCTCTCCCCAGCCCCTGGCAACCACCACTATAGTCTCTCCTCCTGTGAGTTTCACTACTTTATATTCCTCATTCAGGTGGAAGCATCCACTAGTGGACCTTCTGTGTCTGCCTTACTTTACTTAGTATCATGTCCTACAGGTTCATCATCTTGTCACAAATGGCAGGATCTCTTTCAGGGTGAGTAATAATCCCTCATGACTACCAATGATGGGGTTCATAGTGCTGATGATTCTGCTGGTCTGATCCCACTACTGTGAATTTCAGCTGAGACCAAAGAACAAATTCCTATCTGTTGTCTTCCTTCTCTGTCCATCTCCTGCAGATGAACCCAGCCGGTGCTATTTCCATGATGGTGATGGCGTATGTGAGGAGTTTGAACAAAAAACTAGCATCAAGGACTGTGGGGTCTACACGCCCCAGGGGTTCCTGGATCAGTGGGCTTCCAATGCTTCAGTTTCGCATCAGGACCAGCAGTGCCCAGGCTGGGTCATCATCGGCCAGCCGGCTGCCTCCCAGGTAAGCTCCCAGCCACGTGTGACGTTTCCTACAGACATTTTGCGTCTCTGCTCTGCCCCTCAGGGCTGCCGTCCTCAAATGTAGTGTCGCTGGATGTGGCCCCCAACCGTATCTCGAACCAAATGTAATCCCAGGACCTCATGAGTACATGGATGAGACAGGGCATGGTTAAGTGCCAGGAATGTCAGCATAGTAGGGTAAAGCCTGTCCTCCTGTTTCTCTACCTGTTATAATTCGAATTTGGTGAAGACTCCATTTTGGATATGCCACTAGAATTCAACGGGGGTAAGACCAAATTCTTTTGGGGGAGTACTGTTTGTTTTCTTAGAGTGGGGGGGAGCCGAGTTGTGTGCTCTTCGAGCACTCACCAGTGAATTAACCCTATCATGAATTTGCTGTGTGGCCTTGGATTAATCTCCCCACTTCTCTGGGCCTCATTTCCCCCCATCTTTAAATTAGAGGGGGATGATCTCCAAGGACCTCCCCATTCTAAGAAGCTGTGACTCACTCCTCAGTGCCCTAATGCACTATTTATGTTCCAGGATTCTTGCCCCAGGGGACTGCCAGTTTAGTTGAGGGAACAAGAGATTGGGGCCACCAGCACTCGTGTGATTCTAGGGATGGCCATGGTGTCCCCAGAGCCCCCTTTCCAATTATCCTGGTGAGCAAGCACCTGCCTTCTTCCGAGGCTCCCATTTCCCAGAGACACGACTCAGTGCTTCCAACTGCCTGGCCTGGTGGCCATCTCAGAGGCCAGCCTGTCCTGGCCTCGCAGATGAGTCATTATTCCCAGCCTTTCCTCTCTCGTGCTGTTTCCCTGACTCGGAGTGAGGGGTTCTCTAGATGAAAGAGACATGCAACCTTCCTCTGGGCCCAGCGAAAAATCCCTGGACGAAGTACAAGATAGGTCAACTTCATTTATAAGTCGCAGTGTTTCTTTGGCCATTTTTTCATTTGTCTATTTGCTTGTGTTTACATGCATTAGATTATTTACACGTTTGCATTCATTTCTGACTGCCCTAAGTCAGGTGGAAGGGAGTCTTGCATAGTGCCAGCACGGTGAATGAATGAATCGAGGAATGAATGAATGAGTGAGTAGTGGATGTCTAGGGTTCGTCCTTCCCGTGCCACCTCTGTACTTGCTGAATTCTTTGGTTGCACCTGTCACCTTGAACCTGAATTACTTGTGTGCATGTCTCGCTCCCCTAGGCTGCTTGTTCTTGGAGAACAGTTTTGGGTTACATTCATTTTTGTCTCATCTTCAAGCACAGGCCTAGACAAGACTAGATGCTCTGGAAACATATGTTTAATTGACTATTGATACATGCGCGCGCACACACACACACGCCTGCAAATGAGCACCACCAAGCGAAAATGCTGGTGTCACCTCTCTGTGGCATAGAAGGTCCTGCTCGGAACAGCAGTGCTGGCCGGCAGTAGTGCCAGGAATTCCCAATTCAGCACTAGCAACCGGTTCTAGAAATGTTTAAAAAACATCATTCAAACAAGGGAATTAACACACTGAGAATTTCACATGAGCAAGAGCTGAGGTAGCAGCTGTGTTTTAAAACCACCCAAAGTGTTATGGCTGCTAAAGTAAGAAAGAGGAAAGAAGGCATTGTCCAGCCTTAGCATTTGAAAGGGGACTTCAGGAGGCAATTATTCCAGTCTTGTAAGGAGGGGCTGTCAGGAATTATGGGTGATTATCTCTTCCTAAACAAAAATCCAATTTCAAAAAATCATTATAAATACTAGCTTTTCGATCTACAAAGAGGAGATGAGGAAACAAAATCATCCTATTGAATTATTCATTGTAACCAATTTTATTTTAATGAAATCGACTAGGTTCCATTACTCTGGGCTTGGACATAATCTTTGTTACAAGGAGACTTCAGCTGTAACTAAATTTGCCATAATGAGATCAGCTCGCTGGAGAATACAGGGTCAGGGGAGGGGGTGTGTTGCCGGCGGGATGCAGGGCCGGGCAGGCAGCCTGGAGGGCGGCAGAACAAAAGTCTCCTGAATTCCCCGACTGAAAGCAAATGCCTAGAAGTCACTCACGCACTCCCCCCCCCCCCATGCACACTTCTGCCCGTGCACAGGCGCACAGACACAGAGCCTGTGTGATTCTGGTGAGGTTCTCCCTGGAGTGTAAAGGTGGCTCCCTTCTGACCACAGAGAAGAGGAGGAGGACGTATGACCGCGACCTTCATTATTTCCCTGTGCACTGATTAGAGGAGGCTGCTGGTTAATTTTCACCCAGTCAGGGCTTTCAGTGAAGAGGCTGATGGCTTGAGAGAAGGAGCTGGGAGGTTCTTAGATGCACCACGTGCCCCTCGCCTTCCCCCGATGCAATTAACCTTCTCCTCTTTCCTCTTCCTCTCTTTCTTTTTCTGTCTTACACACACGCATGCACTTGCTTGCACACACACATGAAACTCCCATGTAGGAGCCTGGGTCCCTGGGAGAGTGGGAGGGGCCACACGGACATGGAGGGCCACTGCACTGGACCCTCCCGCACTCCGCAGCCAAGCCCCTCTCTTGGAGACACTGAGAGGAGGAGTGGCTTCCCCAGAGCCACACAGCCCAGAAGGGAAGAATCTAAGATTAGGATCTAATAGAAGATGCCAGTGAGATTGGGAATATGTAGTCGCCTCCGAAAGTCGAAAGTCAGTGGACACCTGGGAAACCTCACTGGGAAACAAGCAGGAAGAAACGCAGCTGGGCAGATCCTATTGTTGGTGTCACTGTGCAAATGCCCTGAGGCACTTGGATTCTCCTCTAGCAGACTCCTGGGCACTGCCCATACTTCTGAGTTCAGGCTGTTCCCACTCCCTTCAAGGTGGGCTGTTCTGAAGTCCCCCGGTGGTCGTTCACTGGGACACTCCTTTAACTTGGGGGGAAGGATGAAGTGACCACAATTGTTCTTTGTCCCTCTTTACAAGCCCATTTTGTCCCCCTCTCTGTCTCCCCCTCCCCCCCCCGATGCTATAAACATGGTAAAAGCAGGTGTTTGTAGGATAGGTGCCCACCTCTGTGCCGCAGCCTTTGGGAGGAACCAGGGAGTGGAAGAACCGACCCCAGGGCTTGTGAGGTGTGAGAATTCTATCAAGGAGCAGCCCCATCAGAACAAGCTGGCAGGTTCTTGCTGGGATGGCCACAGAGCCGCACTCATTGTGCTTCATGAGTCTCGAGAATTGCTAAAAACTTGAGTTTCAATTTTGTAAAAGCCCTTTGCTTCTAATAATTTCCAGTCTCTCGCGTGTCCATTCTCCTCCAACAAGATCCCCAAATTTGGTTAGGGCTACTCTATTCCACCCCAAGCCTCGAGTCTCATATCCAGACGTTATCAGAGCCATCAGAACTTCCTGGTGTGCAAATGGGGCTGAACACCCTCTCATAAGAGACATTCTTTGGATATTTTGGCCACGCACCTTCCCGGCCCAGCTGGAATTCAAGAGGTCCCTGAGACAGAACAAAAATGGAAATGAACCGGAGGAATCAAGTTCTCTCTCTTCAGGGAACCTCAGAAATGGTTTGGGTTAAGTGCTTGCAAAAATTTCGTCTTGTCCTAATTTTGTCTCCATGTTTTGCATTTCTCTAGTGCTTTACACCATAGGCTGCCAAAATGAGATGTAGATATTCCTTCATCCTGCCCCCGCCCCCAGGGTTTCTACCACAGTCTGTTTCCTCCTATCTAGACAGGCACCTCCCTCCTTCTGCGGGGGCCTAGGGAGGAAATGGAAATACTGACTATCTGGAATGCACAGGGCCCTCCGGGGATTACACACCTTCAGTCAACCAACCAATTTACTTGGTTAATCCTTTGAGGGTAGAGCTTAGACCAAGCATTTCCAGGGCAGTAGTTTCAGGGCCAAAATAAAGAAAACCTTTCTAAGAATGAGAGTCATCCATAGGGGGACGGAGCGCCTTGTGATCGACTCAGCTCACCACGGTAAGGCATTTGGGCTGAGCTGGTGGTCGAAAGGGAGATCCCGGCCTTACAAGGCAGGTGACAGTCCAGACATCTCTCCGTCCCTTAAAATTGATTCTCTGACTTTCTGTTCCATCAACCCATTATTGGGCATATCAGTCCTTTGCCACTTTACCTTGAGTTGCTCTGACCAGCTTCTAAGCACATCCATAATACTTTGGGCCTCCATTAAAATAACAAATCATGATTTGTCTTGAATCATGTATTAATTCATTTATTCATTGGCTGGAGCAGAAATCTATTTGAATCTTACACTGTGGAAGAGGAGTAGGTAAAGAGTTTGGGAGTTAAAGGAAATCACGTGACTGTGGCTTTGCCCTCTTCGCCCCTCCTCTGACTTGGGAACCTTGAGCAGATGACTCCTCTGGGAACTTTAGTTTCCTCTTTTGGAAAGTGGGAATGACAGCATGGACGTGGGAGACGTTGAGAGAATAATTGTAGAGAAGCACCTAACACTGTTTTTTTGTTTTTTGTTTTTTCCCACTTACTGGATAGTGCAAATGTTAATTCTCTGTCCCATTCATGTAAGGCTTCTCCCCCACCCCCTTACCCAGAGGCCACAGGGACTCACACTCCTGGAGAAGCTCAGTCAACATTCCCAGACTTAGACATTGTTGTGTTAGTGCGTGTCTCCTGCAACCTCAGGACCATACCAGGCATGTTAAGAAACTCCAGAGAGGCGCTGGTCCTTTTGCTGCCCTCAGAGGGCTCACCGTGTCATCGGAGGGCTGTGTCCTACTAGACACAGCAGCCAAAGACCCAGGAGTGGGATTCGGAGGGAGTTTCCCTGAGGAAGAAACCACAGGGCTATCAGCTTACTCAGCCAGCAGGGATGAGAGCCAGCGCGTGGGGAAGGAGAAGTCCTTCGCCCACTTTCCGAAGGCCCTGCACAAATTATAAAAATAACATTTATCAAGTTCATCCGGCTTCTGCATCAGATTCCTTGAATCTGACTGAAACTGCTCCAAATATAGGAATCGCTGCTCTCACTTTCCAGATTCGGACAGCGAAGCTCAGAGGGTTGGGTGAGCGGCTTCGGGGCTCACCCCTGTAAGGGGCAGAACCAGGGTGCTGACCACTGTGTTCGTCGTAGGAGCTCAGGTGCGGGATGGGGCCGCCCCCGCCTGGTGCCGCGAGCGACCCTGGAGAAGCAGCGGGGAGAACCGGTGTCTTCTACATCTTTTCATATGTGGTGTGCATTCGAGGAACACCAAGAAAATGGAATTTGCTGCACCAGTACCTGAATTATTGCCCCACCATTTCTAGCCTACTGTGTAGACTCCACCCCACCGTCTCTGCCATGTGGTGTAGACTCCACCTGTAGACACTCAGTCCTCTTACGTGAAGCATTGCTCTCTCCGGAAGGTTATTTAAGACGTGTTTATGAAACTATGGAGGGACTCTAGGACATGTCTTAAGTTGCCGACCCCAACATGTTAAAAAAGATTTCTCGGGTCTATGCCTAGTTATTTCTGGGCTATAGGGAAAAGCAAGAAGAAAGGCACAACGAGGACAGTTGTGAATGGAAGAGGTAAGGTAATTTTGCTCAGTTTCCAGGTTCGCTTCCAGGCGTGTCGCAAGCCCTGTGCTCGATGCAGGAAACCCTGCAGCGTCAGTAAGAGAATCACGGAGTATGAGCACTCCTCGGTGGCCAGGGAAGGGAGGAGATACCCACCGGGTTCTCTGGGCATAAGAGTAAGGGATCTCTACGAGCACTTACGATGCAGTATAGGGAGGGTGGGGGACTGGGGGAGAGACACAGGAGGGAGGTGGAGACAGACAGACATCCGAAACCCAATAAGAAATAGAGGGAAAATTGAGAGATGTGCATATAAAAGTGTGCAGGGACATCCTTCACATGCTTAGAATTTAGACTTTATCCTAAGTGCAGGGGGGGAGCTTTCCAGAGGTGAGAAGCAGGGGTAACAATCGGATGTCGGTTTGAGGAAGAGGAGACACATCTCTCGAACACCCCCTGTGTGCCAGACCCCGTCCGAGGGCTTTAAAGCACATGTTCAAACAGAAGTTTCCCTTCCCTCTCACAATGAAGAAACTGAGGCTCAGAGTTCCGAAGCACCTCCCCCATGGCACTCCCCCTTTCCCTCTGCCTTTCCTTACACTGCCCTATGGGCCCTCCACTGAAACAGCCCCCCCACCCTGGGAAAGTTTGCAGGGACCGGCAGTTCTCCAGCGCTCTTCAGATGATCTGATTTGCAAAGCACAGAGGGAAATCTTGGCGTTAACCCCCAGGGGGAGGTCCCTTCTGAGAGTTCTCCTTTTCTTGCACGTACCTTCATGGAAGCGTGCCTCTTTTCTCACTGGTGAAATGGGGCGGCCTCTGCCCGTGGTGGAAGGAGGAGGACGGGCGAAAGGAACACACTGACATTTCAGAGAAGATTCCAAGCAGTTTTCCCAAATACCCACGGGATGTGCTTTCTCCTGGTGGTTTATGAATAATTTTTCAAGAGCACATGTGCAAGTCATCTAAGGAGACAGAACAGAAAGTCCCGTGGCCGTTACAGCCTGTCCCATTGATGTGGGGCACCAGAAACCCCTCCAGGAGAATCGGAAACAGCGCCCGCATCAGAACGGAGCCCCCGGGCTGGTCGCTGTGACTGCCCTGATTTGTCATGGCAGCCTGGGCCTGGCAGGGACTTGAAGGCGGCAGAATTATTCACGATCCGGCAGACGCACCCACCACCGGACTCTCCTCCCCTCTCTCCTTCACTCCTTCACTCTGTTGGTATTTACTCCAAGTAATGCCAGGCATCACGACTGGCCCTGAAAAGCTTTGGGTGAGGAGAGTTTTAAAGAAAAACAAGGTGAAATTTCAGATCAGGTTCACGGGGTTTCCGGCTCCGGGGCCCACGGCTCACCGGCCCTCTCACTTTGGGCACGCCGGTCCTCTGGGCTCCTCCCCAGCTTCCTGTCCGTAAACCAGTAGTGATAATACATATCCGGCAGGTGCCTGTCAAGGGCGACTGTGGATCCAGGACTGTGGTTTCTCCTTCTGAGGGCAGCTGAAAGACTTTCTGATGAAATGCTTCTTTCTGCCTATGAAGTTTCAGTGGTTGACACATCCAATTAGGAACAACCGAGTTTGGTTATTATTTTTTTAAAGCATACTCTTTGGGGCACAAGGAGAGAGAGAGACTTTGAGTCTCTTGGTCTTAACGAAGATTTGACTTTGCTTAAACAACTTCCCTAAACCTCTCAAGCCTCTGTCTGCTGTGAAATGATTCTGCTCTTTGGATTGAAAATCGGTAGGATCGTGTTGTCCACCTACTGTGTCCGAAGCATCGTGTTCAGCCATGGGTGGAGGGGGAGACAAACCAGTGAACCCCGGCCCGGCCCTCGAGCAGCCTGCGTGGAAGAGAGGGCGGGGACCCTGAAATCGGGCAGGACGGACGTTGGCAGGGTGCCGTGACCCATGGACAAAGGCAGCTGGCCGCGGAGAGCCGTACGCGGAGGGGGGTCTGTGCCCCGCCCTCGCAGGCGCCCACCAGCCACGTCCTGACTGGCCAGGACGGTGCCACGTGGAACAGAGAGGGCCCGGCTTGAGGAAGGAGTCTTCATTTCTGGCCTACCCGTGGCCTCCTGACTCGGAGCCCAAGAACAAGCGTGGTTCTGTGGTTTGGGGCTGCTTCCATTGGTTCTCCGAGGGAAGCAGCTCCGGCCCTGCCAACCCAGCCCACTGCCCCTCTAGGAAGCTTCCTCTGTCTTCCCTCCAAGCCTGCCCCGCTCCCATCTTGTCAGGTCTCCACATCTTCTCTCCCCACTCTCAGAATCAGGACCAGACTCCTTCCTTCCTTCTTTCCATCCCTGGCATTCACTCAGGACCCCTGAGGACCCTCTCCATTCTTGCTGTTCCTTTTCTTTTCTTTCTCCTCTCCCCCCCCTTTTTTTTTTAATTCTTTTTGTTTTAAGTGGGGGCACCGGCGTGTAGCCAGCATGGCCTTTGCTGTATAATTTAGTTTCATGTTCTGTACCCAAGAAACATGTAAAAAATGTAAACAACGTTCACTCTCCGGGGGTTGCTGTGCACTTAGGAAGCGAGAGCCAGTCCGGCTTGCTGAGCCCGCTGCTTTGGCGGTATTGAATTCTGTCCCCAAAACCACATGCTCATTTCTCTACGTCTGAAAGTAAACTTTCTCAAGCCAGGCCCAAAGGATGGGGTTCCGAGGAGAGCTGAGGTTTGGCTGCGCACTGGATTTTGTTTTTGTTTGTGTTTGTGTTGCAAGCCCCCTGCTCCCACTCCATCCCACCCCCCTTACTTCGTAAAGTCGCCTGGATGTGTCATCTATAGACCCAGACCCAAAAAAAGGCCCTTCCACCCTCTCTTTCCCCCCCAGCCCTGGGTCTCCTCAAACTCCTCTGATTTTTCAGCCAGATCCAAGTCCCAGGAGGTCCTGGGTACATCGGTGCATGGTTCTTTTCCAGGAAGGGATGGGCTCCTTCGGGCTTGGGAGAGGTGCCCCTGCCGAGAGG
>CM052892.1:14972964-15006886 GCA_028534135.1 Potos flavus | reverse complement strand
AGTCAGAAGAGCATGGGACCCTTGAGCTCAGAGCCATGAGTTTGAGCCCCACATTGGGTACAGAGCTTACTAAAATAAACAAACTTTTTATGAAGTAGGATCGAAGGGGTACCAAACATACGTGAGGAAAAAGCATCAGTTCTCAAAGCCAGAAAATTCTGCATTTAAATAACAGTTTTGCCACCTACTTGCTGTGTGATGTTAGAGGAGACAGTCCACCCTTCCTTGAGCCCGGAAAAGGAATGGTCTCAGTAGATAACTCTTCAATTCCCTCTAAGTCTGGAACTCTAAATCAGAAAGCTTATAGACATTGCTGCTTAGAGGAAAAAGTAGGAGGAAGCAGAGCCAGACATCTTCTCCTGGCTGTTGGGAAGAGCTGTCCAGAGGTCTGTTGGGCTGCCTATAAGTGGAAGTGAGTTCTTGGGCTCTGAGGTAATCAAGAAGATACTGGGTAATCCCTCCTCCAACCCTGAGAATACCTAAGGGAGGGTGCTCGCCAGCCCAACCACATCTGCTCTTTGCCTAGCATCATTATATGACTTTCTCTCCCCCAACCTGAACTGGATCACTTATTTTATTAATGTACACATTCGTTCAATTAATATCAGTATATTAGTCATTCAGAATATTACCATATCTTGTTTTACTGTGACAAAAAAGGTAACAAAAGATCTACCTTTTTTTTTTTTTAGATTTCATTTATTTATTTTAGAGAGAGAGAACAGGAGCAGGGGGAGAGGGGGAGGAAGAGAGAATCCCAAGCAGACTCCCTTCTGAGCATGGAGCCTGATGCGGGTCTTGATCTCAGGACCCTGAGATCACAACCTGAGCCAAAATTGAGAGTCAGACGCTTAACTCACTGAGCCACCCTGGTGCCCTGAGATCTGCCTTCTTAACAAATTTTTGTGTGTACAATAAATTATTGTTGACTACAGGTTCAGCAGACTTCTAGAACTTCATAGTTTGGCTTACCTGAAACTTGTATCTTTTGATCAGCAACTACCTTTCCCGCCCTCCCCCAGCCCTTGGCAACCACTATTCCACTCACTGATTCTGTGAATTTGACTACTTTAGATCCCCTGTATAAGTGAACTAATACAATATTTGTCCTTTTGTGGCTGCCTTATTTCACTTGGCCTGATGTTCTCAAAGTTCATCCTTACTGTCACATATGACAGGGTTTTCTTTTTCAAGGCTGAACGATACTCCACTGTATCGATAGATTCCATTTTCATCCATTGGCCTCTTGATGGACCTTGAGTTGGTTTCCACATCTCGGCCATCGTGAATAAAGCTGCACTAGACATGCGAGTGTGCAGGGCGAAAAGGCAGGTTCCAGCTGGGAGACCCCGTCTTCATCTGTCTAGGGGAACCTGAAGCCTAGGGGCTGCCCATGTTTTTAGAGCCCCCTGGGTGTGTTGCGCAAGGTGGAATGATGCAAAGAGATGGATCGCAGAATGACAGAGGGTGAAAAGGTTGCTGTGTTCAGCCCCCCGACAGCTCTATGAAGGGTTGTTGGCATCATCAGAAGGACTTGTGTGTATAGTGGATAATCGGGGGGAGAGAAGAATGGCTCATGTGAGATCTGAGAGGTGCCAACTGGGAGGAGGGCGAGTTTGGGAACGGAGGTCACTGGAGGTCACTGGAGCCAGTGACACTGGAAAGACTGGAGGAAGGGAGATGATGAGTGAGGCAGAACTCACTTCCTGGGGCTGCTGGGGGAGCTTGAGGCGCCAGGGAGTGTGGGATGTGACTCTCCTGCTTGTTCCCCTACCAATGTTCAGGGAAATCTAAATTGCTCGGTAATCCTTCATGCAGTGAGACTTGCTTTTTTTTGGAAGGTGCAAAGAAGTGAGTGGATGGAAACAGAGCATGCACATAGAATCAGTCACCTTGGGATCACACTTGTATCCCTAGTGACCAACCTTGTGGCCAAGGGCAAAGCTCTTTTTCTCTCAGGGATGTAGCGCCTACACCACATACCCCAGTCAGTGGCTGCTGAATGAGCAGAATCCACAAGGTCTACAGAAGCAGGAGGCTTGTGAGTGTTTCCTTCACCTTTCCCTTGCAAACTGCTCTCCCCACCCCCAGCCTCCCCAGGAACATAGATGGTTTTAAGATCAACCGGGGCTTTGGGCAAAGGTTCAGCTGGATTTGTTTGTTCCTCTCTGATCTGCTCTGACTGTCCCTGGTCAGGATCGCAGCCAGCTTGAAACAAACACAATCTAAATAGGAAAACAGGAGAATAAAATAACGGCAGTGTGTACCTCTAAAACCCCAGCTAGTGCTGATAGAGCTGATGAGATAAGAGAAAATTGTATTTAAGCAATAAGAGGGCTTTGTTCAGGTCTTAGCCTCCTCTGACCGTGTATGTTTTAGATGCAGAGATAGGCTCTCGCCCCCACGCCCTCCCCAGCCCCTCCCCAGCCCCCAGCACTCCAGAGATGCACTCCACCCCACTCTGCTGGGGACAGGCAGCTCAGAACACAGGGGAAAGAATTCCAGAGTGATACGTGTCCAATTGCTGGCCCGGATTTCAAATGCCGTAGATAGTTTGTGCAAAGTCTCGCACTGTTGTCAAATGTAACACAATCCACTGGCAGATCTGCCTGAGCTCCATCCCAGTTGTTTTTGAGAAAAATAAATAAACTGGAAGACATCTTCCAGCCTATTAAAGCGGCTGCTTTGCCATAGTCTCCTTGGTATTAGGCTTCTAGAGATTTGAATAGCAGAAGCCGTCATCTGCTTCTGGCCAATGAGATGGTTGATTCTTGGCACCTCTACTCTCCTTACGATGTTACTTGTGATATTCAGGAAACTCATACCGTGTGCCCAGGACCCACTGGTTTCTCAGGGGAGGGATGGGGAATTTTGGCAATAAACAGGTTTCAGTACTTTTCAGTGTTCTTCAAGCAGTAAAGCTCTTTTCTTAAAGGGAACATTACATGGCAGCTGGATATCTAAGACAGGTGAGTGGAGATCCTGCAGGTAAAGCAGTAGAGGAGGAAGGAAGCAGATCTCACACCCTGACCCGCAGGCGGACGCCTCCAAGGAACCCTGTGAATCCCTGAAAACCTATGACCTAGTCCGACATTCAGATGTCAAAGATAAACCAGGGTCTCCTTAAATGAGGCCAGCATGCCATTGCAGGACTTTCGGGGTGACTGATCTGTGATTCTCCAAAGTTGACTAAGCAAATTATCTTCCTTTGTTTGGGGTTCCGAGAATGAGTTGATGAAGATGTTAACAGTAAGGGACACCAGATAAAGCATACATAGAGGACTCCGTATTACCTTTGCAACTTTTCTGTAAATATAAAATCACCCCAATACAAAAAAAGCTCATTAAAAAAAAAGCACTGAGATTGCAGATGTAGATTAAAACACAGGCATCGTGCCTTTTGTCTTGATTTTGACTAGTGAATTTGATATATGACTTTTCCACTCTGTTTTTCATCTGTACTCATCTATAGGAACCTCTGGGCGATAGATGGTCTTACTCTGTGTGATTTTTATAAATGACATCATATTGTACTTGTCCATTTATACCTTGTTCCTTTTGTTGTTTTGTTTTTACTCAGTGTTATGCTTTTATAATCTCTCCATCGATGTCTTGAACTCAGGAGTAGGGCTTCCACTTTCAGTGGCCAGGACCCATCATGGACCTGACATTAAATAGTTCTAGTATCATCCCTGTATATGAATCTAATTCAGGCCTCGTAAGAGTCTTTTGCTGTGTAGAAAATCTGTCACATGTATATTTCTCACCTGATGCATCCCATTCCCAACAGATGAACATATAAACTATTCCCAATTTTTTGCTACTACAAATATTGCTGGAATAAGTATCCTTGATCCTTGTATATAATTTTTTTTCTTTTATCCCCTTTTTAAATTTGCTTTACATGTATATGTGTTTATTATGATCGATATTAGATTATCTTTTGGGTTTTTTTGTTATTTTTTAATAGCTTTCAAGAGCCTTCGAGTTAGCTAGGTCAGCCTTTCTCGGATGCGTGTAGGGAGACCTGCCTGTGTATAGGATGTAGGGAGGCCCAGATCCACAGGGGGGTGTTGAGAGAGAAGCCACATTCAACGTCAGAGGAAAAACACGAACGTGGGATGGCCTTCTGCGAATGGTCTGGCCAAACTCAAGAACAAACCAGTGGCTCCTAGCCTTTTCCATCGTAGAACTTTCCTGTTTTCTGCCGTACAGTGTACAGCTGTGTGTGCTGGTGTGGTGCCTCCATGGGTATCTACCCTCATTGTTCCCCGCGAGCTCCTCGGCGTCTGTCTCGTCCCACAGTGTTCCGTGAAAAGCTGTCTCCCAACAAACAGGACTTGAATGAGTGAAAGAACTGAGGAACGAAATGACATTTGGATACACAGTTTGCACGCATAAGCACAGCACACGCACACGCACATTCTGTCTCTGGGGGATATGCCCATCCTGTCCGAGCCTTTTCTCTGTCCTTAATACAGCTCTGACCGCAATGTACAGATTTGTTCTAAAATGGTCTGTTTGTGATTCACCACTCAGTGAGATCCCCCCTTATCCTGCCTTTTCTGCCACCTTCCCCAAGCTCTAAGAGTACCAGGCAGCTTAGCACATTCTCGATTTCTCCGTTTGTCTGAGCTTTTGCTCCCGCTCCCTGCACCTGCAGTGCCCTTCCCCCGTGTCTGCTCTGTTCTTTAAGATCCAGCTCAGATGCCAGCTCCTCCAGCATCTGTCCCCGTGAGCATTTCTCTGTCACCTCTACTGCCAAACCTGTTATCTGTTCTGCCCTTCACGGTGGTGGCGGCTCCCTGTTCTGCCGCAGAACGTGGGCTCCCAGGGCAGACTCCCGTCTGTGCACCCCTGTTTGCTCCTACGGTGCCCAGAACAGAATAGGTGGATAGGAAAGGTGCATCTGATTGAATTTAGCTCAGCCGTGGAGACCCTCTAAAACATCTTTTTTCTTTCTCTCTCCCCAGGTGTGTCGAACGAAGGTGATAGATCTCAGTGAAGGCATTTCCCAGCATGCCTGGTACCCTTGTACCTTCAGCTATCCGTACTCCCAGATGGCTCAGACCACTTTCTGGCTCCGGGTAAGCCAAAGCCTCAGGATCTCCAGCAGTGGCCCCCAGGAAGCACCAACTCCTGTGACCCTTTCACAGGATGGTTGGTCTCCCCACTGAGGGTGTTAATTGTAAGGACAGAGAACAAAACACTTAGCAGTAGGAGGCTCCCTGAAATAGAATCCCTTCATTGTGCACAGAATGCTCCTCATCCTTCTTGTTTTGGCAAAGACTTTGGATTCCTTTTCTCTGCCTGGAACCTTCTGTTCATCATTCAAGGCCTTTTGAGATTGTCTTCTCCTCCTTGAAGTCTTAACTGATCCCCACAGAGAAGTGACTGTTCTCTCCCTTCTAGTCCTGGGCATGTCCGATCGTCATGTCAGATAACGCTTGTCACGTGATACTGTATCGCTGTCTTTGGGCCCATCTTCCTGACTAAGGATTAGGGATTGTATTGACTTTTGATCTGCACATCACTGTCCCACTTTGAACTCCACAGTCTGCAGAAAGGCCAGGGCTGTGTCTCACTTAGCTTTGTCTCCTTGATGCCTTGCACAGAGGCTAGGACAGAGAAGTGACAAATAATAATAATACCTTCTTATGTGGTCTTAGGACGTGCCAGATCCTTTGTTCCCATTATCTTACTGGAGACTCGCAGCCACCCCGTGATCGAGTTTTTCACTTAATATATCACTTAGAAGTGAGGGAACTTAGGCCCAGAGAGGCAGAGCTGCCTCTCCCTGTCACACAGCTCAGCAGGTGCAGAGCCAGGTTGGGACAGAGTTTCCCAGAGACTGTGTTCCTCATGGCCTCCCTGCCCCCATCACGGATCCGTGACGAGAGGCCCAGGCCCGGAGATGGAAGATGCTCCTTGAAACCGCCGCCCTGTGGCCTGAGTGCAGGAGTGACCCTCCTGTGCCTTCTGCATTTCAGGCATACTTTTCTCAGCCAATGGTTGCCGCAGCTGTCATCGTCCACCTGGTGACGGATGGCACCTACTATGGGGACCAGAAGCAGGAGACCATCAGCGTCCAGCTGTTTGATACCAAAGATCAGAGCCACGATCTCGGTGAGCACAAACTCGTGCAGGCGGCTCTTGGGACCACATCTGCCCAGGGTGGTCTGAGGAGCCACGAGAGCTAGTTCTTCCTCTGCCTTTCCCCTTCCTTGCTTCTCTGTTTGGCGTTCTGCTTGCCTTCAAATCAGGAGGCTTTTGTGTATCGAGAGAAGCCTGGATGTGGCAGATATGGGGATCGGGGGCCACTGTCCAGGCCCTCCCTTCAAGAGCTCCCTTCTACCAGGCACCCTTAGTCTCTGGCACCCCATCTGATCCTCAAAAGACCCCAGGGAAGGAGACCGAGCAAAGGCCCTTTCTCCAGGTAGCAGCACCTGAGACCCCAGGAGAGGCATTGAGAGACCCCGGGTCACATGGCAGTGGCCGGGAAGAGAGTGGAGGAGCCAGGTCTTTGGAGTCCTAGCCTTGGCTCCTTCCCCCGTGCCCGGAGGTGTCCCGTAGTGCCCCGCCGCGGCAGCCGTGTCGCCGGCACCACCCGCGGAACTCCCCACGGGAGGAGGAGTAAGGAAAGGCCAGGAGTGGGCAGGCAGGTAAAGTGCCAGTTTCCGCGTGCTGAGAGGCTGCCTCCACACAGGGCTGGGGGAAGAGGACAAGGCCAGGGTCGTCAGGCTGCCACTTGCACACCCCTCTGTGTATCCATGTGTGCATGGGGCGGAGGAAAGAGCCCCAGCTCCAGAGCCGACGGCCCGGGCTTCTGTCCTGTCCCTGCCAGTCGCTTGGTTTGAGAAGGCGCACACTTTTCTTGACCTCAAAGCCCCTCGTGTGGCGTCTTGCTCTCCTTGTAGGCACAATGGGGACAGCGGTGCCACTTCATCGTCAGATGACGATGGTGCCCAGCATGAGCGCCCACACTGGGAAAGCCCTGTTCTCCCTCCCACATTTCCACTCTACCTCTGGGTAGCCGTGGCCGGTGTCTGGAATCCCAGGCCAGCCCCGGAGGCCGGGCTTCAAAGCTATTCCTGCGCCATTCCACAGAGAGCTCGGTTCAAAGACCCGTATGAAACTAGCAGGCAAGGGGTCATCTCAGGGCCGAGCAGAAGCCCAGGGAGCAGGGAGAGGATCTTGTTTTGTTGTTATGTTTACTTATTTAGTTAGTTTTAGAGGCAAGGGAAGTGAGGGCGGGGGGGGCATATGAATAAGGAAGAGAAAGAAAACCCCTCTGGACTTATCTGGATTCCGGAGAAAATTCCCTAAGTGAGAAGCAAATATTTTCCTAGCTGTCGTGGCATTGCAGCGGGCTCTGAGGCGAGGGGGGAGGTCTGGTTCCACAGAAGCTGCTGGGATCCCGTGACCCAGTGTCTGAGGCTTCCATGTGTCCCCGTCCCTCCCCACAGTGTCCCCTGGCCTCTGTCCTCCACATCCTGGCACCCCCTGGGGAGCCTTTGCCTTTCTGAGGGACCAGAGAAGGGCGCCTTCTGGATGGGGAGCTGGACGTCCCCAACAGCACAGGCCTGCCAGGACGTGCATGGGGTCAGGCCCGAGTTTAGATGCAGGAAGTGGGTTTTGGGAGCTTGCCGGAGTCACATCGTTAGGTAGGCTCAGCCGTGATGTGAACCGAGGTCCACCAGACCCCCAACTCCATCCCACCCCATCATTCCCTTCCCTCTTCTGGGTGTGCCCTTCTTCTCTGCCCCCTCCCTTCCTCCTCAAAGCCTGGGGACCTGTTCCCCGTTCTAGAAAGAACCGAGGGCTTTGGGACGGGGCAAGCCTGGGTTCAACATGGCCTCCACATGGCTGGCTGTTGGGGGCGCCTCTGGGAAGCCTCTTCCTGCCCTTGGTTCCTAGCGTTACCTCCGCAGCCTGGCTACTGAGGGCCAGACCACACAGGACTGCTCTTGGGTGCCTGGACTAAAAATGAGGGCAGCCTATGGCTGTGGTTGGTGTGTACCATCCCTGTGACTGACCGGGAAGGCAGCCTGAAAACTAGCGGCTCGGACCATCCAGCACGAACGCAGTGTGGGAGGGCGGCGCAGGCCGCCATGCTTCTGTGAGGGGTGGCCCCTGGGGGAGGGAGAGAGGCTGTGGGCGCTAGGTGAAGGGAAAGCTTAGGGGGCAGGGAGGCAAAGGGATTGGAAAGATTTGGAACCAAGAGAAAAAGGCAGACAAAGAAACTTTCAATCAAACTCAAAATCCCCATTGGCCACCCAATGGTGCTTTTGTGCAGTGACATGAAAGGGTCTGGGGGCTTCGGGAAGGGCCCGTTGGGGAGGGCGTGACTGGCCTTGAGTAATGAGCCTGGCCGCTCGGCCCTCTGTCTCTCCTGACAGGCCTCCATGTCCTGAGCTGCAGGAACAATCCCCTGATTATCCCTGTGGTACATGACCTCAGCCAGCCCTTCTACCATAGCCGGGCGGTCCGTGTGAGCTTCAGTTCACCCCTGGTCGCCATCTCGGGGGTGGCCCTCCGCTCCTTCGACAACTTTGACCCCGTCACCCTGAGCAGCTGCCAGAGAGGGGAGACCTACAGCTCTGCCGAGCAGAGGTAAGGGATGCTGGGTCTGATTGCCCTGGGCCGTTTGCTAGCCAGAAGCAGACGGAGGAATTCTGGAACCGCGTAGACACGTGTGGGGCTGTGAAAAGTCTGTGTGTTTCTCCCTGCTCCAACCTCTGGCCTCTGGCCGGCTCTGCCTTTGGGCCTGGGAGGCCCACACGTCGTCCCCGGATTCCAGGGGTGAGGGAGGGAAGCAGGAATGCGCGCTGGTGGAAAGACCCCCTCACCTGGCTCGTGGTCCCAGTGCTGAGGATGGCGTGATCGCGTAGTACACATCACTTCCCCTCTCTGGGTCTCAGCATCCACATTTGGACAAGGAGAAGAGAGGTGGATTAGCTCTCCTGCAGCTCTGAAATACTGGAGTGTTTATTTAGGGGGATGGAGGGAGCCTGGTATTTGCTTCGTCCCAGTTCACTGTATTCCAGCGATGGGGAAATCTCCCCGTCTTCCCCAAACCCAGCTCCTGAGATCTCCTCTGCAGTCTCAGGGTCTCTGGTAATGCGGTAGCATCACCCCATCCGGGCCTCTGATCTGGGGTCTGTTGACGCCCCTCATCTGAAGCTGAGAGAGCCTGGTGTTTCCTGGGAAGAATAGGGGTTTGGGTGATACTCTGACCTGGGTCTGAACGTGCCCCTTCTCGCCTGTGTATCCACGACAACTCCCTTCGCTTTTCTGAGTCTCGCTTTCCCATTTTGGAATACACGGATGACAGTCTCTCCCCCACCGGGGGTCCGGGGGTTAAACGGTGCGCCACAGAGGAAGGTCCTCTCGCGGAGCGTGAGGTGCTGTGCCAAGCTGCTGTACTAACACAGGGTATTTATGGCCACTTTCGGATGTGACGGGGGTGCTTCTGTGCCTAGAACGCCACATGAAGCTCTTAGAGCGGGAAGAAGCTCTGGAGATCATCTAGGACATCCAGAGTGCCCTCCCGCATTCCCCTCTAGAATCCCAGGGCCCCCAAACGGGAAGGGCTGGTCCCTGCTCGCACAGCACCTCTCACGTTTGTTTAATGAGATCCAGAAGAAAGAGAGATTGAGGCGAGGGGGTGGTCTCAGTGGGTTCCCCCAGAGTGAGGCCCTCTGAAAGGCAGTCCAGCCCTGCCCTGGGTACCTGGGAGCAAAGAGAGGAAAGGGCTGGGGAATGGGGCTGGGGTGGGGGCGGTTGGCGGACGACACTGGCTTTCCCACGCCCCTGCCACTACAGGGGACACAAAAGGTGGTTGCAAAACCCGCATTGTTTTGCACCCACTGTCTCTAGCTTCTGTTGTGCAAAGTCTGTTGCAATCGTTCGGAGGCAAGAGAGCTCCTTAAATATCACTCACTGGTATATTTCACACTAAAAGGGCTTTTTCATCTCCGGCTCTCCAGACTATAAAAATAAGTTAATTCTCAGAACCCAGGGAAAGAGTGTCGATGGGCACAGTAAATCCATTAGACCTTTTCTGCAGTGCCGTCTTTGCCATCCTTAACCAGCCACCGGGAGCACGGGCGAGCTGACCGAGGCCAGCACTGGCTTCTTTGAATTCTTAATTAGCAGTTCCTGTGCCTGAAGTAAACAGTTAGAAGTGTTTAAGCTCAGAAACAAATCAATTGTTTAGTATTTGTTGGGTTCTCTGACTGGTGGCAGAAGAGCATCGGGTGGGGACAAAGCGTCTCACTGGTTATATGACTATGAGCCAGTCAGTCCGCCTTTCTGGGCCTCAGTTTCCCCATCCATGGGATGGTGGTGGTGGATTGGATGTACTCTCTGGTTCCTTCCAGTTCTGACATTCTGTGCTTCCCACGAGCTGGGAGGGACGAGAGGGAGGGGGAAGGCACCAACATGAACTTCGTTACCTTATATCATTATTTTATTTCATTATCACACCTGTCCTGTGAGGTGTGGACAAGAGACAGTGAGTCAAGGCCATCCAGGCAGCAGGAGGCAAAATCCTGCTTTGTCTGCCCCTGAAGGCCACGAGGTAGCTGTCAGAGACAAGCACGTCCAGGGGAGAAGGGGACTTGTCACGGCTGCTCACGCGTGAGCATAGTGAGGGGAGCACCCAGAGGTGAGGGGGCTGCGGCCCTGAGGGTCTCTGTGGCTCGGCCCTGAGCATGGGCCTGTCTGAGACGGGCCGAACCCCCGGTGCCACCGCTGCAGGGGTGGAGGGGACGGAGGCCCCCTCCTGAATGCTCCAGAGGACAGGGGGTGAGGAAGGAGGCAGCTGCTCCTGGAGAGCTGAAGAGGCACTTACCCAAACAGTCAGGACCGCACAAATGTGCAAATGCATTAAAACAAACAAACCAGGAGGCAAGAAAAGAAAAATAAGCAACAACTGTAAAAAGCCACGGGATGTTTTTCTTCATTCTCAAAACACCAAGGTAAATAGCATCACTTTTTATAGCACACATTTCAGCTGGCTCTGGTAGAAAGAGCCCACTTGACTCTCAGCTGCTTCCCAGGTCGTGACAGGGGCCGTCCTCGCCTCCCCGGCCTCCAGCCCTCCGCCCGTCGCGTCCCCACGGATCCTCTTTCTTGCTGCCTCTGTCCCTTCCCCGCCACCTCCACCCGCTCCGACTCCTCTCCCACCCTTTTCCCCTTCTCATGTTCATTCTCCCGAGAGCAGCGTGATCCCTAGTGGGCTGCCTTGGGAGGAGCAGCCCTACGGCAAAATCAATCCAGGCCGTATGTTCTGACCTAGATTCAAGGGTCTCCAGTCCCTGTGCAGCACTTGCACTGAATTCAGAGGCCCACGGAAAACAGGATCGGGTTTCAAGGGAGAGGTCCAGTCATGGAATTCTAGCCAAATCCCAGAGCCACACCTAGGGGAAGGGGGAACGGTGGGGGGCTTAGCGACAGTGGCGGGAAGTTAAGAGGCTAACTCAGTGAGGAAAGCAACAGTCATGGATTGAGGCTCCAGTGTGTCTGACACACACACACACACACACACACACACACACGTACACACACACACACGTACACACACACACACACACACACTATCCTATGGTTCTAAACAGAGATTAACCGGCTTATTATAAAATTCAGTGGGCCATGTGCTTACTCAATTAGTAAACTCCCTTCCTCTCTCCCTTCTCTTCCCTCCTTCCCTCTCTCCTTTCTCCCTTCTCCCTTCCTCCCTTCCTCCCTTCCTCCCTTCCTCCCTCCCTCCCTTCCTCCCTCACTTCCTCCCTTCCTTCCTTCCTTCTTTCCTTCCTTCCTTTCTTCCTTTCTTCCTTCCTTCCTTCCTTCCTTCCTTCCCTCCTTCCTTCCCTCTTTCAACCCCCTTTATTGTTTGCATTCTTTCTCCCTCTACCTCAAACTCTTCCCACTTCCCCATGCCAGCCCACCCAGAGAAGGAGAGTTCGGACAGGGAGCTAACTTTGAGAAAGCCGGCTCTAGGAGGAAATAAATTCTTCAGTCCCTCCAGCCATCGTGGACTTAGACTGGGTGGGGTGGGGGTGAGGATTGGTGCCTACGGGGGCCCACACATGAATATCCAACCCATCAGATGACTATATAGGAAATTCACGTATGAGACTTGGAGCACAGAAAGAAGCTTCTCGCAGCCAGAGACCACAGGGTCCCCGAAGTTATGCAGCCCATGAGGGGATCAGCCCCTCTCGGAACACCTGTTGGGAGTCGCTGGTCTGGGGGATACGCCCACGGATGGAGTTGCGGTGCCCGAGCCTGTGTCTCTTCAACGGGACCAGATGCTCCTGATTCTTCTCCAAGATGTTCAACTTCTGCTCCCATCAGAGGTCTCCTGGAGTTCCTCTGCTTCTGCATTCTTGTCAATAATTGGGATTAACACAATTTATTCTCTCCCTCCCCAAGCGCTCAGAGATTATATGTCTCTGTTGTTTTGTCTTCATAAAACCGTGCTCCCTGAAATCTGGGAGGCCTCTAACAGGTTCTCTGGTCCTGCATTCTCATTTGAGGTCCAAGCAAGGGATGCGAGCCCCCCCAAGCTCCCCAGCCTCTCAGCAGCGGAAGCTGCGTTGGAATTCACTTCTCAGGCCGCCCGGGGCAAAGCGCATTCCTCTCCATCAGAAGTTTCAAGACCGCTGTTACGTAGGCCAGAAAAGATCACAAATAACTTGTGTTTGGCCCTCTCTTCTTTAATTAGTTGCTGGCATTTAACTACCAGGAGTGTTCGTAGTGAAGCCATGGGAAGGTTTGAAGGCACGATGGGGTCGGTGCTGTGGGCCACCTGGGCCAGGAGTGACCTGTGGCTGCTCTGCCGCCCCCCTCCCTCCCTCGGGCATCCCGAGAGCAGCTCGCTGCCATCCCGACCCTGCAGGCCTTGACTTTGCCTCATCGCCATTGGACAAGCGCCTCACTGGCTCCTAGGATTGCAGGGTGTGACAGCCTTTCAGGATCCCTTCCAGCAGTCGCTGCATTCCTGGGCAGAGAACCGGGAATCCTATCTTGATCATTCTTTCTCTGTCTCACTTCCCAGGGACCCTGCAGTGCTCCTGCCAGGAGCATCTTCCCTCCCCTTCTCGGCATGGACATGCTATCTTCTCCGCTGTCCCCATCTGAGCAGCCCAGAGTGACTTATGAACTATCTTCCTGTTATTCCCCCCCCACCCCGCCCCATAGTGTAGTTGCAGCAAAGCCGCCGAACACAGGAGTTAAGCCGAGAGTCAAGGGACACAGCCAGGAGTGGGGCCCTCACCAGCCCTTTACCGCTGGTCTTCTGTATTCTGCTTGAGCAATACCCATCCATTCTGCTGTGCGTGACTGGAGGCCAGTGCCCTGGGCCATGGGGACAGCACTGGGGGCATTGGCTATTCAATCACTGAACGATATGCCTCTATGTGGAACTTGAGTCTATAAGGAAATAAATTAAATATATATATGTTTATATACATGTGCACATATAAATATATATGTGTGTATATACATACATGTATATATATATACACACACATACATGCATATATATGAAGAAAAGACAATTTCTGAATATCTGATTATCTTTGTGCAGGGGAGGGTCTTTGCCCAGGTGTGAGAATTTCACTGATAAAAGCACCTGTCCCCTCCCCCATCCCTCAGATCAGCCAACTTCCTCCCTCTGAGAAGTGTCTTCTTTTTTTTCCTTCTTTTGTTGTTTTTATTGCTCATCACTGGTATTAAATCCTTCCCCCATTTTTTTTTTTAAATGAAGCCAGAGGCTTTTCTTTTGTGTTCCTTGTTTTTGTGTTTCAGCAATGACACTGCTGTGTCAGGGAGGTATTTGGGAGGGGCACGTAATGTTTATCATTTTTGGACAGTGTGTTCACACCACCCTCCAGCTTAATGGGAAAGCAAAGAGAAGAGCATGGGCTTGGAGGACAGACAGGCAGACCTTACTAGCATTCTGTCCACACAGAGTGCCTTTGGACAGGCAGCTAAGCTCACTGAGTCTCAACTTTCCTCTTCTCGAAAATGGGAGTAATTGTACTGCCTCAAGGAGTTATGGTGAGGATGCAAGTCAGGTGACGCGGGTAAAAAACAGTGGCTGGTAGCTGGTACACATGACCTTCCTTTCCCCTTTCCTCCGTTTTCAAGCCTGAGAAAGCAGGGATGCCCCAGTCCCCACAGTATGTTCTGGAAGACAGTAGCCCAGAAATCTCCCATTGGAAAAGATTATCAGAGTTTGGAAAATGTTGTGTGTCATAGCCCCTTCTGGAAATGTACAACGTGTATCAGAACATTCAAGGTTCTGAGAAGTCCTGCAATTGAAGAAAAAAAAAAAAAAGAAAGAAAAAGCTGACTTTAATCCAGTACTACCCCATTCTTTTGACCATGAAGCCTTTTGGTCAGATAATTCATGTGACCAGGGGATATTTTCCTTCTACATCAGAGAGAGTCAGAATAGAGAAACCACCTTCTCTTGTAGCATCATGGTTTCCAAAGTATTTCTCATGCATGGGCCCTTTGATTGTACAAACGTGCTGAGCTCCATTCTGTCTGGACTTTTGTGCATGCTCTTTACTCTGCCTGGGATTCCCTCTGCTCCAAAACTTTGCATGGCTTCTCCCTTCATTTCATACAGGTCTTAGTTCAGATGTCCCTTCCTCATGGAGGCTCTTTTCTGCGACCCATCTGCACACAGTGTCCTTCTGCCAACCTCCAACAGTCATCCTCCATGATTTCACCTTTAGTGCCCGCTCTGCACATGACTGTCTGAAACAGGCTTCTTTATGGCTTTTCTGGGGTGCATGTCCTTTCTTCTCAAATTCACAGGTGGCAGGCATCTTCTATATAGCTCCAATGTTTAGAACAGTGTAGCAAGGTCCCTCTTCAAGGTCTGTTGGATAGATGAATGAGTGGCTGACATGCCACCCTGTTGACACTCTTGAGAGATGAATTGGCTTATTACTTCCATTTTTCAGATGAGAAGACTGAGGCTCAGCATATGATGTAACTTTCCAAGGTTAAGCAATTGATAAATAGCATTCCTGGGAAGGCCCTGGATTTGCCCAGTTGCTAAGCCCTGTGGCCTTTCCATTTCAGCAAATCCCTTTTTACTTCAGTTTATTCTTTTTCTTACGAAGAACATTAATGTGCAGAGAAGTAGGGCTGGGGGGACAGGTACATGCTGCTTTTCCCTTCATGGCCCCCACAGCCCAGGGCAGCCCGGAACCCCCCCGGTCATCATCCCGGGAGTGCAGAGTGAGCACGGCCACACTGGAAGGCATAGGTCAGAAGACCAGCTTGGGAGCTGGGAGCTGGCAGAGTAAATCTATTTAAATTGGAACCATGTGGCTCTTGCCCCCAGCGCTTACACACCGTGAACAGATGCATTGTGCGGTGTCAGAGCCCTTATGTTGGGTCCACAGTTGTGCTCCTGGAGGCATCCCTATGGCACGGGGCGCGGAGCAGGCGAGGCTGTCAAGGGCAGGAAGGAGGGTGGAGAATCCCAGCATCTCTGCAGGTGTCACTTTATCCCTCTCCCCATGCCTTTTGGAAGGGCGGCATGCGGAGAGGCAAAGCCCACATCGGTGTGGGTCTGAGACCTAAATTGGATGCTTCCCTCTTCCGAGTATTTAAAAAAAAGGGCGTTTGTGATGTTTGGAGGCGTTTAGCTCCATCCCACCCCAATTGTGACTCTCAGCAGGCTCCTGAGCCAGGAGAGAGTGTGGAGATGAGTAACCATCTTCCATAAAGGCCCCAGCGGGGTCTCCTGAAATGGGCACCACGAAAACAAATGGGGACTTTCTTCTGAAGCTGGTTTGCCCAGCAATGGCTCGCTGTCTCCTAGCTCTGTGTGCATGCCGTGCGGCGGGCGTTGGTGTAGACAGAGTCAGAGAGGCAAAGGTTAGCGAAAACTGCCCCCAACACACTCTCACTGTTCCCAAAGTCTCAGCCTCCTCAACGTGCTTTCAGTGCCGAGCACTGCTGCCCGACACTGCCAGCGTTTAGGAAATGCCGGCTGGAGGCAAAGCTTCTTCACTGCAACCCGAGAACACCGAGATGGAACAGGCATTATCTCTACCCTCAGGGAAGTTCTAGTCCAGGTGTGGGGCAAGGTTAACAACAAGGACTTTAGAGTCACACATCTGGGTGGGAGCTTAAACAGGTAACTCGATCTCCCTGGTCCCCGATTTTTCCAACTATAAAATGAGTAACACTTAGCTCATAGGGGTGTTGCGAGGACTGAGTGAGCTCATGTACGTAAGCGATCGGTGAATAGGCACTAATGTTTCTGAGTGTCTGTGTAACAGGAACAGGAGGGGAAAGATCATCTAGCTCAGGGATTTTAGATTTCCATTTGCTTAAGGATTAGCACACATTCCGACACACGGTGGGCACCCAGGCCCTGTGCTTTCAGGGCGTGAAGTGTGAGGCCAGTTAGAGAAAGGAGGGCAGGAGACCTGCCAGGGAGCCCCCGCTCCTGGGGACACGGGGAAGCTTCCTGTAGACATTTACATGGAGCTGGGACTTGAAGAGTGGGGAGCATTCAAATTGGCAGGAAGGTTAGAACAGCAGCTACAGCAAGAAGTAAGGCGTGATCGCTGTACGACCTGACTAACAATTCATAAATCACTGTACAGTTTATAAAAGACTTGTACCTTCAGCACGTCCATTGAGTCTCATGACTCTGTGGTTTGGCGCAATTTGAGCATTCTCTGAAGCTCAGAGAGGGGACGCACCTTGCCCAACGTCACCCAGCTTCTAGGTACCAGAGCAGACTTGTTTACACCATCAGCTACCACCCGTTGAGTGTTTTTGTGGGCCGGGACTTCTGCTCTGTGCTGGGCCTGCCCTCTCTGTTTTAGTGCTCACCGCACCCCTCCGAAGTGAGCACCGGCACCAAATACAAAGAGGCTGTCGTTCAGCTCGGTGCGTGGCGCGTCAGCTTGGACCTTCCCGCTGGCGTGCAGCGGGCGCGAAAGCCCCCTCTTACCCTCTTGCTGCCTTCCTCCCCAGCTGCGTGCACTTCGCGTGTGAGGCCGCCGACTGCCCGGAGCTGGCTGTGGAGAACGCGTTCCTCAACTGCTCCAGCAGTGACCGCTACCACGGCGCCCGCTGCACCGTGAGCTGCCGGACGGGCTACGTGCTCCAGATACAGCGGGACGACGAGCTCATCAAGAGCCAGGTGTGCGCCGGTGATGAGCTCAGAACCCCTCTCCAGCCCCCGGGGTCGGGGGGACGGGGGAGGGGGGCTGGCCGGGTGTCGAGCATTTCACAGAGTACCGCCACCCAGCAAATACTCAGTAAATGCGTGTTGATCGAATGCATCAGCCCACGAATCCGGAATTTCCAAGACCACAGTTTCCGGGCGGAGTAGTGTTGCACATAGCATGGGCCAGAGTCTTTGCTGGGGACTGCAAATGTGGAAAAGCACGTGCGGAGCCCTCGGGAAGGGAACCCTCACGGGCTGAGCTCTACTACAGCGGAAGGGCCCGCTGGAGAAAGAGGGGAGCCCTCTGTCAATGAGGCGTTCGCTCATTCACTGTCGTCGTAAAACAGATTGCAAAACATCTGTTCGCCAAGAACTAGATGCCGTAGTCGGTGCTGGAGCGAAAAACAAATGTCACTGAGATAGACCCGGGCCCTCCTCCCAAAGAGGACTGTTGCCGGGAGCGGGCAGGGAGTGAGTCACGACCGCGAGGCGTGATAAACGCCAGTCGAGGCAGGTGCCGGGTGTGGTGAAAGCCCGGGGGTGGGGGGCTCACCCTGGAAGAAGTGACTCGGGAACCGAGACCAGACAGATGGATGGGCACAGGGGTGTGCGCTGAGCAGGGGCAAGAAACGGGTGCTCAGGGCCCAGGCAGAAATGGTATGGGAAGGCCTGTGGCTGAGAAAGAGTATGCCCCAGACAGATTTTCTTCCCCTCCTGAACTCACCCAAGCAGTGAGGCTAGAGGGGCAAGCAGGGTCCTCCGGTACAAGGCCCTGTTCGTTGGCCAGGAGGTTTGGGGTTGATCTTTAGGACCACAGGGAGCTTTCGAAGATGGTGACGTGGTCGGATCGTGGTTGATCAAGGTCCTTCCGGCGGCCCACTTGGGTATGGCCTGGAGTGCGGCAGCGAGAGCGGCCACGGGGAGAGCCCTCGCCAGTCATCGGAGTTGCTCAAGGACGAGGGCAGAGTCTGGCACAGGGGGCATGGCGGAGTGCTGCTTCAGCCGGACACTGCTGTGGGGTCTCAGGGCAGCGGGTGTGGGCAGTGGGGCCATGAAGCCCAGAGACCTGCGGGTTCCGGAGCTCTGTCACTAGATGCAACCTTCCCGGGGCCCTGCCGGCGGGCTTCCCCTTCCTCCTGCGGTTGGGAGCTTCTGGGCTGGAACAGAGTCCCACTCAAGGCAGCTCTGGGGCCCCCAGTTGCTTGTCTTAGACACCTACTTCCTCATGTCGGACATGGCAGGTCTGAACTCCTGTGGAAACTATTAGGCTGTTTTGGCACGGAGGGACCTCTGCTCCCTTTGATGTGTGCTTAAGAGGGGAAAAATGTCCTTTGCTTTTAAAATCCCAGATCAACATTTGGCATCCCCAGTCCCCTGGGATCTGGCGGCTTCCTCCTTGAACGGCAGCCTGCGGGCTGCCCGTGGCGGTCCCTCCCTTGGCTCTGAAGCCCGGCCTCACCCTTCCACCCGCGCACCCCTGCCGTCTTCTCCTTTGGTTCCAGTCCGCCGACCCTCTTCACTTTTCCCAGGCTTGTCCCGTCCTCACGTCTGCCTCTCTCAACTATCTCAGGGCAGGGAGTGGCTCTTAGAGCGATCCTGGGGTTCAGTGCCAGTGCGAGAGCTCAAGGAACGAAGGGGACTTGCCCGTGGTCTCTAGCCCAAAGGGCAAACCTCCGGGCCTCCCATATCCCAGGGCACTGCCCACTTGGTGCCAAGCACTGAAGCAGCTCCGTGTTACCTCCTGCAGAGCCAGGAAAAGATATGACAGTCGAGAGCCAGTGAACCAACGTTGTGCCAGGTTTCACAGGCTAGCTCATGCAAGGAGTCACCAGACCCCGGGAGGTCTGAGTCTCGAGACTTTCATCAGCACGATGGGCATACTGGTCTGGGAGGCTCTGCAGGGAGCAGTTAGGAGTGCGGCTGTTAGGTTCAGTTCCTACGTACCCTCTTTAAAGCCGTGTCACTGGGAGCTAGTCCGTGTCTCTGAGCCTCAGTGTCTGCCTCTGAAGGATGGGAACTGAGAAACCTAATTCACTAAAAGCCAGTTAAATGTGGACCTCCCAGGGCCAGGAGGAGACCCCCGAGTTGTCGCATGGGGTGGAAGAGATGTTCCCCACATCTGGTGTGCCGTCTGCTTAGTGTCCCCACCTCTGCCTTCCAGGTGGGACCCAGCGTCACGGTGACCTGCAGCGAGGGCAAGTGGAACAAGCAGGTGGCTTGCGAGCCGGTGGACTGCGGCGTCCCAGACCAGCATCACGTCTACGCCGCGTCCTTCTCCTGCCTTCAAGGCACCACCTTCGGCAGCAAATGCTCCTTCCAGTGCCGTCACCCTGCGCAGCTGAAAGGTATGGAGGAGGGCCCTTCGGCTTGGTTGGCCCTGCTCCCTCCGTGGGAAACCCGGAGGCTGCTCCCAGGCCCACCCCGGGTCTCCGATGCCCGAGGTTGGACGGGCTTTTATCCGCCCTTCTGATTTCCCTCCACCAATGGAGGGAACGCATGCACATTGCCTGGCTGTGCAGCCAAGCAGAAAGTAGAGTGTGGCTAATACGACAGGGCAGTCTCCTCCAGGGTCCTTGTGAGTCTTACAGAAGAAAGAAGGGAAGGAATGAAGGGAGGGAGGGAGGAAGAAAAAGATGAGAAGAGAGTAACATTCGGAACTGATGCCACTGGGCAACTGGATAGGATTGGGGCCCAGTAAGCCTACGAGATATGTCTTATTATTATTGTCCTGTCCCTGGGGGAGGCCATGGAGCCTTAGAGAGGCTAAAGAACTTGCCCAAGGCCACACTCTCCGCGGTGGGATCCACGTGGGGGCCCAGGTGTGTCTTTCTCCGAAGCCACTGCTCCTCTTTAGGGGGGATCTGCTGGGAGAGGAGCAGCTATGGGCCGGAAGCCCTTGCTGGGGATCTCCCGGACAAGGCCCCGGGGTGTTGGGGTGAGCGAAGCAGAGTCAGACATGCTGGAGAAGAGGCCGGCCTGGCTGGCCGAGGATGTCAGGACCAGAGGGTTCTCAGAGCTCGTGTCGAGTAACTGATTATTTGGAAACATGGAAAAGCCAAGGTCCAGTGAGAGGAAGGAAGGAACTTGGAGAAAATCACAGAGCAAGTTAGGGGCATTTCCAGAAAGAATGCTCTCGGCTTCCAGTCCGAATACTAGGGTTTGACATGACGTGACATGATCTCCAAGTTATGATGGGTCGACTGAACAAGTTTTTGATGGTGTAGAAAGCGGCGTGTCTTCAGTAGAAACCATACTCTGAATTATGAATTTTGACCTTCTGGGCTGCCGATATGTGGTCTGACACAGCCTCGGGGTGCTGGGCAGTGGCCCCTCGCAGCAGATACCCACATGGCTGTTCTGTCTGCCACTTTCAGTAGAGTAACCATAAATTACATGAGGTATTCAGCTCTTGATTATAACCTAGGCTTTGCGTGAGACAATTTTGCCCCACTTTGTAGGCTAATGTAAGTGTTGCGAGCATGTTTAAGGGAAGCTGGGCTGAGCTAGGATGTCCAGTAGGTTCGGCATACAAATGCATTTTTGACTTGCAATATTTTCAACTTATGATGGGTTTATTGGGATGTCACCCCATCGTATGTCGAGGAAGATCTGTATACCCTTTCTCAGAAGTGCCAGGGCCCTTTCCTTTCCTTGTTTTATCAGAGAAATTATGGTACCTTTATCAGATACCCCAAATGATACCTCACTCAAGCACGGGTCCTACCTCAGATGGGACTGACCATCAAGCAAAGTTCCCGCCATCATTCTGCGTGGGAATAGTGGACTCCCATGAGGTGTGGGGGACAGAGAGAGGTCTATGAATTCCCTTGAACTTAGATATATTATGTATTCATGAGTTTCAGGCATTTTGATGATTGGAGAGAGTCAATAGTTTCCCCAGATTTTCAGAGGGAGGCAGAGCTCCCAGTGATTACTGGACCTGAGTTCCTGGAGGGTAGTGGCTACATCTAATCCATTTTCCCATTGCTGTCAGCAAGCCCAGAACCTGCACTTAATAAGACTTAATAAAGTGTTTTGACTGGATGGCTGGATAAATTGATAAAAGTAATACCACAGGAAATGTTTCTTTTGAGAGATGAATGAAAGACCAAGCAATCTCCCTAAACTACCCCAAAAGAAAAACAGGAAGCCCTCATGGGATGCAGCCTTTGGGTCTGCTCATTTTTAACCCAATGTGATTAGAATACAGAAGCTATAGACATTTCAGGTGAGGTACTCTAAAGATGTAGGCTGGGGAGAGGTGAAGAGACAGTGGAAATTGTAAGCCCTCCACCTTTCAGGCTTTCTGAGTCCTTCCCTTTGGCCCAGATATGGGGTGTGTTCATGACTCCAGACCAAGGAATCACACTTCTCTTCTCTAACAGAGACCTCTGGGAAGGAGCAGTGTGTAAATTAGCATTGGTTATTACAGCCCCCATTGTGGCTAAAAGTGATTCTTAAAAAAAAAAAAAGATTTATTTATTTGGCGGGGAGAGAGAGAGAAAGAGCACCTGCATGCGTTCACAAGCTGGGGAAAGGAGCAGAGGGAGAGGGAGAGAGAAAATCTCAAGCAGACTCCACACTGAGCGCAGAGCCAGACACGGGGCTTGAACTCACAACCCTGAGACTGTGACCAGAGCCGAAATCAAGGGTTGGACGCCTAACCGACTGAGCCATCCAAGCGCCCTGGTAATAATGATTCTTAATCGAAGTGATCCAGACCCTTCTGCTGTTGCTTCTCTGCTGACTGTGGTGGAAGGTGGGTGACCCCGCTGGGAGACGAGACCCCAGAGGGACCATCATTTTGATAACTGTTGATCCCAACTTTGTTCTTCCCTTGAGAATGGAGAGAAGCCTCTCTCCGGTGGCCACGCTGACCCGCTGGGACCCGCTGGCATTTCTCGCTCCCTGCTTGTCAGCATCGTCTGGTGCTCGGTCCCAGATCCGATGCTTCTCCTCGGGGCTGCAGGCAGCAAGGATGGGGTGAAGGCCCCGTCACCCCCCTCTTGAGCTTGTTAATGCCCCCCTTCTCAAGCGAGGGGTAAAAAAGGTGAACAGTACAACTCTCTTCCTCCATTTTTTTTTTAAAGATTTATTTATTTATTTGACAGAGAGAGAGATCACAAGTAGGCAGAGAGGCAGGCAGAGGGAGAGGGGGAAGCAGGCTCCCCGCTGAGCAGAGAGCCCCATGCGGGGCTCGATCCCAGGACCCTGAGATCATGACCTGAACCGAAGGCAGAGGCTTTAACCTACTGAGCCACCCAGGTGCCCCTCTTCCTCCATTTTTTGTTTGCTTCCCTTTCCTCCCTTCATTCTGCTTTTCCTGGCAGCATGACTGAAGCAAAATGAGCACCATCTTTAGAATCAGACAGACTGGGATTCCACTCCTGGCTCTGCCCCAACTGTTGAGATTCGAAGAGCTAGTTCATGGCTCCGAGCTTCAGTACTCTCATCTGTAACATGGGTGGAGGAGGGCCCACATTGAAAGGTCAAGGTTGAGGACTGAAAGAGAAAGGTATGGGTAAGATTCCAGAGCCAGAGAAAGTGCCTAGTGACTACTGATCTTCCCCAAGGGGCACCCTTGTGAGAAGCCGAGCTGTGGCCTCTTTCCCAGCCCTGGCTTCCGTCTCGTGGAAACCTTAGTCCTGGGGGCTGTGGAGACACGTTCCCTCCTCTGCGCCCCGCCCAGGACCCAGAGGCTAAGGGCTGGCAGCCAAGCAGCCAGCGCCTAGGACAGGCAGTTACAGGGAGCCCCGGGGAACCGGCAGAGCATGGGTAACCCCCCAAGCCCATTCCCCCTTCTATTCCCAGTGAACTTTTCTTGAATATCCCTGCTTTGACTTGAAATTCTAAGCTCTCTTAAATTCTAAGATGTATGCAAGATATCCTGCAAACTCACAACCTTAGAGTCCCTTCTGCCAGGGCCCTTTCTCTAGGGAGCACTATCCGCACAGACAGAAGCTACAAAAACGGAGGGAAAATACGTTCTCAAGTTCAACAACAACGACAACGAAACTTCAAAATCATAGATGTTTAATTAAAGGACTGAATATGCCACATTACTTACATCACGTCGTCAACCTCAACTCAGCTGTGTTGGGTGCACTTGAGCGCGGAGAGGGGCTTCTAAAAGCAAGCGTGCCTTGGAGCACTGGGCTGGCTCAGTTGGAAGAGCATGGGGCTCTCGGTCTCAAGGTTGTGACTTCGAGCTCCGTGATGGGTGCAGAGATTACTCAAATAAATAAGTAATCTTAAAAAAATGTACAGTAAGCACACCTTCCTCCTACAAAGGTCTTGTTAAAAGGCCCACTGTGTGCTGCTGGCTTTTGTTGGCTTTTCTGTCTGTTTTGCCTCTCTAACGTCAGATTGAAAACTCAGCCTCTCCACTTGTTTCCAGAGGATACCCAACACCAGTAGGCACTTCCTGGTTTCTCAGACTTTACCGGAGACCAGGATGTGAGCTGGGGGGACACAGAGAGTGGCCACATCCCACCATGCCCCATGGTGAACCTTCATGCCTGCCCTCAGCTCCTTCCCTCACCCAGCACCTCTCCCTACAGAATCCTGTCGCACTTCCCTCGCTGTACATTCTGTCTTCTGTCTGGGGAGAAGACCCTTCCTTCTTTCTCAGAAGCAGATAGCCAGGCCCTGCAAGTCCCCGAGGCATCTTCCCCACAAAAACAGGGTCATCCCCCCACCCCAACAGAAATTCTCATACAGCTCCTAAGACATTGCTGCTTTCTCCATCTGTCACCCGGGTCTTTGGGATGGTGAGGGTCCAGGATGGTCTAGAATATCACTGGGTCCAAACCACTGCCGAGTGCTGATGGGAGACCACTTCTCAGATTATGCCAGGGGACCTGAGGGTCACAGTAGAGAAGGGACTTGTCCATCGTGAGGCCGCTTTTTGATGTGAGCAATGCTGAGATGTCATCTCTTAAGTAATCCTTCCTGTCTCGCTCACTCCTCCACTCTTGAGTGGTCGCTCGAGTTTTGAGAGTCAAATCTGTTCTTACTTGCTGTCTCAGAAGGCCTTTAACCTTTCCTGAAGCCTGTCCCTCAACCCAGAACCCCATCAAAGTCTGAAACATCAGAGCTAGGAGGAGCCCAGGGGTCATCGAGATGAGTCATTTAATTTCAGGATGGGGAAACTGAGGCCTGAGAGAGGATGACATTTACACAAGGACACATAGGAATTACCACTAGCACTGGGGCACGGGCGCTGACCCTAGAAATGGTACCCCCTTGCTAGGCATGCCATTCCCACCAATCTGGTGAAATCATCTCACTTGTGTCTGCCATATGCATTCCCAAGCCTCTTCTTCATGGCAGGCGTCCAGCATTGCAGGCTTCTTTCTCTCTCTTCTTGGGAAGGTTTCCGTCACTTATCCCTGACTGTGACTGCATCTGACAACAGCCACTTTCCTTTGAGCCTAACACATGGAATGACAAATTGGGCCCATTAGTAAAGAAATTTAGAAGTGACAGGCACCATTCTGGACAGTGGGGAGGGGGGTGGAGGTTCTGAAACCTTACTGTATGACCAGTTCTTGATTTCGAGATACTCCACTTATCCAGATTCTCCTGATGCCATGAGATGTTCTTTGGCTGTGCTCATGGGTAAAAGCTCCATCGTGGGGTCAAGAGAGCACTTAGGAGTCAGGCAGACCTGGAGGGAGCCCTGACTCTAGATTAAGCAACTCATGTTCCTTCCTAGGGACTCAGTTTTCTCACCTACAAAATGGGGTTAATGACAAATTGGGTTATTAGGAGGGTCAAGAAGATGGCCCTGGTAAGTCCTGCCTCATGGGCTGAATTATACACAGCTATTGGTAGCCTTCCTTTCAGACACTTAGGGGGGAGACAATTAAACAATCAAAATATAACCCGATTCACCTTGGCTAGAGCTGGGAGAATCCAGTTTAACTGAGCCAACGACATACTTTCTGGGACTGCCAAGCCCAGCTCCGATTTTCTCTTTGACTCCTTGGGGTCCCAGGAGCCTAGCAATGTGCTTTCAGGACTAAAATTGGCAGAGGCTTTGCATGCTTCTCCTGATGACTCCATCTCTTCCGCCTCCGATTTCCCCCCTGACTTGCTACAGCCTGAGTGCTGGGTGAAGGTCCATTTGGCTATTATTGGGAAAACAACCATCCTGAGATCCTCGATGGCCTCATTTCTTGCCTCACCTGGCCCAAGACCTTGTACACAAAGACCTCTTTACACGTCGTGTCCTTCTTCCTCTTCCTCTTCTGTAACTTCTGTTAAGGTCTATTTCCCATCAGGAGCAATGAAACTGACTCTCCTCCCAGTTCGAGCAGCACTAGCCTTTGGCTGATGTAGTCTCCCGAGGGCTTGCGTGTCCACTTCCAGCCCCTCGAGCTGCATCTGTGTTTTCTCAAAACAATCCAGTGGCCAGCATTCGTTCACATCATGAAATGTTAGAGCTGCAAGAACTCAAAGACCACTTTGGCTTATGGCCAGAGAGGTTGGGTGACTCGTTCAAGGTCACATGTGGATTTGTAATAGTTCATGCATTTTACAAATGGGTATTAAGGACCTACGGTGTGCTTGGCACTAGGCTAGGTTCTGGCACTAAAAGAATGAACACAATCCATTCCCTGGCCTTAGGATGAAGGTACTGTATACAAGTTTTTAAGAGAACCAGACATTAGGGCTCCTGGCATTTCTCTCCGTGTAATCTGCCCTAGGTTAATTTGGAACTTAAAGGCAGTCTGAAGAGATTTGGTCTTCTGGGTAATCTTTTGAATAAAATAATAAAAATAGGCACATCTCTTTGACAGCCCATTTACAATTATTTTCATGCTCATTAGAGACCGGAATTTCTTGAGGCCCATTCGTAGGCAGGCTGAGCATGATTTATTTTCCTCACCTCAAAAGATGCACAGAGGAAGGTTCAGGGTCACATAAGCTTTTGGAACCCCGTCTGGGACGTCAGCACTGTCCGCCCCAGCCAGAAACCCCGGGCTCAGAAATGCCTGCACCTGTTGTCCTGAGTCATGTTCCCCCAGGAAGGCTTGGATGTGACAGAAGCATCTAGAGTCTCTCTGAGAGCCGGCTACTGCTGCGGGCAACCAGGGCTCAGTCCCTTTGAGGAGCTGTGGGGCACAGGATAGAATCTTCCTCAGAAGTAATGCCACTTCCGGCAGCACTGCATCCCCAGCACCGGGAGCTGTCCCTGTGGCAACACAGCAAAAGGCCTCTGGCATAAGGTTGTAGGTACAGTGACCGTCCTTCAGGGTAGAGAGGTCGGTGCCAAGGGGATGAGGGCAGGACACGGATAGCGTGTGTCATGCCCTGCAATCACACGTGGTGGGTATAGAGCAGTGGCTGCAGCTGGGTCATGGAAATACTGATTCTGTGCAGTTCGGCGTCTGCATCTCCGGGATTTTGTCTGTCGGTGGGGTGGGGGCATGTCCATGGTCCTGAACCGCCAGTTGCTGCTTTAGCGTGGTTCTTCTTTGCACTGGGGTACACAGCTAACTCCTACGTACCCTCTCCCAGAATTCACATTTCCGGCTTGCGTTTCCTCTCTTGATGAACATTTTGCGATTTTTATGTTCCCCTGCTACCAGAGGACCATGACTTGCACTCCACGACGTATAATTTGCATAGCTGATGGGGTGTGCTTTTAAGAGTCCTAGCACTTTTTCCACTGATATTTTATCCTTCTTGGGGAATTCAGAGAGGGTATGTGCCCCGTATGTTTTATAACTTCTCTTCCCCTCTCCCTCCCTTAGTTTCTCCCCTAGCTTTGGCTATGTCTAAACACCCCAAAACAGTACCCAAATCACAAATGCAATGCAAAAAGCCATTTGAAGTCTCTGGTGTTCTAGAAGCCTCTCTGCTTCTATGGAACCCAAATGAATCATCCCCCACTTGTCATAGAAATCTCTGTAGTTTGCAGCATCACTGCTTATCAGCACGCAATCCTCTGTGGGGTTCACGGACACTAGGTTGGCTCGTGTTCACCAGATGGATCGCACTGACGCAGGAGGAGAAGGAAGACAATGAATGGGGTCGGGGGAGCAAGGAGCCTAGAGAAGGGCACAGCACTCCCTGCTTCATCTTCGTCCTGCTCTCTTTGTCTCCAGAGTCCCTACTGCCTTTTAGCACACCCAACCGTGTATTTCTTTGTGCAGTTTCTTGGGTTCCTCTCTCTCATACTAGAATCGAAGCTCCAAGTGGGCAGGGTCTGAGGGTTTTCTGTTTGTTTTCTTCACCGCTATGTCTCAACATACAAAGGAGCAGCTGGCACATAGCCGGCATGCCTAGATGCTTTTTGGATGATAGCTCATCATTTTACTAACTACGAGGACTTGTCAGGTCACTTGGCTCTCGGAGTCTCAATTTGACTCCCAAACACGCGTCGTCCAGCTATGAGACCACTGTGAGACTAACTCAGATGACGTCCCCACGGCACTAAGGATGCACCTCATGTCAGCTTCGCCCCTACCCCGCACCCCTCCACCCCTCCTTCCTTCCCGTCCCGCAGCCTCCCACATGCGTCCAGCCCTGCTTGTCGACGCCGTTCAGTAATAACCACAGAGAGGAGTGTTGGGTTGAGAAACGCAGGCTTTGGGTCCTGGGGAGGTTTGGGGCAGGGTGCGCATCGATAATACATGACCTGGCAGTGAAAAGCCCGATGCCTTGTGGTTTGCTTTTCTTTGCATCGTCCCCCATCAGGCCAGCTTCCCGGGGGCAATCAGCACGTCTGCTGGAGCTGGCACAGGCTGCAGGGGAGCACTGCTCTCTCAGCTGCTCTGGCAAAGCTTCACTGAACACGGGGGCCCTGCAAAAAAGTATCAAACCTCCAGATACCACAGTGCCGTCGCTTCCAGGCACGAGGGGGCTAGGAGGAGTACAGGGGCGCGGGGGCCGGGGAGGAGTGGCCAGCCGCTCCAGGCCGCACGGCACCCTGCTGTCAGGACTCAAAAGTCGATTCTGATGGGTGCCTGCTTTGTCAGTTACTAGAAGGCATACGTACTTTCCCCTCTGGGCTCAGACCCCCATCTGGCAGAGCAAGGAGGATGGATGGAAGGATCATGAAGGTCTCTTTCCTACGCAGTAGAAGAGGTTCTAGATCGGGAGTCGGGATCCTTGAAGTTTAGTTTACTGTCAATGTGGGGTCAGTTGCTCCCCAAGTTGTATCTTCTCTATGTCACAGCGCCCTCCATCTCCCAGGGGCCCTCAGTTGTAAACCAAGGGGGCTAGAATTCCAAGAGCAAGACCCTCTGGCTTTTCCAGTTTAATAAAGCCCAGGCAGCCCTAAGTTAGCTTGGCTGTCCGACACCCCGCCCCCCCCCCGCCCCGTCTGCTAACCCTGCCCGCCTGTGTCCTCCAGGCAACAACAGCCTCCTGACCTGTATGGAGGACGGCCTGTGGTCCTTCCCAGAGGCCCTGTGTGAGCTCATGTGCCTAGCTCCGCCTCCGGTGCCCCACGCCGACCTGCAGACGGCCCGGTGCCGAGAGAACAAGCACAAGGTGGGCTCTTTCTGCAAGTACAAGTGCAAACCTGGATATCACGTGCCTGGCTCCTCTCGGAAGTCAAAGAAGTAAGTTGGGCTGGAATCACACTCTCACAGGTTCTGGGGGCGAGGAGAGCCAGGTCTGGATGTCTGAATATAAGGAAGCACTCTTTTTTTTTTTTTTTTTTTTTTTTGCTGGAGGCAATACCCACTGTTCATCACACACTGCCCTGTGAGAATCCACAGGGACATTGTTAGTAACTGCCTCCTCGCTGTGTGACCTCAGACAAGCGACTTCACTTCTCTGGGCCTCTACTCTTCAGCAATAAGATGGGGATGATAATACCAGTTACTGCATAGTATTATTATAAAGAATAAATGAGGATGTGTTCATAAACTGTTTGCAAAGTGCCTGGCACATAGTAACTGTTCAATAAATGGTAGGTATGATTATCATCATTGTACTAGCCACCATCAGAACAGTCTGGAAGGAAGGGAGAGGACAAGAGCTTGCAGGACTTGAGTTTATTTCAGTCCATATGGAACTGAGAGAATGTCTGAAGCTCTTGCTTGCCCCAAGTCAATGAATTTCCTTTAATCCCTACACATGCCCCTTACCAACCAATAGGGCAGGTAGGGGATCAGGGGTGGGAAAGGGAAATGAGAGGCCAGCTGGCTCGAGAAAAACTTGGGTGTTTGCAGAGGTCATGAGTCCAGCCATCTGATCCTTAAGACGTCTCTTCTTTGATCTCTTCTTTGAAGACGGGCCTTCAAGACTCAGTGTACCCAAGATGGCAGCTGGCAGGAGGGAGCTTGCGTTCCAGTGACCTGTGACCCACCTCCGCCGAAATTCCATGGGCTCTACCAGTGCACGAATGGCTTCCAGTTCAACAGCGAGTGCAGAATCAAGTGTGAAGACAGCGATGCTGCCCAGGTAAGACTCCTTGAACTTGAGGTCAGTGCTTGGGCCCTGTCCTATCTGCTTATTGAAGAATAACATCCTTCAGGAGACTCTGCGGATACAACAGTGTCACCGATGCAGAAGCTAAGAAACTGGGCTCTGATTATCTTCTTTGGGAATCTCCCTGAGCCTTGTTTTCCTCCCTAAATACCCTATTTTGGTTCAGAGATCCTTAGCTTTGCAAAATGGTTAGTTTTAGAACCCTTACAAAGGAAAACGTGTTTGGAATCCCATGGTATGAAAACGATCACAGTTGAGTTACTGTGATAGGAGTGACCAGGGTGGTTTTGCCAACTTTCCTCCATCACCTGTGGTTGTCCCCGGAGTATTTAAAAATGCAAGGTCGCCATGTCCTCAAGACATCAGTTGGCTCTGCCAGCATGAAGAGAAGGGGAACCACATTGCAATTAGAAGTATACAGTCTGGAGAACACTAGGAAAGAACGGGAGACCAGAAGGAGATAGCAGGGTTTGGATCTTATCTCCATTCCCTCATAACTGAGAGGAAGTCTGGCACTCCCACCCGTTCCTGCTGAAGGAGTCTATGACTAAAGTTCTCTTACTCCTTCTGTCTTAGAAGGGAAGGGAAGGTAGGTAGGGAATCTAGAACAGAAAAGGGAAATGGTAAATCCACCAGTAGTTCCACTGTGATAAACCAGGCATTTGGTGTTGATAGCCTAAGTCCTATATTTCAGGGGTATGCAAGGACCTTCCTCCAGGTGGGGCTGGGGTTCAGCTGTGTGGGACCCAGGGCTGGCTTCACTGGCAGCCAGTCCTCAACCATCTTTATTAGTGCCCTGCCAAGGCCAGGACCTGCCAAACTTCCATCCTCAACCACCCCTCCACCGGCTCCTCACATGCAAACAATGGCCAAGTTCTACTCGTTCTGCCTCCAGGACATCTCCCAAAGCTGTTCTCACCTGTTCCTGGTACTGGCATGCTAACTCAGGCCACCGTCATCTCTTTCCTGAGCCACATGCAGTTTTCCGATCACCTCCCCACTCTTACACTCTTGCCCCGCTCCAGTGCACTCTCTGCGTTTCAGCCCGAGCACTGTGTTCAGAGCACGCATCTTATCACAATTCCCCTGCCTAAAGCCCCTCATGAACCAGTGACCCCTGTCCACCAGAGGATAAACTCCCAACTCCTTGGGGTGGATCCAAGGCGTCCCATGAGATTGCACCCCCTCTCACCTCTGCATTGTCGATGAAAGAGCTCCTCTCCCCTTTTCCAGCTGCCTTGCTCCTCATCTTCCCAGGCCGGCCCATTCTTCTAGGAACCTCCTTTTTTACTGAAGGATGGTTGACACATGATTCATTGCAGGTGTACGACACAGTGATTGGATAAGTCTGTATGTCGTGCTGTGCTCACCACCTGTGTTGCTACCGTCTGTCACCATGCAGTGCTATCACACTACCGTAGACTATCGTCCCCGTGCTGCACCTCTCATCCCTGTGGCTAGTTCACTCCATAACTGGAAGCCCGTACCTCCCACTCCCCTGCACCTGTGTTTCCCATCCCCCCTCTCCCTCCCCTCTGGCAACCATCATTTTCAGGAACTCTTTCTTGAGGTCCCTTCTGCGGTTGGGCTCCATGCCCCTCCCTGGGGTCCCCCCCCACCCCAGCACGGGCCACACTGCCCTGTAACTCATTTCAGGTGCCCTCGTCCCCAGGCTGTGAAGGGCTTGACCGCCTCTTTCATCTGCCCTGAGTTTTCAGCACTTGGGACAGTGCCAGGCACCCAGTAGGGGCTCAGGGAACATCAAGCCATGAGAGCCATGGAGAACATCCAGAACAATCTCATTTTCTAAATGAGAAAAACTCACACTCAGAGAAGTCGCTCAACCACCCAAGGTCACACAGCTGGTGTCGCCTGAGTCAGAATCCAGATCCCCCCAGCTGCAGACAGACTGACTCCAATGGGCACCCCCTGAAATCTTTCACCGTGCACACTCTCAGATGTCTGTGTCCCCAGGCCATTGCCATCCTTGCCTGCCAGGGAAGCGGAAGCCGGTGTCGGGACAAGCAGAGGCCAGAGGTTACCATGGCCTCACGCAGGCTGCTCAGCTTCCCTCTCCCTCCCTTACATAAAACTGTTGCTAACAGTTACCCAAACCGCTGAGCCAAATACTATTCTGGCCGCGGTCATGTTATCAAACGAAACCCAGTCTGCCTGGGGCCTGCCAAGTACCTTTCATGGCCAGTTTGTATTTAAAGGAGAGGAAAATGTAAATTTATCAGACGACTCAAGCAGTTCTGCTTGGCAGCTGGCGGAGGGGCCAGGCGCAGAGGAGCGGGGTACTGCTCGTCGGCTCAAAGAATGAGGGGACGCGTGCCAAATGGGCTCCTGATACAATTGACGTTTCTAGTTTGTACCGAAAATGAATTTCCTCTACCCTCAGACCAGGGCCCTGAGAGCCAAATCTAGTATTCACCTCAGATCCCCTCTTGCTGCCTGTAAACACAGCAGAAACGTACGGCCCAGAGCATCTTGAATTAAACAGCTTGTATGGAGCCGGAATTCTTGGCTTTCCAAACAAGTTCCAGATCCTGGCAGAAGAGGACAGCGACTAGGCTAGGGGAAGTTCACGTACTCCCTCCCACTGCCTCTAAAAGCAAATTGACGAATGAAACCTCCAGTTCATTTGTTTCTTGGGAGCCAGAATGATGCTGGATCTAGACTCTGAGTTCGAATCCTGACTTCACCACTTACCCGTGGGAGGACTTGGGCAAGTTGTTTAATGCTTTAAGTTTCAGTTTTCTCATGGTGGGGGATATACTACTACCTGCCTCATGGTTTGTCAGGATTAAGTAAGGTTATGAAAGTACAGCTATGAGTAACCCTATGCGTAACCCCTGAAATTGTGCAGTATACAACCTGTGCCACCATACATGGCAGCCCTGGGGAAGAAAGACAGAGGTGAACTAGCTTCCCTTTAAGGTCACTTCTAGTGGAGAGGATCCCTGATGCTCCATGTAGGCTCCTATAGAGTCTGGAAATAAAGGCAGTGGCTTGAAAGTTATCCCTCTGTGGGTGGTTAGCCTCAGAAAGTTAGAAAAGGGAGCATCTGTCATGTATGAAGCCACAGTGTGGGGTGGAGAGACCGGTCTGAACGATAGGGAAACCTGATTCATTGCTCAAGGAAACCTGTACAATATATGAACTCTCTACACTAGCAATGCCTAGTAGAACTTTCTGCTGTGACGAAAATTGTCGCAGTCTGTGCTTTACGGTGTGGTGGCCACTGGCCACCTCTGGCTTGTGGGATACTTGAAACGTGGCTGGAGCAACCAAGCAACGAGGTTTTACCCTTTATTTAATTTTAAACGGTTCAAATTTAAGTGCAAACAGCCACACTAATATCGCGCTACCCTACTGGACAGTTCAGCTCTCGAATTTATAGTGTTCAGATTTCCGTACACCAAGACAGAGAACCTGGATAATAACAGCTTCTTTACCTTTAAAGTGTTTCCGGGATGCCAGGCTGGTGCCCCGGACTTTCTCTCATTTTGACAACTCCCAGCAGACATTTGAGAAAGAAACCAACATCCCCTCTTTCGAATGAGGGAAGAAGTCCCGGAGGCTAAGGTCTTGCCCACGGTTATGAGGGAGTGGGGTGGCGTCGACGGGCCGCACGCCCTGCTCTTCCTCCCACCCTGAATGCTTCCAGCGCAGGCTAGTGGCAAAGGGCAGGAACTCCATCCTCAGACAGCTGGGGAGAAGGGCCGATTGCCCCAACATTTCATCCAGCTCAGATGCTCCTGGGCTGTCTGGGATGGTAAGTCAGGGCCGGTTCCATTAGAGAAGCATGGGGCAGGGTGGCATTTGTAGGTGATTAGGGGAGCAGCCGTCTGGTGATTGGGACAGAGTCTGGGGGGGATGCATGCACGGGGACTGCAGCAGAGGAAGAGGCTAAAGGTGCTTGGGGATGAAGTTATGCTCTTAATGGGGGTTCCGGCCGCTCAGCCAGAGCAAGACAGGAAGGGTGCGAGCAGAGTCAGTAATGCACCCAGGTCAGTGCACGGATCGCAAAGGCCATGAAAGCCTTTCTTTTTTTTTTTTTCCCCAAATACTTTTATTTTATTTTTTCAGTGTTACAAGATTCATTGTTTATGTACCACACCCAGTGCTCCATGCAATACGTGCCCTCCTCAATACCCACCACCAGGCTCGCCCATCCCCCCACCCCCACCCCTCCAAAACCCTCAGTCCCTTGTTCTGAGTTCACAGTCTCTCATGGTTCTTCACCCCTCC
>CM052892.1:14929298-14972464 GCA_028534135.1 Potos flavus | reverse complement strand
TGGCCATTGCTGCTATGAAAGCCTTTCTGCCTGTGGCGTGCATCTGGCTCATGCCTTTAGGGGCTCTGCTGCGGATATGGCAGTGTCCTCACACCAACTCTCTCCAGGCAGGGGCGGCGTCCGGTTGCAGCATTGCCAAAGGTTCGCCTGGGCCCTCCGGGCTTCCTAGAGCAAGTTAGAAACTTCACAGGAGGTGGGCAGGACCAAGGAGATCCCCCACTGCCGCCCACTTGTTTTATAGATGGGACCTCCGGAGCCCAGAGAGGGGAAGAGTCTCGCCCCAGGTCACATAAGCAAGGCACCAGCAGAGTCAGATCTCCACGTCTCTGCTCTCCTAACCAAGTCATTGCCCACTCCTGATTTTCTGCCGCTCCTTTCTCATACACGTGGGGCTACATGTCACCCTTATACCTTACTTGGAAGACGCAAAGTGCGTATAAGGGCACTGCCTGGGAATTAAGTAATTAATAGCAGCAGGGATTTATTGAGCATTTCCTACTTGCCAGTCCCTGGGCTGAGTGCTCTATACAGACCACTTTACTTCAGCCCCACAGCATCTGTCTGGCATTACTGCCCCATTCTGTAGATGTGGAAGCTGAAGTCCTGTGAGTTAAGGTGGTTTGCCCCATGCTATGTAGCCAGGAGTGGGGGCCCTGAGATTGCTGTTCCTCGATCAGCCTGTGTCCAAAGATTAGCCCTTTATGTCCCGCTCTGAGGCTGCCACGTGTCTCTCTGCCATTATTTTGTCTATTTCCATTTCTGCTAAGGAGAAGAAATCCAATTCTCCCTCTCCCCTCCTCTCCCCGCCTCTCCCCACCTCTCCCCTCCAGTGTAGCAGACGCACAGAGGCTTACCGTCCGGAGACCCGCTTCCGGCATCGGCCATCCTCAGGTCTTGGGCGTGCTGCCTTCCCACGTGGGCTGCTGCCATTTCTAAAATGTGGGTGGTGCTTGAGTGGATTCTAGAGACACGGCAGCGGAGTGGCCTAGAGCCGCCCCTGACACTGAGAGAGCCCCGTGTGTGTGTTGAGCTCTTACTTACTTACTCGGGCCTCATGATGACTCTGTCAGGCAGTGGACCCCATGCCCATTTAATCGCTGAGAAAATTAAGGAACCCAGAGAGGTTAAGGAGCCTCCCCAGGTACTCACAGCTAGGAAGTTGCAGGGCTGGGATTCGAATCTATGTAGTTTGGCTCGAGTCTGTGCCCCTAGCCGTTACACTAGCATCATTTAAAAGACTCACTTTTTCACCTAGCTGAGCCTCAGTTTCCGAACCTGCAACAAGGGTATGATTTCGACTCTACTGTGTCATTAAAAGGGTTTTTAAATGCCTGTAAAACACTTGGCACATAATGGGTATTTAATAATATGATTATTGTATGCCGTTAGCACTCTGTGGGCCTGTGTGACTAAAGAGGGTTTGAGAGAGTACACATGCATTTTTACAGACGGACTCACAGGCACAGAGAGGCAAAATGTTTTGCTGAGGGATGCTCAGCCCCCTGGGGCGAGAGTTCACCTTAGCGCGCAGAACTGTGCATTCAGAGCCAAGTGTACCCGGTGGGCTCCTTGCCCAGTGCTCTTGGGTTCTCTCAGATGGCGTCCTCAATGTCAGGTCTTCCATGGTCACCCTAGACTTAACATCAAGGGTTCATTCCGAGGCTCTGTCCTAGCTGGTACATAAGTCCTGAGTGCACCAAGATCTAGTCCTAAAGGGGAATTCGGAGATCCAGAAAGACTCTGGAAAATCTGCTGTGCACAGGGCACAGCGAGGGCAAAGGTGCGGAGGTGGGAAGCAAGAGAAATGTGCAGGAGAGAGACCCGCTAACTGTGAGACTAGAAGGAGAGACGGGTGCATGGCCAGAGATGGGGCTAGATTTGTCTTCTGGCTCCACCGTGGAGGCTCTGGAGTGCCAGGCCACAAGTGCGACTTGTTTGGAAGGTGACCGTGTCTTAGCAGAAGGCGGCATACTTGTTTGGAGCAGATTTGATCAGCAGCCGAAAGTGCCTGATGAACCAGGCAGAAGCAGGGGGGCTGGAGGCAACAAGACCAGGGCCTTTGCTCCCCTCTTCCACGGTGGAGCCTTGTACGGTGGATTTCTCCATGGCGAAATTCCCTGAGAAGATTCCAGCTAGTTCTAATACGTTCTCTGCTGCAAACCAAGGTCCCCAGCCAACTCTGGCCCACGTAGTGCTGAGGTCCGCAGCCCTTCAGGGGCTGGAGGCCAAATGCATCATAGGCCCAGGCCAAGGCTCCTATTCCCCCGAGGGCCCAGCAGAATCATGGGGCCGGGGGCCTGGGGCTCCAGGAGGGCGAGTCGCTTCTCTGAAGCCACATGAAGCTGCCTAAACTCTCCCCGAGCTCACGCAGAACCTCCGGGGGTGGACTCCGCAAGACGTCCCACAGCTGCACGCTCGGGATGGACCACCCTTGTCCCGCAGCCACCGACGCTTCCACCGCAAACGGACAGGCCCACGGGAGGCCCGGAGAGGGCCCCCCTCTCTCTCCTGAATCCTGTCTCCTTGCAGCTGTTTTCTCAGACACGGCAGCTTCCGCCTCATCAGCCCTTTCGGCGCGTTGATTCACTTCCTCCTGCGTGCGCTCGTCCATCTAGTCCCTCATTCACCCGTGTCTTCATTTGCTCGCTCACGCCTGTGTCCCCTCACCCACACGTTCATTCCTGTTCTTGCTTATCGAGCAAACTCATTCCGTAACTCTCTGCCTGTTCACCCCATCTTCTGTTCAGCGGTTCTAGAGTGAACACGAGTATCTACCGGGTGATGAGTGAATGGACCAGGTGGTCGGGACCTTGATGCACTGTGGAGAGGCCCCAAGGATGCGGGGACGGAGGGGGCGCCGTCGGGGGCCCAGAGGAGTTCCTCCTCTAGGTGGGAATGGATGGTAAACAGAGGCAGAGCGTGTAGAGACCTTACGGTGGTGCGCCCTGCAGAGTTAGAGCAGTGCTAGGACGGGGTCCGCCGGGCCAGACAAGGGGTCAGGGCGGGGAGGGAACCCAGCAGCAGGAGGAGTGGGGGCGCAGAAGCATGGCGGCGGGAGAGCGCCTGGGGTGCATTTGAGAGTATAGGCAATTTAAGCCAAAGTTTAAGGTTGGTGGTGGTGCCGCAGGGAGCAAAGCCATGGGGAGTGAGCCAGAGTTAAGGCCCTGAGGGCTCTGGAGGCCAGCCATCTGAATGGAAGCTGTGCGGCCTAGGGGCCAAAGCATAGATATTCACCCTAGTGGAGCACACTCGGCTCCTCATAGAGAGTTTCTCTTCTTAACGAAAGCTTGGAAGAGGGAGAGAATAGACAGCTTGTTCGGCAATGGAGGGGCCCTGGTCCAGACACCACCCAGGGTTCTCCATTCTCAAGGGGTCGAGTCCAAACTCATACACTGACATTGAAGGCCCCACCCGCGTCTGCCCTACCAGCCCCTCCTCCCTTGGCTCACAAGGTGAGAACCCGTGGGGAACTCTCTGCTGCCCACTATACTTCCTTGCATTTGCACGGGCCCTTTGGCCTTCCAGAAAGGTCTTTCTCTCCCTGTTCTGCCTGTGATTCTGTGCATGCTTGGAAACTCTTTTCCATAGATCACCTCCTCTACAGGGCCTCCCTGCTTGCCCCTGACAACCGAGTACTCTCCCTGTGGCCTCACAGCATAGCACTGAGCACCGTTGTACTGATATGGCTGGCTGCTCATTGACTGTCTTTCTGGCCCACGTTACTTTTGAACCCCACAGAGCTGGGCACAGAGTGGGCACTAAGAAATGGTCCTTGGATTCAGGGGCAGGTCTAAAGTATCTGCAGAGTGGGACCTCCCATTAGAATCCCAGACTCTGAAATCGGGCTCGGAGCGAGGATGGAGCCCGTACATTGTATGTGCTTACTGCCTTGTGGAAGATCGAGAAATTGTGTAATGCCTGTGCTAAAGAATTGGGGGAGGAGGGCACTGATAGAAGTACCCCCACACCACCCTCCGGGTGCCATTACTGCTGGGACAGAATGGAATGGAACGGAATGGAGTGGAAGGAAGTGACCTGGAAGGCAAAGCTTCTGACCTGCCAAGTTCGCAAGTGGCAGAGCCCTCCTGTGGGGTACTTTCTCAGTGGCTGAGAGGAAACAAGCTTTGCTGTATACCTCCCCCCCCAGACAGCTCCAGGACCCGTGTTCTTACCTACTGTGTGAGCTGGGGTGTGTTTGGGTGTGTTTGGTCACCTACCATCTCAGTTAAAAAAAAAAAAAATCAACATAGAAATCCGTCCGACTGAAATCTCTGAAAGAGCTCGAAGCTAGGGTTCAGGAAACATGGGAGTTAGGCTCCCTGGAGAGCTCTAAGCGCATTTCTTCCCACCTTGAGTCCTCAGTTTCCCCATCTGTCAAGCAGAGATGTTAACAGTGCCTCTATTTTTGGGCGATTGGGTTTCTACCAACACTTCCAGGGCTCTGGGGAGATGAGGAACGGTTTCCTCTGTCACTCGGAGGGGCTGATTACGGTGAGGGTGGCCGTCCCTCCGGGTCGCGCTGACTATTCTTCTGTGGTCTGTGCTGCTCAGGGACACGGGAGCAACATCATCCACTGCCGGAAAGATGGCACCTGGAGCGGCTCCTTCCATGTCTGCCGGGAGATGCAAGGCCAGTGCGCGGCCCCGGACCCGCTCAACGGCAACCTCAAACTGCAGTGCCCGGAAGGCTATGCCATAGGTACGGTGGGTGCAGGGGCGGGGGAGGGCAGGGCCTTCTGGGAACCCGGGGCCAGCGCCTCGCTGGGTGACCGGGCACCTCTCGCTCGCGATGCCCTGTAGGAGGGAGACAGAGATGAGAGACCAGGTCCTGTGCTCCCAGAAAGAGAGTTGAGGGTGCACGTGTTGGAGAAGACAGTCAGTGAGTGTGGAGAGTCCTACTGGAGCACAGAATCGCTGACCGCTGTGGCGGGGGACCCAGGAGGCTCCCGGGGGGAGGGACGTTTCTGTAGGGATTGGAAAGAGCTTGTTGGGCAGGAGATGGGCTTCCAGACAGAAGGAACCATGCGGCACGAAGGGAAGGAGCTGGGAAAGCACACGCCCTATTTCAGAAAGCAGTCGTGGTCCGGGGTTCATCTTAAATTGTGTATAATACTAATCCTTCGTGAGTACCTACGGCGGGTTAGGTCCTGCAGCAAACACTTGACAGGTACTTTCTCCTGCCTGCTCAGTGACCTATGACAGATGAGATGGAGCCTCAAAGGGATACCAGGGCTCTCCCCGAAGCCAGACTTCTCTCTCACTCTGAAGCCCCAGTTCTTTCCCTGGCACCTCAGTGGCCTCCAGGCAGGAGGATAAATAGCACATTGAGAATACTATTTGTGTGGCGATAGGCTAGCTCACAAAGTGCTCACAGTGAGGGGAGACAGCCTGGGGTTCGAGGCCAGGGATTCTCCTGGTCGAAACCAGGCATCTGGACAGAGGCATTAATCACCAGCTCCAAGGCTTTCTGGGGAGCTGGGCATGCATTGAGTCTGACCTCAGTTGAGGGCAGTGATGCTGACCTCTTGGGCTGATTCCCTAATTGACCATGATGAAAAGCCCAGGGAATTGGATGTTCTTTCTCATGGCCAGTGTGATTTATGGGATAATCACCAGGGATGTCTGGAGCAGGAGGTTATCACGCACACACTCACTCCCACTCCCACGGAGCCCACAAGTTCTGCATCCAGCAAAACGGGAGCTGTCACTTCTTGTCCAGAAGCAAGGCCTGTGTTCGGAGAGGGGAAGTGTGTGGGGCCCCTGACCACTTCCTTTCAAAGATGGAAACATAGAGCCTGAGAGCGCGCGTGCCTTCTTCACCTAAAAGCAGACTGCACTGAGCCCAGCGCACTGGCTCCTAAGTGGGTGAGAAGAACCTCCAAGTGCGAGGTTGCTCTCTCTGATGATTCAGAAGGTACTTGAGGTTCCTGTAAGCCACCAATCCAAAGGACTCTGACCAGGACGGTTGCAGAAAGGGGTTATCTTGCATGATCTGCCAATATAGGCATTCTGGAAGGTTGGGGCAACAGGGGTAGCATTGGTCGATAACATTGGCTGCTTTACCCCAAAGCCAGTGCTTTCTTCTGCCACCATTCCTGACGGGTGGTGCTAGACAGTCTGTGATAGGGTCCCTGCCCCCAACTCAGTCACGATGCACAAGTGAATATTCAGTTACACTCATGACTGGTATTAAGTGTTCGTGGAAGGGAAAACTTTGATTAAGAGACTTCTATTTAAAAAAACAAACAAACAACTTTTAGAAACGGACTTCCTCCACAGATACACTCAAATATATTTTCACACATGCAAAAATAAACACAAGCACAAATGTTTAATAACCAAACAGACGCAAACACACGCAGCATGAACTCATGCCTGGCACGAGCACATCAGCTAAATACGGCACAACCACATCACCTAACACACACACACACACACACACACACACGTGTGACATACAACCACACACGTCCCAAGCACAGACACATTTGAGGCCCCGAAACATGTTATAGACAAAGAAAGGTGCCCAGACACCTTTCTGCCCCCGGGTGCGGACACCGCCCTCACAGTCCCGCCGCGCACGGCCCGGCTCTGCGCTCGCCCAGCTAGACGCAGGCACACGTGTGGCCGTAGCGTCCCTTTGCCCACCGAGCTTTCTCAAGGTCAAGCAGAAAGGGAAAGAAGTCGGTATGACACAGGAGCCTGGCTGTCCTTCCCTTCCCTGTGCCCATGTCCCATCGTCAGGCACATGCCTCTTTTATGAGTATGGTGATCCATGGTGGCGGGCCGTTGGGGAAGGGGGGCAAACGCGGGAGCTGAGAGGGAAAAGGCAGTGTGGGACCCTGGGAGACAAACATTGGGAAGAAGGCAAAACTGGTTTCCCTCTTGACCTCCAGGTCCCTCCCCTTTGTCACCTCCAAAGACCCCCAGATCAGAAGCCCAGGCTGGGCCCCTCCCTGTGGAGAGCCCCCCTCACCGAGGAGGGGATTTGATCCAAGGCCTTATAATCAGGGGTGAAGTCCCTTCATGTGGGCTTGGGGGCTGGAGGACATTGTGGAGCCCCCTCCCCGGGCAGCACAGGCCCGCTTCTTTGACTGTTAAGAGCCCTCAGAAAGTTGCTAGTGCCCCCCCCCCCCGCCCCTGCCAGCCTGGGGCTGCCACCCTCCCTCCTTCTCCCGGGGAAGGAGAGGCAGGGGCCCGGTGAGATCACCCTCTGTAATGATGCCAGTTCCTGCTCATATATCACAACACGGCAGCCTGGTCCGAAAGCCCCAGCCCTGGGGGAGGGGGAGTGCAGGGGAGGGAGCTGCAGGGAAGGGGAAGGGGGGACGGGGCTGCTGCTGAGCAGGCCAGGTATGGCCTCCTGCGTGGACCATATTTTCCCCTTTGTTCCCCTCCTGGGAGAAGAGAGCCTCTGGCTTTTCCTCACAGGCTGCCTCTTGCTTTTGCAAAAGAGGATTTTATCATCACAGCCTTGTTTCTACCTCGCTCCCTAAATACTCCTTTAGATCTGATCTCGTGATAAACACTCAGCACTGACTTTCTCCAGCTGCTTCGTGACTCCCCCCGCCTTATTCCCATCACTCATCTTTTTGATATTTTTGCAATCCCCCCCGACCCCCGCCGCCTCATTTCTTTTCTCTCCTCTACCTTCCTTTCTCTTCCCTCTGTTGGGCTCCCCTGTATCCATTGCTGGGCTCAGAAGGCAGAGGGGCGTGGGTTTTAATTCACGGGCCCCTGGTCGCCTGCTTTGTAACCTGAGCTCCACACGCATCTCTAACCTGAGAAATGGGTGTGATGACAACCTGTCCCACGGCGCAGGGCATTCAGGAGAACGAGTGACATATGAAAACCACCTGTGTGGCCAGGGATCTGCACCCCCTTTCTGGGCTCGGGGCCCTGTGTTTAAAGTGAAGAGGTTTTAAACACTGTCCTAGGCCTGCCCCTCCACCCTCGTCCCTTCTTCAGTCCTGGTGAGTCTCTCAAAGACTCAGAGACCAAGATGGCAACAAGAAGGGCCCTTGTAGATAGACTATATATACATATATATGTGGTGGGGGGATATTCACATAGACATCACACACACACTCGCACATGTGTGCACCTGCTAGGGAGCCTTTAGAACGGCTACTGGAATCAAGTTGGCTGTCTCTTGGGACCCATTTAATGTTCAGGGGTGGTCCTGGTATTAAGGCAGGGGAATGACCTCCTTAGGACCTTGATCAGATTCTGCCACATCCATTCTTTCCCCACAGGAATGAGCCTGGATTGAGAGGCCTGGAGACACCTCCTGGGATAGGCTTGACTCTCAGGAGGTTCACAATGTGCGAGGGCAGGGTAGAGAATGAATGCACCAAATTATAGTCAACTTGCCAACCCACAGCTTCAAGCCAGCTGTCCCTCACCAAGGGTTGCTGTGTACCCGCCTGTCCCCGTTTATCATCAATGCCTCTGTTTTTTCATTCCTTTATCCACAGATCCAGTCTTGTATTCATTCACGCCCCCAGCTGGGTACCCATGTCCTCCTGTGCGTTCTCCCGCTCCCTCAGTCCCTTGTCCACGGACGCATGCACTCAGTCCCTGTCTCTCTCTCTCATTTCACAAATCCTTGCTGTTATGCATGGTGCCAGGCTCCCCGTGCCAGGGAACGGGGAGAACAGAGAGGGCTGGCCTCAGGAGTTTATAGTCTGGCAGGGAAGAGAGCCATCGATACAACCATCCCTAAGCCCATGGGAAGGGGTTAGTGCCTGTGAGGGGGCCTGGTCTGTCGGGAAAGCAGGGAGGGCTCCTCGGAACAGGCAGCACTTGGATGGAGGTCTGAAGGATCATTAACTGTGCACTAGTTGAAGAAGAGTAGACGGGTCTAAAGGCACAGGGAAGGCATGTGTGGAAGCCCCTCGCAAGCAGAAAGCAAGGGGCTGGGAGGGCTGATGCCTCCTGGACCATCCTTGCGTGGCAGGCACCAGGCTAGGCTCACAGATGAGTCCCCCTCATCCCTGTGCTTCTAGGACATCACTGTAACTGTGGAAAGGTAGGCACAGGGAGGGCGTAAGGCCAGCACTCAGAGACTCATCATTGCTGAACACTGCTCTCACTCAGCCGCAAAGATCATGGCCGGCTTCTTGGAGGATTTGAGCTGGGCCATGAAGAACTGATAGGATTTGACCTTGAGAAGGCAGATGGGGGTGATTTTGGGGAAGGGGTGAACGGGAGCAGAAATATAGAGGCAAGGGGTTGTGGGACTCCAGTGAAAAACCTAGGGCCATCTGGCTGGACCACCCAAAGTGTGAAGATGGTTAATGGGAGATGAGATTGACTAGACCATGGGAGCCCGTGGATGCAGGGCAAAGGGGATTACACTTTGTCCTGCCTGTGGGGAGCCTTGGAAATGTTCTCGAGCAGAGGAAGGGCATGACCAAATGGGGCTCGGGGCCAACGAACGTGGCGGTAGGTGCAGGCTAGACGGGAGGCCAGAAGAGAGTCAGGGAGACCTGACTGCCCCGCTGGGAGTTCATTCTTTCCACTGTCCTCAAGGCTGGGATGGCCGGCCCACGGGGGACCAGGAGCGACAGGGCCCGCACTGTGGGAGAGAGCAGCCCGTGGGCATAGGGGGCCCGGGGGCTGAGCTGTGGCCTCACACTGTGCTTGCCCTCAGGGTCGGAGTGCGTCACCTCGTGCCTGGACCACAACAGCGAGCCCGTCATGCTGCCAGTGAACGTGACCGTACGGGACATCCCCCACTGGCTGAACCCCACACGGGTGGAGGTGAGTGACAGGGCTGTCCCTGGTGGCTAGGGGAGGGAAATGACCCTGTGGACACTTCCTGTGCCCTGGTCCTGAATTAGTCCTTTCGCACACGTTCAGTCACGGTCTTATCACACCTGTTCTGTGGGGCGGGCTCTGTTCACGATCACTTCTCCAGGCCTCCAGCCTTTCACACTTGCCCTTGGCCAGGCCTGTGCGAAGGACCTTTTATTTACTGTTCCATCGAATCCTGATGACAGCCTAGGAATAAGAGGACTGTTGTCCCCAGTTGAGAGGTGAGGACACGGAGGCACCGAGAACACACAGAAAGCAGAGTCAGGTCACAAACCTCTGTCTGACCGGAGTCTGTACTTGCGAGGAGAGCGCGATCTGGCTTCTCTAGACAAGCTCTGGGAAGGCCTTCCGAGTGCCGTGGCCTCGATTTCTGGTATCCTTCTCACCGCTTCACTTGTTTGGTGGAAAGCAACTCATATATGATCTGGGGAACCGGTAACACCCATTGCTTAGGAAGCACCCACTGTGTTTCCGTGCCCGGCGCCAACACACGAGATTGTATTTAAGCCTCAGAATTATTGTATGGAGCAGGGGGCATCTCCCGCAGTCCCTGCTTCGGGACACAAAGATCTCAGGAGTGAGGACGGGCCAGCACGGGGGCTCAAACCCGAGCCCGAGTCCAAGGGCAGTGCTCCTCCCGCAGTGTCAGTGTCCAGCTGGCGTGGCCCTGGCCAGGGGCCGTGTGGGCTCCACCTCCCGGCAGCCGCCGTCCTTGCCCAGGTCCACCTGGGTGCTGGCCACTCCCCCTGCTCTGCGTGTCACCTGGTCCATCCGTGACCCTACCGCAGAAGCAGGACCCCACTCTTGCCCTCAAGGGCAGCACAGACCCCGGGCCTCATGCACCCATTCTGGGCACAGGCTCAGCCTGGACAAAGGGAAAGAGGGCAGCAGGGCATGCAGGGCAGTGTCCGGCAATGTCCCTGTCAGCCAGCCTCTCCACCCGGGGGCGGTGGGGCCTCGCTGTCTGCCCTCCTGCTGCAGATTTCGCTCCGGATAGCCAGGCAGAACCCGATACGAGGTGTACTGTTTCTCAGATGAGCTGAGGGCGTGATCGCGAGGGCTTACTCAGCACCGGCCCGTGGCGCTGGTGCTGGACTTGGATACCCACTCTGCTCCCCTGTGCACCCCAGCGTTCTTCTCCTTCCCTCCTCTCCCCTCCCTCCTTCTCCCCAACTACCCGCCGCCCCATCTCCAACTCAAGCCCCTTTTGCCTGCTTCTGTCTCCACTCCGTTTCTCTCTCCCAACTCCCAAGACCTCGATCACCTTGTTCCACGTCCCGCCCACCCATACTCTTTCCCCTCCGTCTGCCCCTGACTCTCCCATGCATTCCCTAGACAGCCCTGTTTCCCCGACCTCACGCTCCTCATCTGTTTCCTGCCTTCCTCATGCCTTACCCCACTGCTAACCCGGAGACCCGCACAGATTCTCACTGAATGCCCCGGTGAATGCCAGCATGCTGTCCACACCCAGGGGCACGCACAGAACCCCCGTGTCAGAAGCTCACGGAAGTTGGAGATCAAGTACAAGCCCCTCATTGTACAGGTGGAGAAACTGAGGAGCATCGAGGGAGGGGATTAGGCCAGGGTCACCCAGGAAGCAGAGCCAGGAGCCTGTGCCATGCCTCCCCTCCCTTGCCCTTCCCACCCCCTCCCTCTCCCCTGCCCTGCTTCCACATACCCCAGAGCAGGGGAGTTACACTCCTACACAGAGCAGACACAGGAGACCTCCCTCCTACCCCAGTACCGGAGGTCTTCTCTGCCTGGGACTCGGACCAGTTTCCTCTGACCCAGCTCCCACTCAAGCCTTTTCTCTGCCCCCGGGTGAATTCCCACCCTTCCCTCTGTGAGCCCCGGGCACTAAAGAGTTCAGTTATAATTCACTGTGAAATAAATCCAGGGATCTGAAAGCCTTCGAGCCCCCCCTTCCCCAGTTGCCCACCCGCCGCCTGCCCGCCCCAGCCCCCACCCAGTTCCCTGGTCTGCCGGCCCTTTATTGATGCCGGCCTACGGAGAGAGCCATAACGAGGTTCAGACCTCCACCGGTCTCCGGAGGCCTCATTATCCAGGAGGAAAAAAATGTGGTAGAAACAGGGAGGAGGGTGAAGGGCAGAGATTGATGATTTCCAGGAATAAGGCAGAAAAGCCGGCCTCTGCTGCACCCTTGCCCCTTGGGTGGTGAGAGCTACGCAGAAACAGAGCGGCTAGAGCAGGCGCCGCCAGGCCAGAGCAGAGGCCCCGGGAGCCCCGCGCTCCTCGGCCTGCCTCCCAGGGCCTGGCAGGGCGCATGGGTAGGGGCCGCCCGGCTCCAACTCCTTACCTTTGTCCCCTGTCCCCGGGGAAGGAAGTGCAGGGCCAGAGCTGACATTTCCTGGATGCCGCCTGTGAATCGGGCACGGGGTCGCCCTTCCTGTACACCCCTTCCCCACCCCCACACACCCCGTAAGGTGGGTTTTAGTCGCTCCCGTTTCCAGTGGAGGAAGTGGAACCTCAGCCGGGGGAGCCCCTTGCCTGAGAGGAAGTGAAGGGAGCCCCTGGCCGGTCTCATGTTCAGTTGTCCCCGGCTGCCCGTGCAGACTCTGCTGGACATACGACAATAATAATAAAGGCCAACCATTTACTGACTGCTCACCAGAGAGCATGCCGGATAGTCCACCACTGGCTCTCCGTGCGCCCGCCTGCAGCCCCCCGGCCCGGAAAACAGCCGCCATCTAGAACTCTGACTTGTAGCATTTGCCAATTACCGTGGTGTCAATGTTCCCCCCATGGCAGATGTCCGGGTTCCCAAGTTGCCCTCACTGCACACACAGCTGGGATGGGACAGGCACCACTGCCTCTCCTGGGCCCACTCGAGCCGGCCGAAGCCCACAGTGGCACATGGCACATGACAGCCTCTATTTTAAGTACTTTCCACGCATCGGCCTATGTGATGAGAACAACGCCTACTTAGATGAGTGGGAGATGGACACTGAGATCACGTGCTGTGATGAGCCCACCACGGCGGCGACCTTTGCACAGGCAGGCCCACGGTCCTCTTACTTACCACCGTTTCTCCCCTTCGTGCCTAGCTCACGGTGGGTGCTCGCTAAATACTTAGGGTCGCGGGGTCAGGTGACCAGGGTTCTAGTTCAAGCCTGGGCATGTTCTTGCTGTCTGTCCTTGGACAAACCGTATCACTCCTGTAAGCTGGAGTTTGCCCGTCTGTGGAATGAGAGATAGGCCTGGATCAAGAGTCCCAAAGTCAGATCCCATGGGAATCAGGCTGCTGGGGTAAGTGGGTGAAGTAGGCCAGGCGTGTCATTCTGTATGTTACATACCTAGGCATGTTATTAATAACAGTAGCAGGATTTACTAGACATTTCAGACACTTAAAATACAACCACCCAGGTACATTTTACCCAATTTAAGAAATGACTCTCTAAATTTTCTTCTTATTGAGATTTAATGCACACGCTGATCCTACGTGTAAGGTTTGATCAGTGTTCATGTTTGTGGCCACTCCTGAAACCTCTCCCCAGGTCAGGATCTCTGGCTCCCCAGAGGTCATCCCCTCCCTGTGCCAGACAATGGTTGTGCCCCCAAGATCATGTCTACTGGGTTGGCTTATTTATTTTTTTTATTGAGGTATAATCGACATATAAAATTATATTAGTTTCAGGTGTACTAAAATTTTTAGGTTTACTTTCATAAAGAAAAACACTCTGTCCCTTTATTTTTTTAAAGTTCTCCCCTTTGAAAGCCGCCACTCCCCCACCCCCACCACCCCGCATGCACTGTTGGAAGTGATAGGGACACGGGGAAATCTTCCTCACATCTAATAAAGGACACAATACAAACTCAGCGACAGATGGCAATGTCTCTTGGGCTCAGTGCTGGAGAGACTGCAGGGAAAGGTGGAGACAGTGGTGAACTCTGGAAAACACATCCTGCTTCCCGCGGGGGCAGCTCGAGCCAAGTGTGGCAGTGTGGAAATGTGTGCCTAGTGTGCCCAGATTCTCCACGTTGTCTTGAGTATAAGAAATCTGGAGTCTTTAAAATACAAAATCTCTCATTTTTTTTAAATACCGGCAAATAATTTTGACTTCTGTCAAGCACATCGTGTGCCAAACGGAACATTTCTGTGGGTTGTGTAGTCCGGAAGCCATTGCATGAGGCGGGCTCCTGGCCCTGGGCATCTGGAATTCAGGGTAGCAGCCTCTCTGTCACCAGCTCTGGGGGAGCACCCCTGGTCCCTCCTCCACTGGTTCACGGCAAATGCAGCTCGTGGCCTGAGAGGCTTCTGATTCCTCTAGGCAGCCAGGAGCTTGGATTTTGTAATGGCTTCTGGGAAAAAGATGGAAGGAGGGAGGAAAGAGAGGAGAAGGAGAAGAAAGCGAGGGAGGTACTTAAGGGGGAAAAAAAAGGAAGTCACCATTTATTGAGTATCTATGACATGTGGGCACTATTTGTTAGGCAGGTCCAAATACGCCGCCTCCTTTTGTCTCCACCATACTTCAATGAGACCCACAGTGTCACCATTTTATACACGAAGAAGCTGAAGTTCTCCCTGGGTTTTCACTGCCCAACTCATGTAACTAATGTGTTTGGACCAGACTTCGAACCCAGGGCTGATTCTGCATTTTGTCTTGCAAGGTCACCAGCTTCTATGTCACAAATCGTAACCTGACACTGGCAGACAAAGGATGCAGAATTCATTCCTTGAAGGGAAGGCAGCCCTGTGGAAGGCCCTGTCAGGGGTCAAAAGTCTGGGGTAGAATGGTTCTGAGTGAACATGGGGTCCAGTCTACCTGAGGTGTAGAGGGGAGACAGCGCGTGCCCTGCAGGTGAAGCCATGCCGGAGAGATGTGTCCAGAAGACAGTGATTTCTCATTCACTCATTCGGTCACTGGTTCATTCACTCACTCAGAAACACTGATGAGGTCCTTCTAAATGGCAGATGTTCTTCAAGCACAAGGCATTCAGGGTGAAAAGTGCCTAGGCTTTTAAAGAAAGCCAGAAGCTCTATGCGTGATAACGGCAAACATCAGTTAAATGATATCATTCATTCACAGAAAGTCCTATACATCGAGGGAAGAATTCAGGAGGAAAGAGGGCTCATCGTAGAAGGTATCAGAAGGGGTGTCCAATCTGAGCCTCAGGATGGGGAGGCTCTCTTACGATGCTTACTTGCATGTCTTCAGCTCTACCTGGGGCCCCGTCTTCCCTGGGATTCATCTTGGAGACACTCTGCCCACCCCCACCCCCTGCCTGCTTCTCTCTCAAAGCCCTTCCACCTTCCTGAACCTTGGTCTTTCCATCAGGCCAAAGAGTAAACTATTTTATATTCATAGTTTTGGGGGCTAGGGGAATGTGAAGGAGAGTGTAGGGTTTAAATACAGACCTGGAAATCAGAGAGCTATGGGTCTACTTCCTGATGGTCCTTGCCTATGTGTATGGCTTAGAGCAGGTTGGTTAACTTCTCTGTGGTCCGTTTCCTCCTGTGTAGCCCAGACTCCAAAATAGTACCTCTCCTGTAGTTATGGTAAGAATTAAATAAAGATCTGAGGACAGGGCTTGTGTGGATGAGGATGAGGATGATGACAGGGTTGGTAACGGTGCTATGATGATGATGGTGGTGATGATAAAGACGATGATGATGGTGGTGGTGATGATGGTGATGGTGATGCGGACGGTCCCCGCGGCCAGGAAGAAAGGACAGTGTGTTCTTCTTAGGCACCACTGCAGGAAATGAAAGCCGCCTTACAAAACCTGGCCTGAAAGCACTCTCACTGGGCTGGAGGTCTCACTGGCATCCGAAGGAACAAGGCTGACATTTGAGGGGCCCCATCTGGGATCTCCCAATCTGTGCTGTAAATAGCCTGGCTTTCCCTTCAGCTCTTGCCGCTTGCCCCCTTCCAGCTCTGCTCACATACAGAGGGGCCCTGTAGTGAGTCAGGTAGGGCTGGCAGCCCTAAGGAACAGTGGAAAATCCAAAAGACTTGGAAAGATAAATAGGCTCATGTGGATAGTGTAAAAGTCCTTTCTCGGAACTCACGTCAGGTAAACCTCAGCTGACAGAAACTTGTACAACCACACCACAACACCCTACAGACGGATCGAAGTAGCTCTCAGATAGACAGGGGGAGGGACGGGCACCAAATACCTTGTGGGTCCCAGCCCTGCAGTTCTATCACTCGAGCCGTTACCAAGGGCCCCTCCGGCAGCCCTGGATTTTGGCTGGGGACAGACTCTCAGACGCAGAGATGAAATCCCGGGTCAGGTCTCACAGAGCACGAAAGCAGGTGATTCTCTCCACTTCTGGCCCTGTGGCTGGGAAGCAGAGGGCACCAAAGTAGCTAAGCCGGAAGAAAGCACTGGAGCTACTCACACTCCTTCATCTGGTCAACATATACTTGTTTGCTGTGCTCCAGGCCTGGTCCTGGGGAGACACAGAGGACACAGTCCCAGGTTCTCAGTTAATCATTCTCATACCATTTATCTCCGTATATCATCATGACAAGCCCATGATGTGATTTTCAGGACCCATTTCACAGACAGGAGAACCAAGCCTCAGAGTGGAAATTTACAAAGTAATTTCAAGTTGAACTGCTGACATACCCCATGCCCAAGGTCCTTCCCGAATGTCACCTCATCTAGGTGTATTGGGAGAAGGTAGAAAGGGGCGAGGCGTATTAGTGACGTAGTCCACGTAGTAGACTGGTTCGCAGATCTTCAGCTTAGGTCGTTTGCTTAAGACTTTAATTCTGCCTCTACTAAACTGGTCTTCTAGACACTATGCTAGGCATGGTAAGGGCTCCTCTGATGTTCTAGAAGAGAGGAAGACACGTAAAGAAAACACTGCCCATTGATAAAAATCAACATCTCAATTTTGAGATGTCACCATTCGTTTATAACAAAAACATTTATGGACCATCCTCCGTGTGCCAGACGCCATTCTAGGCGCAGATGATCCAAGGGTGAACCACAGGTGCTGTGTGGCAGAAAAGAAAGGCACCGACCCAGTCTTAGCCTGCTCTTGGAGTCACGTGATCCCCTTTGTTCCAAGCTCACCAAGAAACCTAATTACGGTTGGCCTCCCATACAGGTCTGCCTTCGGGGAGAAATTGGGTTGGTCACGTGATTTTCCATATTCTGACCCATATGACTGTTCATTTCTTAATGAAAATTAATCAGCTGGCAGTCGTCCAGGAGAGCAAGACCTGATCACATAGACCTCTGCGGCTGGTCCCTGACACTTACGTCTCATCACAGATCTAAGCATTTCCCTAGGTTTTCATGTTATTTTTTAAAGAAATCATTGTAATTTTGGCATGAAAAGTAAAGGCATCTATGGCAGAATAGAGAAAGGAGCTTCTAGGAACGTCATGTTAGCCCCATACCTTCCTAGTTGTTCTTTTCACCTCCTTTAAAAATTATTTTCATATTGAATTTTATGTTACAAGCTGCCTTAAATAATTTCTAAAGCGAGTGCTGGGTTTCAAGTCCTGGTTTCTTCACTAACCAGTTATGAAGCCTGGGGTATTTATTCTCCTTATGACCCAAGATTCATGCCCAACTCACTGCATGGTAACGAGTAATAAATAAGATAATGCATAAAGTAGTTAGCACCATAAATGTACTCAATATATTTCGTTGTCATTATCATAGTAACAATTATTATTATTAAAGGAGGTTATAAATAAATACAAATACATGCAAACCTAGACGCTCTGAGGGGGTTGGGGAAGGCACCATAGGGGAAGTAAGTCTTGAGCAGCAATTTAAAAGATAACTAAAGATTCTCCAGGAGATAAGATGGGGAAGGGCATTTCAGTGACGGGGAACAGCAAGAACAAAGTCACAGAGGTATGACAGTGTGGACAATGTCAGGGAAGTGGGAGCGGGCCCATATGGCATGGTGGCAGGTAGAAGCAAGAAAGGTTCTCTGTGTCTCCAAGGGTTCTGAACCAATCTACTGCTCTCAAACTGTGGTGTGTATCAGAATCATCTGGCAGGCTTGTCTTTAAAATGTGGAGTCCCAAGCCCTGACCTCAGAGATTTGGATTCATTAGATCCAAGGTGGCTCTGAAGTATCTGCCTTCTTCATGAGCTCCCAGAGTGACCCTGATGAACGTGGTCCTCAGCACATGCTTTGGGAAACCCTGCTCCACACTATTCTCCCTTCGTCCTGCTGCAGCCGTATATCCACTCTTGCCTTTCCCCCTTCCTCCCACCTTGTTCCTAACTCCACCCCTGGGTCAAACACCAGCAAGAATTTCCTGAAGGGCCTTTCTGATCGCATCTTCGTCCTCCAATCTGCTTTTCTTCAGCCCTTATTCCTGCCAGGGAGATACAGAATCATGATACCTACAGTAAACACAAATACTTTTGCTATCTTATGGCTCCTGTTATTGCAAGTGCAGTTGTCCATGGGCAAATTAGCCATGTAAATGCCAGGGTGAAGTCAGGACTTGGAAGATCCACGAAGAGGAGGGGTGGTTGGATGTGGTGCCAACAACGAGATGGCTTCCTCTCAGCCCCAAACCCATCTGACTGCTCTCTCCCTCTCTCCGCAGAGAGTTGTCTGCACGGCTGGTCTCAAGTGGTATCCTCACCCCGCTCTGATTCACTGCGTCAAAGGCTGTGAGGTGAGTCCCTAGAAGTGATCCTACTGTTGTTAACATCATGATTATTGTTCTGACCTTAATCATGGCTACCATTTGCTTTACCTACAAAGTGCTGTGAATATCCCTTTAATAGACTTCTTGGACAGGATTGAGCAACCCCGTTTTATAGATGGGGGAATTGAGGCACAGAGATACCAACAAACATACTCAAAAATACATTTCATGGATAACAGAATTAGGATCCCAAGCCAGGTGTTCCTGCTTCCTAAGCCTGTGTTCAACATAATTGTCGCCTCTGGAAGGGAGGGAGGGAGGCCATCCTGATTTTGCATCTGTAACATGCCAGACATTTGACCCAAATGATCACATTTAATGTTTACAGAACCACAGTAGGTATTTTTTTTTCCACTTCCTACTTTACTGCTGACCATTACTTGCAGGTCACTTCCTTTTGCCACACATTTGTCATTCACTCGCTCTTCAATCCTAGAAGTAATACGGATACCTTAGACCCTACCACAGAGCTGAGTAGGAAGATCCTCTCTGACTTCACAGTTGAACCATCCCCTGGAACCTGGCTTCATGGAAATCTGTCTCTGTGTCTCAGTGGCAAGCCTGGGGAGGCAAAGGGGCAGAGTACTTAGAAGGTTATCTGTATTCTCAAGGGGTCACGCTGTCTATGGAACTAGGAGATATTCTGTGCACCCCAAGTCCCTTGTGGGTCTTCTCATATGGCAATGAAAAGGAGACCCCAGATCATATCCAGGTGGATGCACAAATATTTGTGGGTCTGCCCCCTGCCCCAGAGCCCACTCAGGAAAATGCAGGTGAAAGGGACTAGTTTGTACTCTAGAAAACTTTGTATTTGATGAAATTCTTAGAATGTCAGAGTCAGAAATGCTCTTCTAGATGACCTAAACCTTTTTAAAGGTGTAGCCAGATCTAAAATTTGATGGAATGCTCAAACAGGAAGTTTTCTTAGTGTGATCTAATCCTAATCAATGGTTATATGGAGTGGAAAATGAGGATCAGAGAGGTGATGGACTGGCCCAAGGTTGCACAGCCTCAAAGCCACAGAGCCAAAGCATGAACCTGGGTCTCCTGACTCTAGGCTGGTGCTTTTGCTCCTCCATTAGGCCACCTCCCACCCATGAACCACCCCTGACAAGACAGTCACCGGGTCACATTTTTCTTTCTGTGTATTGGCTAAGGGCTCCCTGTGGCATCTTCTCAGGGCACTCAACACTGTAGTCTTTAAGAACCCCCCATTTTCCTAAGGTTTATCTAGGAATGGCAAAACCAAGGCCAAGGCCCTATGGCCGTAGCTTCCTTCCATCTCCCTGGATCAGTCCAGAGCTTGGAGAAAAGGAAGCTTAGATTACCCAGGCCCTCGTTCTGCTGAGTCGGCGGTCTGGGCAGCCAGTGTGACAGCAGAATTCGATCCCTCCTTTGACTCAGCACCGGGGCCTAGGAGACCCTCACCTGTCAGGCTCTGAGCCTTGCCAACGATGCTTATCGCCTTTGCCCTTGCAGGTGATCTCCTTTCCTCCTTAGCTTAAAGCTAATAGTTTGCCTCACGTCTGGGGCCGAAAGGAATGCCTGGAAGAGATACAAATGCTGGGTCCAGGGAGGAGCCATCAACCTGGAATGTCTAGAGGCAGCCACAACTGAGGACGGGTTTCGGGACTCCTGAGCCCTCTACCCCAAGTTGTGTCCAAAGTGGTCTCTTCACTCTCACACATCAGAGCTTCGCTGATGCCTCTTAGGTGCCCGACACTACTCTAGGTTCTGGAAACGCAATGACCTTAGTCAAGTGAAAACAGTAACTGTGCTCTTCCTGAGTCCAGGCGTGTGGTATATTCTTGCCCCTTGTCCATCCATGCATCCACGTATCCATCCATGAAGAACTGAATCATTTTACTGAATGAACATAACTGGCGACGTTTTGCTCAAATCGCCACACGTTTTGCTAGGAAGTCTAGGATACAAATATGGATGACACGCAGTCCTGTCCATCAGGAACTCACAGTATAGTGAAGACGGTGGACAAAGAATTCTCAACTACGGACCAAGAGCTGTAAACAGACCAAGGACAAGAAGCTACAGAGCATGGAACATCCTGGGGGTCTCAGAGAAGGCATTTCGGAGGGGTGAGGTTGGAGCTAGATCCCCAAGGGTGAACTGCTTGCCTGAACACAGTAGCAGGAGCAGTAGCCATGAGAAATACCAGGGATGGGAAAAATCTCTTCAGTGGCGGAGCTTTTCACATGTTATTCGCTCTCTCTCGAAATTCTCCGTTCTCCACCCTCCTCTAATTAACCCCTGCTCATCTTTCTGATCTCCGCTGAAAGGTCATTTCCCAAGGGACACCCTTGCAGAGCTCCCTGATGAGGTCTAGTCCTTACTCTTTAACAGCCTCGTGGTACCTGTCCTCTGTCGCTCTTATCAGGGTTGAAATTGGCCAATTAGATGTGTGATTATTTGATTAAAGTCTGCCTCCTCCCTGAAGCGTGAGGTCTGCAGGAGTAGGAGCTCCGTCTGTATTGACTCACTGCTATAGCTTTGTCTTTAGCGCAATGTGTAACCTGTAGTAAGCATTCAGCAGATGTGGTGAAGTACGGGGTGGACGGGTAGAGAGGCAGATGGAGGCAAGGATGTGGCTGCAGGAAAGGGCACGTACGGAAGGGTAGCTGGTCAGGAGACTGGAGATTTTCTTCAGGGGCAAAAAAAAAAGATTCATTTGTTTTTCCCTCTTCTTCTTCTTCTTTGCCAGCGACTCCTTTTACCAAGCCGGTTCCTTTCATTCTAAGGGACATTTGGTTTCCATCCTTACTCTGTTTTCTATGATATAAGAAAGATCATAAAGAACAGGTCCCACAGGCAGATCTCCTCAGGCACAGAGCAAACCAAGAGTTTATCCTTCGTTTGTTGTTTGTGCCTCTCTGCTCAGATATGAATGTAATAATGTGTTCATTATGGCAAGTACCCGTCAAGTGACGCTTGTGTTCATAGCCAAGCACGTATGCAGATAGACGCCTGGGCAGAGCTGTTGCCTGTTCTTGGTTCTGTCTTGCTAAGATATTTTTTTTAGACCCTCATAGGATAGTGATGAAATGGAATCTGGCCTCATGAGTTGGGGGCACAAAGCCTCGGTGAATTTGGAGCAGGGATGCAAAAGCCAGGGATGCCACATAGGAGGGACTCTTTGTGAGCTTGGCCCTCCCCATAACAGTCAGGATGGGAAGGAAAGGCCATTGGATCACAGGGGCTGTGCTGAGATGCAGTGGTCTTAGCCAACTAATGGCATCTTTCCCATCAGTGAGTCACCGAGCATTAGAGAGCCCAACGTGAACTTTAATCAGAGAGGTCTTACTTTCCCCTGCCTTCTATATTAAAGGGTCACACTGTATTGCTTTTGATGTGTGGAGGGGTATGCTTATTGCTTTGAGACACCAGTGGACTAATCCTGCCTCTTTATTTCACGACTGGGACTCTTGAGGCCCAGGGAAGATAAGCCACTTAACCAAAATCACCAAGTAACCCCTCCAGTTGGCTGAGGTTTGTTAGACTAGACCCCAGATTTTCCAAACCCCCTCACAACTACCTTTCCACCATGCCAATACAATATGCCACTATGCAATTCCAAAAACCTCACGAAGAGCCAAAGTTGTACCCAGCATTGAACTAGGTGATAGGGAGACAAAGATAAACTGGATATTGCCCTTGTGTTCAGTGAGCTCACAGTCTTACACCAGCTGCAGGCTCACAAACACACTAGAAAAAACAGTGTGCTTAGTGCTTATAGGGACAAAAAAGTATTAGGGGGTTTGCAGACACTCCTGACTTTCCCATAAGATTACTCTGGGTTCAGATCAGTAATGACTTAACTCTGTCATCTTTTCCTCATCTTTGGGGTACCACAGAGTTGGAGGAACACAGGGAAGGAAAGCAACACATCAGTATGTGCTAGATACGGACTAGAATGGCAAAGAAAAGATAAGATGTCAACTTAGATTTAAATCACTGCTCTGGCCCTGCCAGGCTGATCTGGGCTGAGTCCCTTTCTTGCTCTGAGCCTCAGAATCTTCATCTGAAAATAGGAATAGCAGTGCTTACCTCACATGTTGTTTGGAGAACAGAGAAGACAGAAGACATGTAAAGCATGTGACATCAAGGACATCCGCACTCCAGTGCTAGAGGAGAGGGAGCCCAGAGACCATCGTGCCAAATTCCGATGATTTCTTGCATTTGATCTTGATAATTCTTGGGCAGATTACATTCAGTTTATATTGTACTATAAATTATGTTTTTCATTACCTACTATTGGGAAAAGTAGGGGAAGGGTGCTCAAATTTTCTCATCATTTCTTCACGTAAACTGAGCCCTACTTTAGAGAGAGATAAGTGATCTATCCTGTGCCTTTGCATACCCCAGCCTAAAAGTGTGTCTACCAGCGGAACCACAGTTGAATTGGGGAACACTTGGCTAGATAAGTCTTTACAAATGGCAGAAGTGATAACTTGGCCATTTGAAACCAGGTGGGCTGTCTGAGGAGGTTTTTAAAAGGATGAGCGATAGCCGAACAATGGCAGAGCTGTCCCTCACCCACTCCAGGATGCTAACGGGCAGCCTTCCTTCTGCCTCTCTTCCCCCTCGCAGCCCTTCATGGGAGACAATTACTGTGATGCCATCAACAACCGAGCCTTCTGCAACTACGATGGTGGGGACTGCTGTGCCTCTACGGTGAAGACCAAGAAGGTAGGCCCCCCGCCCCTCGGGCAGCACCGCCTGCAGGCCTCTCCCGCTTCCTAGCCAGGAGCCCCCTGCACAACCCATTGTCTTGGCTGTGTCAGCATGTGCCCACAAGCTGTGATGCATTATATTTTTTTATTCTTTGAGGCAGTGGTTGAGCAAATATCATGGACTGATCTTTGCAGATGTGTTTCCTTACCCTCAAAGCTTGGGGCCAGATATGGAAGCAGACAAATATAAGTATAATCAATACTTTTATAGAAGGGGAGGACTGAACACTGCGAGGGCCCTGGCCAGGGGTTGGAGGAAGGCTCTACCGAGGGATCAGCATCGACACTGAAACTTTAGGGAGGAGGAGAAGGAGCAGGGAGGTGGCCAGGAAAGGAGTTTCTGGGGCAAGAGACTTGCTTGTAAAATCCAAGAGAGAACTTGCATCGTTGGGGTGTACGGCTAAAATCTAGGGGCAGAGAGAAGATGGGACATTGTTACCAAGGTAAGTCATAGCCTTTGATTATTTTATAATCTCTTTGTAAAATTAGGGGGTGTGGTCTCGATTGTGATTTTCTCCCTTTGCATATTAGTGTTCAGCAGGAGTGATTCAGATGTCTCGAGTAAAACGGGAACATTTGACTAGGACGCATACCCACCACTCGTGGAAGAGTGGCCACCCCACTTTCTTCCTGATGAGAGTTGGGACCCCAGCCGAGAGCTGGGGGAGAGGTGGTCAGACTGGGCAACCTGGGTTGAGGAGTGCTCTGGTGATGAATGCGTTAACGGGAAGCTATTTCTGGTTTTGTACTCACCTACAGTCTGAGCCAAAAAATCGTTTGAGCTAATCTCTATCTCTTTAAAGAAGGGGGAACGCTGTTCCCGAGACCGGCCATAGTCAGTCTTGGCGGGAGTGCTGTCAGTGATTATCTGGTCCAAACTTCTCATTTCCTAATGGGGGCACTGAGGCCACTGCAGGAGAAATGGTTTGTCCACAGTGGCAGAGTGAGCGATAGAAACAGAGCAAGGTTTCTGGCTTGCTATCCAAGTACTTTTATATCACACCATCCTTAAAAGAATTAGTTTCTTTAAGAAAGATGTTCTGACCTTAGAATGTGGGGATGGACAGGGCAAGACCCAAAGAACACATTGAAACTGCATCTCTGGGTTGGTGACCAGGCCTGCTGGGGCTCTCTGGGGTCAGCTGGTCTTGTGTGGGCAACATTTCAGCATGCCCGCCCCCTCCCTTTTTTTAAACACTGAAGGTCAATGCTTTCTGCTCAAATACAGTAGAATAAAATTCATTTCCTATTAATGGAATTTTATTTTTCTCCCAGTTATGAAACAATACATACTCTATTTTTTAGAAAATCCAGAAAGCAGAAGAGAACAGCAGAATCATTTATCTTACATCCGGAAACAGCCATTGCTTTTCCTTTAGCTGTATTTTACCGTGTGTTTAAGTGCGTGGGTATTTGTGCCTGCGTATATCTCATTGCATTTCCAGTGTGGGATCCTGTTTTGTTCTGTTTTTACTTAGCACAGGAAATCTTACACATAAGAATGATCTGATTTTATTATAAACTTTCCAGCGATAGTTTTTGCTGTATTATTATTAATTAGACAGTTGTGATGTATCATAATTTATGGAACCATTCACCCTCAGGCAGTTCTTTCTAACTCTTGGGTTACTTCAGTTTCTCTCCATGATAAATAATGAGGCTTGTGAATATCTTTGCAGGTAAATATTTCTCCAGCTCTGTTCCTTTACAATTGCCTTTTAGAACTGAAATGACTAGGATAAAAGGTGTGAGCATTTATAAGGCTCTTGACGCCTGGTGCCCAATGAATACAGCGTATAATAGTGTCAATTTCACTTGTTGGAGTCCACCGTTTTCGAAAGTGAATGGACAATGAAGTGTGTGTTTTAAATAGAAGTTTGGGTAGAATTATGACGCAGTACTCATGTGACACCATCAGTTGGAGCAAGAGCAGCTCCGATTAAAAGAATTTTCCTACCAACTATAACTTATATACAAAAACATAAAAAAAAAAACCTAATTTATTTTTATTGGGAGACTTCCTTAAATGGACTGCTGTTTCTACAGAGCGCATGGTAGGAACATGAAGTCATGAGATTGAGCTTCAGGTGCAGATTCCAAATTATTACAGTCACTTGAAAAAACATGTATGTACACCACATGGCCATTTTGACTCTCCGTTCATACTGGGTTCGGTTGCAACAATTTCAGACGTCAGGGCCCTTAGGCGCTGCCTCTTTAGTAAGGGACCCAATGTCGTTAGTTCTTCGCTAGTTTTGAAAATGCTTCCTAGTCTTTTTTTTTTTTTTCCTTTCCTTTTCTACCCACATTATGTATGTAAATTTTGCTTTGGGGGTTAAAAGATCCCCTTCTTGTGCTTTAAATTGGTGATCCTTCTTGTCGGCCCAGGCTGCAGAATGCAGAGAGCCAAGCTTCCTTCATGCAGCGAGAGGCATGTTCCTTGAGTGTCTCTGAGGGCTCAGCGCTGTACCGAGCCGTGTGCCTGGGGCAGAGTCCGGACGGACTGGCACCTGCCTTTGCGAAGCTCACGGCCCATTAGGGGAGCCAGGTGCTAGGCAGTGAGGTACCGAGCCATGCACTGTAGTGCCTTTGTCAAAGGGCAGTAAAGGAAAGGTGCGGGAACTTACGGAGACCAGTGCGAAGGTCAGGGAAGGCTTCCCTGAGGAAGCGATGCTTACACTGAGACCTGAAGAGTGAGTGGCTTTCCCAGAGAAGGTGAGTGGTGGTCGCAGACAGGCTGGAGAGGCCTGTGGGCACTATGTGGGAAGTGTGGATGACCAGGCCTCCTGGCTTCTCTTCTGGTGCATCTGGCTTTGCCAAAGTTGTTCCTTATTCACAGTGTTTGGGGCTTTCTTCGGATTTGAGATTCCCGGGAGTCTGACTTCTGGAGGAGAAAGGGATCTCAAATTCAGCTCGTACTTCCTACCATTTAAATTCCCCGGTTTAACTTGTAAATAAGCTCCAGCTTCTCGAATGCTCTAACACACTCCCTTGTACACGCCCAGCTCCACTTCCTGCGGTAGACTGGTTTATCGAGACAGCAGGTGGAGAGAGAATGGAAAAGACACCCCTAAGTGAACTGCCACAGCTGTCAGACTCCCTGCCAGACACGTGTCCTCCGTCACCTCCTCGAATCTGCATGGCCACTCCCGACAGGTCACTGTCAGCCCAGCCGAACCAGTCTGGGCTCAGAGTACTTGCAGGACGGGCTTGAGTTCACTTGGCCACAAGGGCTGAGGCCCAAACTCGACCCCAGGCCTGCCTGACGCACGAGCCCAGCTCTTTCTTGTGCGGAGCTGAGTCCTCAGTGTGCCTGGGCCTAGTCCTCCCAGGCACACTGAGGTTGGAGACAATTCACCACAAACCCCGACTGCCAGGGAACCTTGGATGGGGGACCCCTCCCCTTGGCAAAGGTGAAAGCAGCTTTTCCCAGCAGCAAAGACAGGGTGGGGAGTGGGTGAGGCTCCCAGCCTTGCCAGCCATCCCTGACGTCCCAGACAGCAGTTTTCTCTGAGTGGAAAAAAAGTCCTGCTTTCTGTCTCCAGCTTCCCCAGCAGGAAGCCTCTTAACAGCAGGAGAGGGGCCAGAGGCTGGCTTCCATCCTCTCATTCCCTGCTCTGTACTGCCGGTCCTGGTCAGTTCCTATCCCGGGCACCCATCGTGGGGAGTTCCCTGCCCACGACACACGGCCTGGCACTCAAAAGCTCACTGAGAGGGCAGATTTGCTTCAGGCGCCTCCCGCAGTGACAGTCATGTCATTAGTGGAGCACATACTGTGTGCCTGGCCATGGTTGGGAGTCTCTGTGCCTATCGTCGCACTCTGAGACCCCAAAAAAACCTGACAAGGTAGACTCCGTGGAGGCTCAGAGAGGTGAATTCATTTGTACAAGGTGGCAGAGCTGAGTGTAGGATTTAGGATTTCCTGGCTCCGAACGATGATCACTCCTATCTATGGAGGGCTTGTGATGTGCCAAGCATCATGGTCACTGTTTTCGCACGTGTCATCTCTTTTCATCACACAGTCGCCCTATTGTAGGTGCTGTCTTGTTATCCTCATTTTATGGACAAGGCCGCTGGGGCGGAGAAGGGCTGAGGTCCCACGGCCAGCAAGTGGTAGAGCTGAGAGGGAAACCTCCTGAGTCTAAGCCACGAGGCAGTTGCCTCTAACCTCTGTTGTGAACGTCTAGTTGGATCGAGCTTGCATCTTGCCCAGGCATTTTGCCCTTCCCCTTGTGGGTGGGCTTCTTCCTTCCTAGTGCGCCGGGACAGGAGGCCCGGGCATGAACTCGAGGCCAAGGGGTCAGCACACAGCATCTTCTCCCAGACGTCCTTCTAGCCAACTCTCCAACTTAACCTCTCCCCAGTCTCCGGGTCTCTGGCCTCCTGGTCACTTGGCCCCGAATGATGTCTGTCTGCTCCCTTCATTCTTCCTCCCCTTGTTTGTCCAGACACCAGCTGTTCCCCACATCTGCCTTGTGGGGTGACCTGGGTCCGGCTGGCAGACAAGAGCAAGACGGTGCAGGAAACCCCGTCTGACAGGGGTGGCCGTTTTCCCATCCAGACACCTGTCTGCAGAGCGAGGCAGACAGGAAGGGGCAGGACTCGGCTCCCCAGCATGTCAGTTTATTATTTTCCTGTTGGGGCCTTGAGGAGTCTCGAATACAGAGCAGATTTCCAGAATGGTTGCTTCAATAATTTACCCTCATAACAACAGCAAAAAAGTTCATTTATAATTGGAATCATCCTAAGGAAGCATGTGTTGGCGGTTTAAGGGAAGAAGGGGAAACAGCCTTAACTTATTCAACATAGCAAAGTTTTGTAAGGCTTGGTGGCCTGGAACACTACTTGGGGTTGTGTTTTAGACAGCTGCTAAGAGACTGATTCTGGAAGACGTCTGGGAAGTTGAGGTGTAGTCCCAGTTCTGGGACTTAGTTCTGTGACCCTGGACAGGCCAGGCTCACCTTTGGTTTTTATCTCTTGACGTTTGGATGGTAGTCATGTCTAAGGATTCTCTGTGTGGCTTCCTGAGGGAATTGGCCATTGGTGAGAACCTGAAGGCCATTTGGGGCAGAGAGCAGTAAAGATTAGGAAGAAATTAATCCCGGAAATGTCTCAGCACAAGACGGCATGCCTAACTGATGACATTAAGTGTAGGGTTGTGATATTTATTTGCTAAATCTAAGTGGAAGCGTGGTTTCGGAGGAAAGGACATTACACCCAAACATAGCCCATTGGTCTAAGTAAGGAGTCTAGTCATTCTAACAATCATTAGGTGAACGGCAGCCTTCCATGCTGCTGGGTGGTCCATGCTAAAGGGTTGTGTATTGGGCTGCAGAGTTGGTGATGTCCATCAATGGCTCTTAAATTTCAACTTGGCGACCAGAATGGTCCTCCTGAAACAAGTCTTGTGGTATCACACCTCTGTGCAAAGCCCTTCAGGTGTCTCCTCATTTTACTCAGAGTAAAAACCAGGCCTCCCAATGCTCTATGAGGCCGTATATGTTCTGCCTACCCCTTATACTTCTCTGACCTTACCCCCTCCTATCAGTACCTTCCCTCACTTAACTCCAGCCATCCAGCCAGGTGTCCTCCTACCTTACAGGCTTTGCCACTGGCTCCTCCCTTAGCTGAGAACATTCTTCCCCATTCATCCACATGACACATTCCCTCACCTCCTCCAAGTCTTTGCCCAAGTGTCAGGTTCTCAATAAGCTCCATCCTGACCACCCACCTTACATTATCCCTGGCACTCATGCACCCATTTGCTTTGGATTCCACTTTTCTTTCTTTTATAACCCTGATCACCTTGGCACATACTATCAAATGTATGTATTATCTCGTAATCCCTACCCCCTTGCTGATCAAATGAAAATTTTGTGAGGCCAAGAATATGCATCTTTTTGTTCAATAATGTATCCCCAGTTCCGAAGTACCCCACAGTTGAGCACTTGCTATGTGACAGGCACTGTTCTAGGCCACCAGCAAAATGGACCTGGTCCCCGCCATGCTGAGTTCATGTCTGGTGAACTAGTGGCCACATATTTAGAGTATGTTAAGTGCTAACACAGATAAAGCCAGTGAGGAGAGTCAACAAAGCTTTCTGCAGAAGGAAACACCCAAAGTGAGACATGAAAGGCATAGTAGGTCTTAGCTAGGTAAAAGGAGTAGGGGGGTGGAGGACTGGAGATTAGGATGCGAGAGAAAAGAGTGTTTCTGGCAGAGGGCACGTCTGTGTGAAGGCCCCGACATAAGGAAGCATATTAAGGAAACCACAATTCCCTGAATGTGGCTAGAGCACAGAATGACAGGGAATATAAGTAGTAAGAGGTAAAAAAAAAAAAAAAAAAAAAAAGAGCCTTGAACAGGCTTTTTAAACCAAGCCAGGGAATCTGAACCTTATCCACAGAGCGTAGGAGTGTTCAATGATTCTAAGCACTGAACTAGTCTAGAGGATCCTAGAAGGCTTCCTGGAAGAGGGGCTAGACATGTTTACCTTGGAAGATTAGTAAAAGACAACAGGAAGATGACTAAACAGACTACACTAATTCTTCCTTGTCCCAAAAATCACTGGCTTCTGAAATGTTATGATTTTCCCTATTTGAGGTGAAGCTTTGACCTTTTCATGTGCCTGAATTAGACACTCATTTTAGTTTGACCCTACAAAGGGATCAGACCCTTCTTTTTTTAATAAGATTTTTTTAAGATTTTATTTATTTATTTGACAGAGAGATCACAAGTAGGCAGAGAGGCAGGCAGAGAGAGGGGGAAGCAGGATCCCTGCTGAGCAGAGAGCCCGATGCGGGGCTCGATCCCAGGACCCTGAGATCATGACCTGAGCCGAAGGCAGAGGTTTAACCCACTGAGCCACCCAGGCGCCCGGGATCAGACCCTTTTATACCCAAAGTTATCTTCCTCACAACCATTGTCAACATCATCATGACCACCATCAACACCAACATCACCGATATCACCGTCGCCATCACCACCATTTACTGAGCGTATGTCATATGCCGTGTACCATGCTAAGTGCTATATTTGAATTTTATACTTTATCTGAAACACTTCCAATGGGAAGGACTGTTATTACTTCCATTTTACTAATAGAGAAACTGAAGCCCCCCATAGGAAAGTAACTTGCCTAACGGCGTACACTAAGTCACTAACAGGGCAAGGAACCAAACCCAAATCTCATTCCCTTTTCTCCACCTTACCCTCCCCTTATCCACAGGAGCACTGTATCCACATTTAAACAAGCCTCTGTAGTCACGTACTCCTCCATGCCCTGTGCCAGGCAGGGATCTACCCCACCTCCAAGAAGCTCACAGGGAGTCCTTGTACTTGACATCACACCTTGGTCTACTTGATCTCATTAAATCTTTCCATTAATACAATGAAGTCCCTGGGACTCAGAGTGGTGAAGTGACTTGCCCAAGCTTCCCCAGTGGGCGGGTGGGCAGTCAGGGCTTTCTGACATTCGGCATAGGATATACGTCTTGCTCTCCACAAGGCACACACTCTGCTTGCGACCTCCCTGTTGAGTCTGAGTCAGGATCCCGCCCCTGCCTGCCTCCCAGCATCAGAGGACCTGCACCCAGGGCCTTGTGGCGCATTTGCCTGCGCTGCATTCCTGACACACACACACGGAGGTGTTATCCCGGGCAACTCACCCAGAGGAGAAACCGCTGTGCTTGAGCACCATCTCCAGCGCAGAGTCAAAAAAGGAGAAAATCCTGGCCTTTAGTCATTGACCTGGGCTTATTGACAGAATCCTAGAGTGGGTGGCCAAGCCATTTATGGGATAGCCTAGCCACATGGTGCTGGGAATCCCAAATGTAAACTGGCCACCACGGCGTTTGTGCTGTGGGTGGTAGGTTTTCTTGGGAGGCCATCCGGGGGAGACAGTGGGAAGCTGCTTGGGGAATCAGGGAATCTGGGAATTGGGCTCAGAGCTGACTTTACCAGGATGTGGCCCTTTTTTCTATGCCTCAGCTTCTTCCTCTGTCAAAAGGGGACCCTGACTCTTGGGGGGTCAGTACCAAGGAGTGGTTACAAGCAAGAATGCATGCAGATCCCAGGCCACCGGCCAGCCAAGTGACTCACCTCTGTGCCTCTTAGTTTCCTCTAAGATGGAAAATGGGGCTAGCAAGAATAGCTACCTTATTAGGGCTGCTGGGAAGAGTGAGTGAGACAATGCACACTGGGTTAACTCAGCCAGGCACATAATAAAGGGATAAAAGGCTATTGACTGTAAAAAGACAAAGCAGCAGTCAGCCTGGCCAGGTTGTGAAGGAGGAGCCTTCTTACTCTCACTGGCTCAAAAGCTCTCAGTGTTTGGAGTGGACTTCAGAATCCTACATCTAGTTACTGATGGGTAATGAGGCCTGGGGCAAGTTTGTTTGTTCTAAACATTCTGAAACCTCTATTTTCTCATCTGCAAGAAGGGTCGCTAACAACAGTAGCCTCATGGGGTTGTGCAGAGTGGACTAGCCAGCAGGTAGGAATTGCCCAGCACGTGGAAGGCCCTCGGAAGTGCTAGAGTGTGAGTGAGAGAGAGAGAGAGAGTGAGTGTGTGTGTGTGTGTGTAAGTGGTGTTCACTGCTGTGCACCGGCCTCTTCCAGGTCAGACTAAGGAGCACCTGGGAAGGTGCTAGAGCTGCTAGTCTCTACCCTTCTGCTCCCACTTGTAGACCCTTGATCAGGGAGGAGGCTCGTGACAAGAGGAGACCCTGGGGCGGGCTCTGACCAGGCAGTTGGCTAAGACTCAAGAGGCAGGCAGGCGGACGAAACAAGACGCTGCCCATCTCCTCTGCACGAGGACCTCTGTGAGCTGCTTGGGGACATTATTTCATTGACTCCTCGCCAGAATCTGGTGAGGTCTTTCCGAGGACGCTTGCCTTACAGATGGGGAGACGAAGTCCCCAGGGTGCCAAGGACTTGGCAGAAGTCAAGCAGTGCCTCTGTGGAGCCCACACCTGAACCCCCGCTTGTCTGCCCCCTAAACTCCTAGCAAGGGCTCAGTGGAGGCAGCTGCATATGCAAGCCTGCAGGGGAGCTAGGGAGGCTGCAGATCCGCCTCCTAAGACCAGACCTTCCAGACTCCATTATATTCTGATGGGGGTTCCTTCCCTCAGTTTCCAGACATGTTTCTTTGGGAAAATGTTGAAACTGCCTGGGTTAACCGAGGGAGGGAAGAGAATGGTCCTAGCATGCCCACTTAGCCAGGGTGGCCGGAGAAGCTAACTGGTGGTGGGGCCCTCCCAGCTGGTGACTTTGGAGAAGTTGAAGGAACTGGGGATGGCAGAAAGGGGAACATACAAGACATGGTTTGTGAGAGAAAGTCTAAAGTCCTGTATACTTTCTGGCCAGGCCTTTTGTCTTCTGCTTATCTCAGACTGAGAAGGATTTTTGGACAGATGGGAAGGCAGAGACCATTAAAATTAAGTCTTAATGTGCAGGTAGGAAAACTGAAGCCCAGAGAAAGGAAGTAACCTGTACATAGTCACATAGTAAGCAAGGGCAAGAGCTGAGGCTCCCTACCTTGGATCCTGGGTATGTACTCATGCATTCATTTGTTCCTCCATTCATGGGTCCACTGAGTGCCTGTTATGTGATATATAAAGTCCTAGGTCAACAGCAGATAGGCTTCCTGCCCAGACTGAGCTGGCATACAAGTGCAGAGCATTTCAGGACAAGAAGGGCTTATGTGGGATACTGTGATATGGAACATAGGTGACAGTGCCTTCTTTGGTTAGACCAGTGAGGGAGGAGGTGACACCTGAGATGAGACCTAAAGAGTGGAAGAAAAGCTGGCCAGGAAACAGCGGTGAGGGCAGAGGAATGGGAATGGCTGGAGACTTAGACGGTGGTTCTTTGTGTAGGCTGTTCAACGGTGTTTTGCCAGCCAACAGAGGAAAGGCCAGACTCACAGAAGACTGTTCATGTAGAAGAAGGCAACATTAATGATCCACACAACCTCCTGAATGTGTGTTCTATCACAAAAAAGCTTTATCAGTTCAGTAACTCCAGTTAATCTACCAAGATAATGTAATTATGTTTGCTTTTGTAAGGTATACAACAGTGATTTCCTACTTTGGTGTCAGTTTTTCAATAAAGTTTTAATTATGGGCAAAAAAAAAAGAAAGTAGGAAAACACTTAGAGTATTTGAGGAACCAAGAAGTAAATAAGCCACAGAGAGTGAGGAGGAGAAGGGGACCAGGAGAGGTCCAAGAAGTAGGCCTTAAGCTCGTGGTCAGGACTTTGGGTCTTATTCTGAGAGGTCTGTTCAGTTTTTGCCTATGTGAGGTACAGCAGAAAGCATGAGTGCTAACTGAGATGTGAAACCGTGTCTAAGCGGTCACAGAGAGAGAATTGTGCATGGGACGTTAGAGGTAACTGGATCATTCTAATGCTAGAATGGGGGCAAGGGCAGGAGAAGGGAACAGATAAAGGGATGGGTTGAGTTGAGGACGAAGAAGCTGCTGAAGTCAGGGAGGTGGGAGAGAGGGACAGCAGGCAGCAAAGATGTCACAGATGGCGGAATGTGAGCTGGTGGGCAGTTCGATTCAGCACATGAGTCATCTCCTGGGGCTCCTGGATGTTCTTGTTGGATCTTCACAACCATACAAAATACAGTGTTTTTAAAAATCACCCTTTTATAGACGTAGACACAAAGGATCAGGACAGAGAAGGGATTTTCCCAAAATTGTCCAGTGAGTACGAGTCAAGCAAGGATGCCCATTCAAGCCTCCTGGCTCCCATGATGGTACTCTCCGCATTTGACCTCAGTTATTAGATTTAGACTTGGCTCTGCCATCGGTGTCCCCACTTGGACTAGAGGGTTTCCTTCTCTGTCTCTTCCAATTCTAACATTCTCTGCTTCTCTTAGAGATACCCAGGTTGTGGAAGAATACTCTAGATTGGAAGGCACAGCCTCCACCAAGGCATGATGACTGGGAAGTAAATGTCCCGAGCAGGGGACAGCAAAGTAGTCCTAAGCAGAAGGACAGGCGTGGCATAGAAGGAGCATTTGTGAGAATGCTTCCCATTCTTGTGAACGCTGTACAAATTTAAACTGAAAGGATAAACAGAGTTGTGCTAGTCATGCATATAATGAAAGGGTCAGTAAGAGATGGAGAAATGAACATTCATTCATTCGATGGTTCAGGCCCTGAGAAAACAAGAAGGAACAAGACAGATGTGGTTCCCGCCTCACTGAGGGAGAGATGAGGAGAGATCTGTTGTTTGGTTGATCCGAGTGCAGGGCATATGCCAAGAACTGGGAGCTACATGGTTTTCGTCTGTTCCCTTATCCTTCATCACAACCTCAGGAGGTGTGTGCTTTCATTATTCCCATTGAACGAATGAATGAACTGAGGCTCGGAGAAGTCCTCACATGCTCAAGGTCACAGGAGTAGGTGAGAGAGCTGGGGCTTATACTTCAACCTTTTAAATCATTGCAAAACTGCAGGACAGAGAGGGGTGGAGAGGGAGGGAGTGAAGGAAGGACAGAAAGGAGGGAGGGAAGGCAGGCAGGCCAAGAAGCAGACAGAAGAGTTCGATACAGAGAATGAGTCCACAAGCTAGGAGGACAAAGATGTTCTCTGGGACAGTGTGAGCACTTGGAGACCCTGCCTAGGCAGGAGGCGAATGAGGTCATTAAACCCATCTGCGCAGATGGGGGACCCTCTGGGAAAAGTTATATGCAAATATCATGATGCAATGAGGTGAAATCTGAAATCCGCTTGCGTTAGCTCGGGCTGGGGCTCAAGCAGGGACTGCAGTGTGCTCTTTGGAAAGGTCATCTCCTGTGTGGAGAAGACATTCGCTCTCAGTTTCTAGAGAGGAAAGCCAGCTCAAGGTCACAGAGCATGTGAAGGGATGGATGGGGACCAAAATTCAGGCTTCTCCCCCACTGTTTTTTTGTTTGTTTTTTGTTTGTCTTCCTTTGAGAGAGAGAAGGAGAGTGTGCACTTGAGGAGGGGGGAGGGGCAGAGGGAGAAGGTCAAACAGACTCCACGCCCAGCACAGAGCCCTATGTGGGGCTGAATCCCAAGACCCTGAGGTCATGACCTAAGTGGGAATCAAGAGTCAGATGCTCAACTGACTGAGCCACCCAGGCGTCCCTCCCCACTTAAAAAAGGTTTTTTGTCTTTTTTACATTTTTCCCAGCTTTCATAATATACGTGGATAACAAACCACACTGTACACCTCTCACCCTTTCTTACTCAAAATCTGCTCCTGAGAGCCTGGTTCAAACCAAACCTTACACAAAATCTCTATGTGAGACGTCCCCCACCGAGAGCTCAGGCTCCTGGAAAGTGGTCTGAGCTTGCTGGGACGTGCTCTTGTTTGGTTTTCATCCTGGCCTCCCTGAATCCAAATTCCCAGCGGGTGTCTTTCTTCAAAGACTTTCATATACTTTCTTTCACTTGACCACCACAACGGCCCGATAAGTTAGGTATTCCATTGTGCCAGTCTTATCAACCAGCTCTGGTACAGTACAAGTTTTCACCCATGAGTTCCTTCAGTCCTTAGAGTTCCCAGGGCTAGGTAGGGCTGATAGATCCCCCTTCTACAGCTGGGAACCTGGGCTCAGGAGTAGCTTGCCTATATTAAATACCATGTCTGTCACCTGTTACTGTGGGCAAATGCCTGCCCCTTTCAGAGAGCCTCCGTTTCCATGTCTGTAAAAGGGTGATTGTTTTACTATCTATCTTACAGAGTTGCCTGACCCATCATAAATGCCCTTGAAAATGAAAGTTGCTATTCTAATGATTTTGATAAAAGTTGTGACAGGGCTTGTAAGCAGCAGAGGTGGGACTTGAACTTCAGTCTGCTGCCCACCCTCACCCCCCAGTCCAGTCGTTGTCCTTCTGCTCTGCACTGCTTCTCTGAAAAGTACGTATCAGACCCAACCACCTGGCTCATCTCTTTTTTTCTTTCTCTCTGCAGGTCACCCCCTTCCCTATGTCCTGTGACCTACAAGGTGACTGTGCTTGTCGGGACCCCCAGGCCCAAGAACACAGCCGGAAAGACCTCCGGGGATACAGCCATGGCTAAGAAAGGACAAGGAGTTGACAAAGAATTCCCAGCGCCAGGACCCGCATCCCTTTGGTATTGATTTCACAGTCAGCTGCTCAACGGAATGGCCTCCCCACACCAGGGATCCTTAGCACCCAACCGGTCTGCCTTTAATTTCACCCAGGAAGGACTCATAGTAGGGGCGCATGAACCAAGTCTCACCATGTTGGATAATGGAATGGAATCCCATCCCAAAGTCTTAGAAGGATTGCATATACAAGTGTGCAGTCCCAGAGCCTAAAATTCTCATCATTTGTCACACAACCACAGCAAGAAACATTCTATATTTAGGAGTGTGCACATATGTGGTTAGTACACATGCATGCATACACACCCAAACAAACATCTACGTGAGGGCAGTTTGGGAGACTGAGCAGAGAGAGACTGGAACATACTCAGTCTTTCCTTTCCCAAGCTCCTAGACAACCTTGCCCTTGGGAGAAAGAGAGTTGCAGAAACTGCCAAGGCCAAGTGTTGAGATATCAAGATAGCTTGCACTCTGAGGCTTGGAACATGTAGGGCATGCACAATCGTGCAGTCCGTTGGGATTAGAAGTGAAATGGTCTCTGATCGCCTACCTTCTAGGGAAGTAGAACCCAGGACGAGGTAAAGAATCCAAGGTAGGCAAAGCCCCCAAATTCTTCTGCTGCCATGGGGGATTTTACCCCAACTCCAGGGTTTGAGGCCAAGCTGGAAATGGCATAGGGTTGCAGTGTCAAGGTATTATAACAGCCCCCTGCTTGAGGCCATAATACCCCCTCCGGAACCCACCCATTCCCCAAATCTTGCCTTGGGACCACATTCGCTGCTACTTTTCCTGCTGCTCTATCCTATACATTGAGTACCCCCCCAAGATGGTAGGACTAGGTTAGGAAAAACCCCACACAACCAAACAGTCTGCCTTAAAAGTGACCCACAGTTTTCCACAGCTCCTCACTTCTTAGCCCTTCTGCAAGAGAAAAATCCTCATTGGCCCACATGGTGAGAAGTTAAATCCCCCGTGGGTGGGCTTCTCATCCGGGAATGGAGTAGAGGGACTGGAGACGCTAAAACCCTCACTGAGAGTCCAGAATGTCTGAGCCAGTGTTAGATTTTATAATCAAGTGGACCAGTGTTAAATGTCTGTGATGCTGGGGCCATCCAGAGACTGCTGGGATAGTGGGGACTCTTGAGTTATTATCCTTATCCGAGCTTCCCTGGCCCTCCGGGTTGGATCAGGCTTTGGTGCTGAGGACCTCAGTGCAGCCCTGAGCAGCTATAATTCTATGATCCATCTACACTCTGTTCTCGAGGGCCATCAGAGGGAAGCCCAAGAGTTCACAGACTCAGTCCCCACCAACCCAACATGGTCATCATGTTTTCCACATCGTCTTCCAGCTACCAGGACACCCATCCAGACCTGTGGTTGGTGAATCCTTCCCTCTTTCCCATGTTTAGCCTCTAAAAGTCAAGAGGAAGGTAGTCCAATGCACGTGGAAGCCCCTACCTCATTGGGGTCCTCTTAGCCTGTTTTCCACCAGTTACTTGTCCACTCCTTTTGAATTAATATGGGAAGACATTAACACAGAATGAGGTAGCGAGAATGGTCAAGCTGGACATAATCTCTGAGACCTGGCACTGAGACAGTGAGGCAATGGGAGGGTATCACATGAAGACTGCTGTAAATCAAGTCATCTCAAATCTCGTGAAAACAACCAACAAAAACAAAGTCTAGCATAGGACTGGGAAACGCCAGGCATACATGCTGACCCTCCTCATCCCTGCACCTAGGGCAGGTGCTGTTTGTCAGTCATAGTCCTTTTTCCTATGGGGACCAAAAATAACTTCAGGAACCTTCTTACATTACTCCCAACAGCTGCTGACCTGCTGACCAGGAACACTTGAGAAGCCAGCGTACCAAGGTGCTTTTCGCACAGGTGCCCATGAATTAGGATGCAGGGCTTAGATTTGCATGGCTTGTACTGTATTCCAAACCCTGAGATCAGGTTCCAGAATGGAGAAGCTGCCACCATGGTTAAAGGCAGGCTCAAATCCTTATGTTTCTTTCTTTTATGCACTCATCCCATTCATATCCAGAGCATTTTCTGTAGTTATGAGGGCCAATCCTTAGCAAAATCATCATAAAAATGGAAGAACTAATCCCATTTTATACTCCTTCCAGTACCTTAGAACTCCTGCCAACTAGTAACACCCCTCTCTTGCCCCGAGTTACCAACGTGTGTGGTTAGCTGACAAGAAACGAACTAAGAAAGGTAACCGTGTGGGCCCTCCCAGTTGCTCTACCACAAGAATAAGTAGTGCAAACAGCCTTGGAGACCCAAAGATGCCATCACTGATAATGGGGTTGCAGGAACCACAGAAAAACCTCACCGGCTTCCCTTCAATTGACCTGACCCTAATCCTCTTTCTTCCTTCACCCTCACCCGGTCTGTGCCCACACTCTCCAGCTGAGCAAAGCTGCCTAGAGGCTGACTTCTATCTTCCGACTCACAGATTGAGTCCAGTAAGGAGCCACCCAGTCTCCTCCTGACCGTCATTCAAACCTGTTACTCACCAATTCGTATTTGCCAAGGATATTAGGCAAGACAGGCTACTTGACGGAGGGCCAGCCTCATGCCCACATGGAAGGCCCTTCTTGAAACTTAGTGAAAGAGACTCCATTCTATTCGTGCAGTGCACTGATTTCTGGCTTCCTTTTCATTCTGGGAATAAACTCATTGTCCTATCCCTTTGATTATCTCCTGTTTAGGATCATGGAGTCCTCACAAGGAGGCAGATGTGAAGCACTCTTGTCTATCAGCAGCTCAGGGGCCCTAAAGCAGATGGGGGTTCTGGGTCTGAAGAAGTATTAGCCTGTTGGCAGCAAGAAAGAAAAGATGAGGAAGACGGTTCTCCAAACCCTGTCTTGGGGAGTCTTTCCAAGCCACAACCCTAACTGCATGCCCAGAGGACTTGTATTACCCCCATATTCTGTGCCAACCACCTCTTAAGGGAAGGCAGTCCCTGGGAAGCATTTCGGTGGCTGAATTAGGGTGTTAAGAAAGGGAGCAATCGATGGTCATAAATAGCAGAACTTTGAAGACGGAGGGTATCGGCTGCTACTCCTGCCTTCAGCATGTTGAGTTACTGCCTAGACAGTTCTCTTGGTCTTTTTCCCACCTTGGCCCATGCTTAAATGCTATTTGTTGAAAATAATTCTTTGAGACAGATTTCAGCTACCTCCCTTCCAGGTTCAATTTAACTTGGTTGTAACTGTCAATTTGTGATAGGTCTTACCTGTGTTTTAAAAAGAAAAAGAAAGGAAGAAAAAGACAGGAAGGAGGAAAGGAAGAAAGGAAACCATAAATCCAAGTTAACCGTTTTGGGGTTTTTGTGTTTTGTGTGTGTGTTTGTTTGTTTTTCTGGAACTACTTCAAGTGGGAACATAAAAAGGAGAAATTAATGGTAACAAAGCTGTACAGATAGAGATTGATAGAAGACAAAGAGATGAAAAGGAAATAAAAAATGCATGATTAAAAATAAGAATTAAAAAAAAACTATTTTTGTGCTTCCTAAAGGGAACTCTATTCTACAGGCTGAGTAGGTAGACACAAGCATAAAAATTTCCCTAGCAGGAGACATAAAGTGGGATTTTATAATGCTGGTATTTTCTGTACATTGTGGTAGGGTCCAGGAAAGAAGGCATCCTCTCCCTTGATGTGTAGTTGTTGTTTTGAGGGAAGCATTTTGTCTATATGTTTGGTGGCAATCGGTGGTAGTAGGGCGTGGGGAGGGCTTGAAATCGGTTTTACCTGATATTAAGGGGACATAGTGTGTTGTGCTTTTCACGTTGTAAAATGTTTGTATTTACCAGTAGAGCACTGGGCTTTCTAAAGGCTGCACTTAGAATCACACTGCACTGTCCACTTTCCTAAAAAGCTGCTACATGACCATACAGGTAATCCCCCTGGTTTTTGAGAAATGACACAAAAACAAACCAAGCAAAACAGCAACCATAAAAACTAAAGAGCAAAGGAATAAAAGCCTGTTCTTTTAACTTATTCAAGTTTTGCCAAATTCCTCCCAATCGTTTGATCTTTAAAAGAATTGTAAAGACAGCCAAGAGAGGAGTTAGGTCTCTAGGGAAAGAACCTGGAATTCTTGATGCCAGGCTGCAGTTGGCTAGTGATGGTGAACAAGTCAACAAAGAGCATCTCCGTTTGCCTCAGTTTCTCCAGCTGCAAAATGGGGATGATATTACTTACCTACCTCACAGTGGGATGGCAGGGGATGGTGAGGCCCTGAGGTTCTAAAGGGGCTGTGGCAATCTGTGAGAGACACAAAGTCCGTGGGTTACTTCTCAAGAATGCACGGGCCCAGTGGCCATTTATGGAAGACAGGGAATGCTCATTTGCTATTTCAAGGAATGAAGCTGGAGTTCCTGGATTTTATAATCCACCTTAAGAGAGAGGCTTGTGTTTGGGAATATTTCACTCATAGGCACATTGGATTTTCTCCCCCTATTCTGGCCTTTACCAGTTCTAGGATTTGATTAAAAGCCAATTACATCTTCCAGTGTAAAAGTCAGTTTACTGTGTGGTCTATTCAAGACTTATGGGCCATTTCCAACCTCACAGAGGAAGGGAGTCACCAAAATCCCTTCTCCTTCTCAAACTTAAAATTCCACATCAAGTGTTCCATTAAAAGAAGATACAGCATTCTGAGTGCAAACAACTCGGGGTTTCTTAAACTAATACACCAGCAGTCAGTGAGGAGAATTTTGAACAATTCTTGAGTTGCTTTCTTGGGTCTCTATAATCAATAACCTGTCCGCAGATATCTATCTATATAAAGATATTATATATAAATATAAATTTACATATATATGCACATGTATATATAGTTGTACATATATGTGTGTATATATATACTTAAATGTAATATTTACAAAATAAAACTGTGATCTCGTCTAGAGAAAATGTATTCATATTACAAACTGCTCTTCCATATTTATGTATCATATTATGCCTTTTTATTATTGTTATAATTATTGTGGGTATTTCTAATTATTATGATGTTGAAATCTGTTTGGCACCTTCTGGAAACAACCAAAAAATGACTCTCTATTGAAGTGCTTAAAATCTGTTCTCATGAGAATTCTACTGGCCTACTACTATAAAAAAAAGAAAAAAAGAAAAAAAAAAAACTAAATACCAAAAACAAAACACAATTCCAATCCTTTTTCTGTACCTCACGCGCATAAATTTGCTGCTCCTATTTTGGGTTTTATTTTTTTTTTCCTGTTTATGTGTTTTTATGGATCTAAGTTAAGTCTTTCAGCAATATATAAAATTGTAAATAGTAAACTTTATTTATTAAGAATGTCATCTTTTTTAATTTATATTTACACAATTGTTCATCTAATTTATTTTTTCTATACGGTTTTAAATACTTAGACATATTTTGCTGTTCGTGATATTTTTATCCTGTTCTCATGGATTTCTTTCTCCATACTGTTTTCTCTGGTCTCAATTACAGGTTGGATCTCACAAAAAAAAAAAAAAAAAAAAAAAAAAAAATGATGTCAAAGACAAATATTTTGCCACTGTTGATTACTATACCTTAAAATTCTATATTATGAAAATATATAATAGCTTGTATGCTTCAATATGTAGCAGTGTGGTTTCTGTCTGTTGGGGAAATCTAAAAGCACTCTTTTACGGACATACTCCTACAGAAGAGAACCCCAGGGCCTTGAGTGAGATCAGCGGCAGCATGAGGTTGAATTCGATATATACCCAATCTTCTACACAAATAACTCCTGAAAAACATCTACATTTTGCATATGCAAAAACTGAAAAATATTCTCACATGTTAAAGAAAAAAAAAGTTCTGTTTTCAGGCAACTGAAACAAATACCACTACCAGCTCTATCTAGGTTTTTGGATGCTGTTTTCAACAATGTACTTCCAACATTCTTTCTCTTTTATTTTTTTTTTAATATTTTATTTATTTGAGAGAGAGAGAGAAAGTGAGAGAGAGCATGAGAGGAGAGAAGGTCAGAGGGAGAAGCAGACTCCCCACGGAGCTGGGAGCCCGATACGGGACTCGATCCTGGAACTCCAGGATCATGACCTGAGCTGAAGGCAGTTGCTTAACCAACTGAGCCACCCAGTTGCCCTTCTCTTTTTTTTTCTTGATAATTGAACTCTTAGTCATCCAGTTCATCCAATGAACCTGCAGCTAAGGCTGAAGTTTTGCTGTTTTTGATCTGCCTACTGGATCTCGTTTTTCATCTTCTCACCACTTAGTAGCCACGTGATCTTTGGGAAGTTATTCAATTGCTTTAAGATTTAGTTTTCCTATCTGTAAAATGGAAATAATGAAAGGACCCACCTCGTGATGTTGTTGATGATAGAATTAAATGAAATAAATATTTAATGTTTTTAGAACTACAGCATACACAGAATATATTAACTCTTATGATGATGATGAGACAGGGGTTGCTCATGACAACTATTTGTAATACATGAATTTTTTTTGAGATCTCCTTATTTTTTTTAAGAGAGTAAAACCAAGATGTACCAAAGCAGTCACTCATGCAGGCATGGCCACGGAATAAAGAGCTCCCCGAACACTGAGCTGTTGGCCGGTGTACCACCACGACACAGGTCAAAATATGTATTGATCTGCTGGTACTTCAAAATTTTGAATCTGCACAAAAGGGCAGTTTGGGGACATCAAGGTGAATTATATGAAAGGATACGGGTAGAGAAGTCAAGAACTACCCATAGTAGGTTTTCTGGACTCTCTACAGACAGTCCACTGAGAGACAGGAGGGAAGGCACCAAAAGATAAAATCAAAGTCATTGCCAAATGCTG